>CANXME010002698.1:3447500-3857500 GCA_948144175.1 Closterium sp. NIES-65
GACATTTGATTTGATGTGGTGGAAGCACATTTTGAACCTGTACCGTTACATCTTGTTCTCGATTAAATCACATCCCTTAATCGCAGACCCTGGGGTACTTACCCTACTCCTATCGGTTTCGTAGGGTAGTTACCAATGTCTAGGAAAACCGCGGAGGAGGGTCCGACGTACTTTCGCGAACTGTCAAGGTGCACCAAGAATATAAAAGAGAACCCGAACCTAACTAAACCCCAACCCCGAATTTTAAGTGCGAGTTTCTTTCTGAAGGCACCTGCCAGCTTTCTGAGGGCTTTTAAGTGGTTCTTAGCTTTTCGCAGAGCTTCGTCAACGTAGCACCTAGCAAAAAGGGGCTTATAAAAACTCTGTAACTCCTTGTTGACATTTTGACTTCGGTCTCTTCTGTGGGACTTCGGTTTCTGTGGTTCGTATTGGTTCATAACGACTGCAGCTTGCTCGAGGGGCTTGTAATGTGGGTGTAAATGTCTTGTAAAAAAATCACGGGTGCAAACTTTCTATTGTAACAGAGCGAACTCGCGCACAAGGGCTGAGCATCTTGTGTAGCCCATCTGGATTCAACATCTCAACGACAAGTCAACGGTAGATACGTCAGACCGTCTGGAATCTATGGTTTCAACGTCAATCAAGGTGCGAGTCTCTTTAAAGTCAACGCTATTTTACAGGCCCTGGTTTCTAGATGGTCAGCCTCATAACTCCCCCCCAACGAGTTACGTTTGACTTCAATTATGGTCAGCGCTGACTTTGATGAAGTCTGAGTTATGAAATAGTTCTCTGTATCATAGATTTGGACTTAATCATCCTTGTTATACGAACGCCATTCCCATTACATGCTCAGCATGTTGTAACCTTCATAAACGTATCAGCGATACAACTATTGGTCATATTCCATACAAGCGGATGACGAGTTTCAGGCTTGAGAGACAAGATCGTCTTCTGTTTTTATTATCAATGCTTGTCCTAGCATCATATAGTATAAGTTCAAAAATCACGATGTTTCAACCTCTTCAGACTGATTTTGAAAAGAAAAAAAATCCTAACCTTAGCTCAACTAGAATGACTGCAATCGCCACTACAGTTGACAAGATTCCTTCCCATGCTTACATAAAACATCTTAACGACCCCCACGAAACCCACCATAACCCGGGCCTGCTTTTTGAGACGGTTTCCGTTCTTTCTTGCCCATGTCACCAGCACCTGCACCTGCACTGCCAGCAGCAGAGCCAGCAGCACCACCGGCACCTCTAGCAGCGGCACCAACAGCAGCACCAGATGACACATGTTTAGAACTAGTGGTAGACGCGGCTGTGGGCCTGGCGAAAGAACCTCCCCCAGAGCCACCAGATGAACCTCCCCTGGATCCACCTGCAGAAGATGACTGTCCTCTTCCTCCCCCTCCACTACTGCCACTGCCACCGCCAGCAGCAGCAGCAGCACCATCACCACGGCTCCCAGAACCTTCCTGACCACCCCACCCTCTTCCACTTCCCCCTCCCCTCCCCCCTCCCCTCCCAGCTCTCCCTCCCCTTCCCCCTCCTCCCCGCCCTCCCCCACCTCCTCCTCTTCCTCCTCTCCCTCCTCTCCAACCTCTCCCCCCACCTCCTGGCCCAATTCCTCCCCTTCCTCCTCCCAACCCTCCACCACTCGCCCCTAACCCCCCTCCGCCTGACCCACCCTCCCCCTCTTCCTCCTCCTCCTCCTCCTCCTCCTCCTCCTCCACCTCTTCCTCCTCCTCTGCTCCCCCCCATGCTGCACGGTTACCACCTTCCCCCAGCCCATGAATCAGCCCCGCCTCGATTCGCTTCATCTCAGCCGCTTGTGCCGCCGATCCGACGGCCACGGAGCCCTTAACCTTGTAGCTGTAGTTCTTGCCGTCTTTCACATAGAACTGGGGTCCTTGGGCCTGGGCCTGCGCTTGGGCTTGCTGTGACTGTGACTGTGACTGCGCTTGTGCTTGCACCAACCCCTGCTGCTGCACCTGCTGCCCCTTCAAACCAGCACCAACAGCACCACCAGCACCAGCAGCACCACCAGCACCACCAGCACCACCAGCAGCAGCGCGTGCAGCAAACCTCGTCCCCACCTCCTCAACCTCACTGCTCCCCGCACCTCCTGCCACGTCATACCCTTCCAGCTCATCAAATGAGTCGTCATACTCATCGTCGTACTCAAACTGCGACTCAAACACAAACCGCTTCACTGCCTCCTGCTCCCTCCTGCTCCCCGTGCCTGCTGCCGAACCTCGCTTCCAAACCTCCTCTTCCACCGACTCATCCTCCCTCTTGCTCCGGACGAACCTACCAGCAGGAGCAGCAGCAGAGGCAGCGGCTGTAGCAGCGGCTGTAGCAGGGGCTGTAGTGGGTGTGGTGGTAGTTTTTGCAATGCCTGCCCACGAGCTCCCACCCTCCCCAACCGCACTGGACCCTTCTCCTCTCAGCTTCCTCTCCACCTCTCTCTGCTGGTCCACAACCCCTCCCCACCCCCTTGCACCCCCTTCCTCATCCTCCTCGTCCTCCTCTCCTCCCTCTGCAACCACTGCCTTGCCCTTTCCTTTACCTGCTGCCCCACTTGCAGCACCACCACCAGCTGCACTAACAGCACCAGCAGCACCAACAGCACCAGAAGCAGCAGCAGCATCCCCCTTACCACCCGCACCAGCCTTCCCTGGCTTCACCTTCAGCTGAGTGTCTAACTTAGCTAAATCCGGGTGTAAACTCCCCTCCAGTACATGCTGAATCACCGCCTCTGCATCCCCCCCATACGCCTCCAAACACGCACCCACAAAGCCCTCCCCGAAATCCGGGAAAATATCTCGCACGAGCGAGATCTTGGATTGCTCGAGGGCTGCTGACTCAGCATCAGCGGAGGCAGAGAGGGAGGGAGTGAGGGAGGGGAAGTCTTCTGCTGAAGGGGGGTGGTTCGCTGCTGTGGTGTTGCTGGTAGTGGATGGGTCAGAGGAGGAGGAGGAAGTGAGGGGTGGTGGCAGGGTGATTGGAGGGCCTATTATGTCCGAGATCGTATCGAACTGCGTGTTATCCAGGGGAAGCTTGCCTGCAGGAAAGACGGAAGAAAACAAAACGAAAACAGAAGTGAGGGGTGGTGGCAGGGTGATTGGAGGGCCGATTATGTCGGAGATCGTATCGAACTGTGTGTTGTCGAGGGGAAGCTTGCCTGGGGAAACAACGCGAGCAATAAAAGGAAAAACAGTGGGGAGAGAAGTGAGGGGTGGTGGCAGGGTGATTGGAGGGCCTATTATGTCCGAGATCGTATCGAACTGCGTGTTGTCGAGGGGAAGCTTGCCTGGGGAATGGGAAGGAGGGCATATCACAGAAGAAAGGGTTGACTTTTGAGTCGACTCAAAAGGGAGAGAGGAAACACTGGATGAGTGCTATTTTGGCGGAACGGGCACTGACTGAAAAAGTACAACCACACGTCAAGCTGAACACACACAGCCACACAAGCAGCTCTATGAAACACTAGGTAAGACAAGAACCTTCTAAGGGATAGGTAGTAGATATATAGCTTAACACAGAACCACACCATTCAGGACAATAACCTTTTGATACACACCTAACGAGGCGAAAACCGGCCTCCTATTGCTCAGTTTTTTTCCTCACCTACCTTTCATTTTCTCTTCATAGATTGCTGACCGAAGACCAAAAGAAGCATCAACTGCCCGAAGCAGAGGGATCCACGCCACGCCATCCACATCTTTGCTGCCCGTGCTGCCCGAGCTCACTCCATGCACCGCAAGAATCTCTTCGAGCAGCACCTGCCCGAAATTCATTTTCTGGCCAAGCAGCCCGTCCCACAACGGGCACCCAGATTGTTTTCCCCTGCCCGGCTTGACTCCACAATCACACACAGGGCAGGGTGGCAAACCATCACTGCTGCTACCACTGTTGCTGCCTCTATTTCTGCTACCCCTGCTCCTGCTAGTCCTATCACCACCAGCAGTATTATCACCACCAGTACCACCACCACCAGCAACAGCAGCAGCAGCAGCAGCAGCAGCAGCAGCACGAGCACACCCCCTTCCTCCAAGATACGCGCCCCAGAGATACTTCCACGCAACTTCCTCCAGCTTCGTTTGAAGAATCTTCCCCTGAACATTCACCGTTGCTGCTGACTGCATCGGTGTTCGCTTTGCTGATAACGAGGAGTTGGAGGAGGCGAGGAGGAGGAGCAGAGGGAGAAATGAGTCGCGAATTTGAGCCAACACAGAGAGAAGCCGCACAGGAGAACTTGCTGCTGGTGCTGCTGCTGCTGCTGCTGCTGTGCCTTGTTTCGATTTCCTTGTAGGTGCTGTTCTCGTTGTTGTTGCTGTGGTTGCTTGCAGGAGGAGTAGCGGGGCAGGCGGGTAGGCATCAAACAGCGCGTCGAGAGAGAAGGCGAAGTCACAGAGGTATTGGAGGGCTTCAATAATCTCAGAGGCAGAAGCTGGCTGTGGGGAGAGCAATGGGGAGACGAGGAGGAGGAAAAGAGGGTCAAAGATTGAGTTGAGAGAGAGAAGGCAAAGTCACAGAGGTAGTGAAGGGCCTCGGTGATCTCTGAGGAAGGAGGTGGCGATGATGCCTTGCTGTGCTGCAGAAGTGGGTGGGGGAGGGCAACAGGGAGACGAGAGGGTGGAAAAAGAGGGTAAGCGTCAAAGAGCGCGTCAAGTCGAGGGAGAGAAGGCAAAGCTATATTGGTGCGACTCTTGAGAATTCTCATAAGTCGCAGCAAAGTCAGAGAGGTAGTGAAGGGCATCGATGATCTCTGAGGCAGAAGCTTGTTGTGAGTCTGCTACGTCCGATGATGGGAGAAAACAAGAAGATGGGAGAAAACAAGAAGATGAAGAGATGTCTGCATCTAACTCTGTTGCCTAAAGATAAAAACAACTAAACAACGAAACTTCCTCTCACGGACAAAGTAACACTACGTGATCTGTACCTCCTCCATTCGCCCACATGCCCTCGCCACCATCTCCTCAACCACCCGCAGCAGCAGCTGCTGTAACGGACCAAGAAACAACAACACCTTCCTCCCTTCCTTCCCCCCAACCCCACTCCCATCCTCTCAATACATACCTCCTCCATTCGCCCGCACGCCCTCGCCACCATTTCCTCAACCACCCGCAGCAGCTGCAGCAGCAGCTGTGCCTACGAAATCAGGAACTCCCCCCATTTCCATTCGATGCACCACGTACCTCCTCCATTCGATGCACCACGTACCTCCTCCATTCGCCCACATGCCCTCGCCAACATCTCCTCAACCACCCGCAGCAGCTGCAGCAGTGACGCCAGCCAAAGACCTTCCCCTACCCTATCCAATCCGTACTCCTCCATCCACTTACCCCCTCCATCCACTTACCTCCTCCATCCACTTACCTCTTCCATCCACTTACCTCTTCCTTCCACTTACCTCCTCCATCCACTTACCTCTTCCATCCACTTACCTCTTCCATCCACTTACCCCCTCCATCCACTTACCTCTTCCATCCACTTACCTCTTCCATCCACTTACCTCCTCCATCCACTTACCTCTTCCATCCACTTACCTCTTCCATCCGCTTACCCCCTCCATCCACTTACCCCCTCCATCCACTTACCTCCTCCATCCACTTACCTCCTCCATCCACTTACCTCCTCCATTCACTTACCTCCTCCATCCGCCCACACGCCCTTGTCACCATCTCTTCAACCACCCGCAGCAGTTGAAGTAGAGAAGACGAGAGATCAGCTCGGAAGAGAGGCTGAGAGACCAGCACCCGACACACCTGGTGGTGGGGAGAGGTGCAATGCGGTGACAAGAGGTGCAGAGCAGCACGGGATGCATTCAATCTGTCTGTACCCACACGATCCGCCTCCACCAGCAGGAGCAGCAGAAGAAGTGGTGCAATACGGTGATGCAGGGAAACCAAGGAAGCAGGTGCAGTGCAGTGCAGTGCAGTGCAGTGAGGTGGGGTGCTAAAGTAGGTGGTGCAATGGGGTGAGTGATCAAGTAAGGGGCGCTGCGGTGATGGGGGGCAATTAAGTGAGCGGTGCAGTGCAGCGAAGACGGGTAACCAAGAGGTGAAATGCGGTGAAGTGGGGCAGAACAGTGTGCGGAGGTAGATAGACTAACCAGCTGCCGTGTTGCAGCGGGGTTTGCCCTCGCAAAGACAGCAGCCACGTCCATGAGCTTGGGCGCATCGAAGAGGCGCATGGAGAGGAGGAGGTCTGCGAGCGACAGGTAGAGAAGCGGGGAGAGAGGTCAGAAGAGGAAATTTGGCCCTCGCAAAGTCAGCAGCCACGTCCATGAGCTTGGGCGCATCAAAGAGGCGCATGGAGAGGAGGAGGTCTGAGGGAAGGGAAGAGAGGGTTGAGGTGGTAGGGGAGAGAGAGATGTAGAAGAGGGGAGAGAGGGTAAGAGAGGCAGGTGGCCTTCCCAAAGACAGCAGCAGCCACGTCCATGAGCTTGGGTGCATCAAAGAGGCGCATGGAGAGAAGGAGGTCTGGGTAGGACGGAGAGGGTGGAGTGGAGGTGGAAGGGGGAAGTGCAGGGGAAGAAGGAGGGCAGATGGAAAAGAGACAGAGTTTGTCATTCTAAAGACAGCAGCCACGTCCATGAGCTTGGGCGCATCGAACAGACGCATGGAGAGAAGGAGGTCTGGGTAGGACGGAGAGGGTGGAGTGGATGGAGGGCGTGTGGGGGAACAAGAAGGGAGATGGAAAAGAGAAGGAGGTTTGCGCCTAGTTTTGAGTCGACTCAAAGCATGGAGAGGAGGAGGTTTGCACGAGAACGAGGAGCGTGGAGGTGGAAGGGAGAGTTGTTGTGAGGAAGTAGGGAGAAGTTCTATAGGTCATTCGTAAACTCTTAGTAGGCTTGCCGCTTGCTGCGGATCAAAACCAACTAATTTCAATCGTAAGGAGGTAGGGAGAAGTGGGGGGGAGAGGGGATGGAGAAAGAGGAGAGAGGCACTTGGCCTTTCCAAAGGCAGCAGCCACGTGCATGAGCTTGGTTGCGTCAAATATGCGCATGAGCAAGTGGCCAATGAAAGTCATGGAATCAACACGTGGCGGTTGAAAAAACATGAGGGTTGAATCGCATGGTGTAGGAAAGGCATGGCTGGGAGCGGCATACATACGTGCATGGTCCTTGGCCTGAGGTGACTTTTGAGTCGACTCTAAAGGCATGGCTGAGAGCGGCATACATACGTGCATGGTCCTTGGCCTGAGGTGACTTTTGATTCGGCTCTAAAAGCATGGCTGGGAGCGGCATACATACGTGCATGGTCCTTGGCTTGAAGCTGCTCTGATGGTTTCGCTCTGGACTCGATATTAGATGACCTGTTAGTAGCATGTACAGGAGAAGGAACCAGATAAAAAAATAGCTGGAAAATGGGAGCGAGAAAAAAAGGTTCCCATTTCGCTCCCATTTCTTGTGAAAGTGCAGGAAATGAAAGATTCGCACAAGAGTAGACATGGAATTGCCCTTGTTGAAATGCTTACGCATAGAAATTTCATGCTTGTGACATGCCAGCGCACCACAATACATGCTGATGCACACGGCAATACACAAGCATACACATGAATTGCCATGTTCATGCCCACGCACCACAATACATGCTGACACACACGGCAGCTGACAGACACTCACATGCGCAGCAGTAGCAGGAACACCAGCCGACACAACTCCTCATCCCCCACCACCACTCCCCTCCCTGTCGCCTCACTCCCCTCTCCTCCCCCTCCTCCCCCGTTCACTCCGTCTGCTCCTGCTGTTCCCAAAAATCCGCCAGTTTCAGCAGCAGCGGCGGCGGAGAGAAGATGGTCAAACCAACGGGACCGGAAGCGGAGGTACGAGTCGAGGAAGGCCACGAGTGAGGGCGAGCGGGCAACTGGGGCAAACAGGGGGAGGGGGGAAAGGGGAAATTCAAGAAAGAAGTGGGTGAGAATTGAGCAGCAGCAGCAGCCGAGAGGAGGAGGTCAAACCATCGGGAGCGACTTCTGAGAAGGTGGGAATCCAAGAAGGCCCCGAGCCAAGGCGAGCGAGCAACTGGGATGGGGGGAAACAAAGTGTTGAGAGGAGGGGGGGATGTAGGGAAAGGGGGAAGGGGGAAGGGGGAAAAGGGGAGAGGGGGAAAATGGGGAAAAGGGAGGAGAGGGGAAAGGGAGAAAGGGGAGAAATGGGGAAAGGAGAGAAAGGGGAAAAGGGGGGAAAGGGAGAAGGGTGAAAGGGGGAGAAAGGAGGAAATGGGGGGAAAGGGGAAAAGAGGGAATGGGGTATGCACATGGGTACAGGGTAGGATGCACACACACACTCCCCCTACACAGACCATACCCCCCTCTCCCCCCTAACACCCCTCCCCCCTCCCACACACACTCACGTACCTGTTCTCCAGAACTGCTTAGCTGGCAATCTCAGCATCTCTTGAAGCCTCTCCACCGTCCGATCAACCATCTTTTGAGTATCGCCCGAATCCACCCCTGCCAGACCTGCTGCCGAGCCTCCCACCAAGCCTCCCTCCGAACCTCCCTCCAAGCTTCCGTCCAAACCTCCCATCCTGCTTACTCCACCTGCCAGAATCTCATCCTGTGGCAGATACGACAAAAACGGCTCCTCCTCCTCCTCCGGAGCTGTTGCTACAGCCATAGATGCTACTGCAGGCACTGCTACAACCGTTGATGCTGCAGGAGCTGCTACAGCCGTTGATGCTGCTGCAGGCGCTGCTACAGCCGTTGATGCTCCAGGAGCTGCTACAGCCTGGGGTGGTGCAAATCCAGGAGGGGCTCTTACAGAAGCAGCATGTAACGAGGATGAGCCAAAACCTGGCGGAAAAGCGGGAGAGGCGGAAGCGGATGGTTGGGAGGGGGAGGGCCCGAAACCGGGAGGGACTGCGAGGCCAGACGAACCAGCTGTAGCAGCTGTAACAGCGGCTGCTGCAGGGGGTGTAGCAGATGTAGCAGCGACTGTAGCAGCTGTTGATTCTACTAGATTGGTCCGCTTCTCAAATCCAGGGGGCACTGAGGGAGCAAGTGGGGCAGATCCTAAAATTCCGGCACTGCCCGTCGCATCCAAATTCTGCCCGTCAACCAGCTGAGATTGTTGGATTTGCTGCCCGTGCGCTGAGTGATGAGCCTGCTGCTCCGCTTGCTGCTCCCCCTGCTGCTGCTCTGCCTGCTGCTGATAATTCCTTCCCCCTCGTCCGCCCCCCCCGCCCCATCTTCCGCCAAACCCGCCTCCCCGTCCGTGCCTTCCGCCTCCGCCGTCCCCCCACCAGCCGCGCTGATCCCCTCCCCCATGCCTTCCGCCGCCTCCGCCCCGCCCCCCTCTCCCTCCGCCACCCCAGCCTGACGCGTCCCCGTCACCCCTTCCGCCTCTTCCCCCTCCGCCTGTTCCCCCTCTGCCTGTCCCCGCGCCATCCCCCCAACTGTCTCCCACATACGCCCCCCCGCCACCCCTCCTTCCGCCTCCACGTCCGCGGCCTCCGCCGCCGCCCCCCCGCGGGCGCCACTCACGGCCTCCGCCACCCCCCCCTCCGCCTTCCATGTTTCGAGGCGAGCGGGAGGTTCGGAAATAAGGTCAGCAGTAGTGCTGATCCAGATGGATGTGACTATACGCGGATCAAGCTGGCGTCCGTAAGTCGCGAAACTTCGCTAATAGATCAGGCACGGGAAACACGCGTGACCCTGCCAGTTCATAGTAGGGACTACGGAACAGAAACCAGGAATGTATGTAACATACCGTATTTAGGAAAACACTACAGAACTAGATCCTTCCTCAAAATGTTGCGTAATTCCCGAGGTTTGTTGGGTTGGGGGAAGCAGCACTCACGTAATCCCCTAGGCCCTTGCTGGTCGACGAATTCAACGAATTTTGTACCCGATATACGTTCAATCCAAACAATTGAAGCCGTTAAACTTTTGATATCACTGCTACTTGATATAGATTCAGCAAGAAACGAAAGTCATTGAGGGCTAGTACTGTAAATAAATTGGTGATTGCTTGTTATAGAGGAGAGCGTTACAGCATTTAGCAAACAAGTGTTGCACTATAACGAGCTACACCCAATCATCTTGCCATACTTCCAACCATGGCTCTTCCTCTCCACACCTGCCTTTCATCCACTAATCTACCTCCACTGTTTCCTCCATAACCACCATCCCCATAAGCACCAGGGCCATACGCCCCATTCCCATACCCTCCATTTCCATAACCCCCAGGAACACCATTTATACCACCTCCGTACCCCTCATAATACCCCTCATCCTCATCCTCCTCAGAATCATACTCGTTATAGTCATCCTCAACATCATCACGCCACCTCTCGGACGGCAGCTCTTCAGGCAGAATGTACCCTGCTGCCTCGGCGTTTCTCAGGCCAGTGGCAGTGCAACACGTGGCAAGCCCAAACAGGGCTGAAGCTGCCGACCAGAGGGTTGAGCCTGTAGCAGGAGGAGCAGCAGCGGCTGTAGCAGGAGCTTCTGCTGTAGCAACCTTCCCTGTTCCTGCACCTGCTTTTCCCGAAACCATCATCTGCTGCTGCGAGGGATGGAACGGAGGCTGCTGCTTCCCATTCCGGCTCACCTTCCCCCCTCCTCCCCCCTCTCCTCCTCCCCTTCCGCTCATTCCCCCCATTCCCCCCTTCCCAGGCGCAACCATCACTCCTCCCTCGCCCTTATACCTCCCACCTCCCCCTCTCGCTCCGTTCGCTCGCCGCCCGGAAACCCTTCCATACCCGTCCATCCTCCCAACCACAGGAACCGGCCCGGCAAACCGCTGCATCTCATTGGGCGGGAACGGGGCGGTATAATACGGCAGCAGCGGAGGATTCCCCACAGGAGCACCCACAAACCTCCCACCCTTCCCCCCCACCACTGGCCCATACCCGGGCACAGCACCATAGGCAGGGAGGGGGGGAGGAGGATAGGCGTGACCATACTGTCCTGGGAACATCCCTCCTCCTGGTCCGCCGGCGTGAGCAGCAGCAGAGAGCGCAGCAGAGGTTCGGGCTCGCAGCGACTCTAGCGCCTGCTCTAGGGTTGCCATGGCTTGGAGCACGTCCGGGGTCAGAGCAGGCTCGGCAGCACCGGAGCTAGCAGACCCAGCCACGGGGTTACCACCTGCACCAGTCCCACCTGCGCCTGCCAGCGCGGCTGCGGCAGCAAAGGCTGCGGCGATAGCCGGGTCTTGGGATGAGAACGGGGCGTACACAGGAGGAACGGGAGGATGAGGGTGCTTCTGCTGGTGCGGGTACGAAGCAGGTTCTGAATCGTCCAGGGTAACCAGCAGCTGATCCTCTGCGTCCTCGAATACCTCTTCCTCCTCCTCCTCCTCCTCCCCTCCATTCGTGTGAGTCACTCTTGCCGCTGCTGCTGTTGCTGCTGCTGCTGATGCAGCTGCCATGGCAGACCTGTGCGCCTCCGTGGGAGCCCCTTCCACAAACGACGCTGTTGCCACCAGCACCTTCTTTTCCTCCTCCACCTCCTCGCCTTCCTCTCCCTCCACCCCCGTCTCTCCCAACCCATTTTCACCCATCCCCAATCCTCCGGCCGCCTTTGCCCGGTACTCGTCCATAGCCGCTTCAATCCGGCCATACAGCTTCTCTTCCTTCAGAACCTTCCTAAACTCCACCCCCTTTTGCCCCTCATCTGCCAAGTCCGTCTCAACCTCTTTCCTAAACAAATTGAACAGCACCCCTCCGAACTCCTTGGTAACGAAGTTAACCACCATGGCCGGGAGCTTCAGATCGCAGGTGAAGATCGACCGGAAGTGGCAGCGTGAACGGCCGAGATCTTTGATGGAGAATCCGCCGTTGATGGCCATGCGGACCATTCCCGAGGGGACTGGCGGCGCCATGTCGCGGGAAAACCCGTGAATGGATGCGTCGATTTCGCTGTTGTCCTCTGGAAGCTGGGGATTGGAAGGGAGAAGGGAACGGGGAGCGGGGGGCATGGAGAGAGGGGGTGAAAGTGGGGGGTTGAGTGAGCCGTGCAGGCGACACGCCACGAGAAAACCCTTGGAAAAGAATAGTCGATTTCGTTATTGTTCGTAGGCACAGGCACCCTCCCACGCGGGCGCACAGACGAACACACTCGCTTACTTAACAACCCTCCCATATTCCCAGACACAGTCGCAATCATACTCGTACACTCACCGTGCGGACGACAGTGGTGGCAACACCCGTGTCGGAGTCGTAAATGGTAAAGAAGATCATCGGAACTCACACTCGCACACACAGTTACAGTCACACACTCACACGCTCGCGCACTCAATGTCACACTCAGCATACGCACCGTGCGGACGACAGTGGTGGCAACGCCCGTGTCCGAGTCGTAAATGGTAAAGAAGATCATCGCGAACTCCTGCCACGGGAACGGCCACGGCACCTTGAACCTGGAGGTAAGAGCACAACGAACGAACAGGAGAGGAGAGGAGAGGAGAGGAGAGGTGAGGTGAGGACAGCAGGAGGATTGTGGTTAGCTTGCGAGTTGACGGGGAAGGGTAGCGAGTTCCACTAAAGCGTGTGTAGCACACACGATACTCTGACTCCGTCTAGCGAGCTACTCACTTCATATAAGTGATATCGAAGCCGTCGCCGACGCGCGCGAGGTACCGGTTCTCGACGATTCTGTAGACGGGCATGTCGCCCTGCGGCCACCACTCCTTGAAGAACCCCGCGTCGCGCGTCATGGCGACGGCGGCGTGCACGGGGCTGTCGATGCGCCCCTCCATGCACAGCGCGTTTATCGCCGTGCCTTCCGGGCCCTTGCGCAGCATCGCGCGGTGCTCCGGACCCTCCTCGCACATCTGCGGGAGAAGCAAGGACGTGCAGATATAGGTGATGAATACGGGGTTATGAGATTGTGACGGGGTGATGGAATGCAGAAATCAAACGCTTCGCATTGTTGAGGCGCATTCCAGGAGTTTGTAGAAATCGCTTCAGTGGCTAGTAGAGGGAAGGAAGAACCTTGTACGTATGTTTTTCGTCGAATAAAAAAAGCGGCGAGTAGAGGGAAGGAAGAACCTTGTACGTATGTTTTTCGTCGAATAAAAAAAGCGGCGAGTAGAGGGAAGAAGAAAGTACCTTCCACGCATTGCGGTCCGCAGGATCGGTAGTAGCGAGAGCCTCCACGCTGACACTCTTAAGATCCTCCAAGAGCTTAACGGTCTCCGCTGCCCAATAGTCCGCCACGCTGTTGCTCGATCCACCTGCTCCCGCTGCTCCTGCTGCTGACCCATTTTTCACGTCCAGCTGCTTGCTTATAAGAGCCGTGACTTTATCGAGGTCCTTCCACGTGGGCTCCTCGAGCGCCTGATCGAGTAGGTCGATGCCTTCTGCTAGCGCCATGGCTTGGGTTTCTTTCGTAGAAATGGAATACTACGCTACAGGAAATAAGTTACCGTTATGGGAATACTACGCTGTTCCGAGTCCAGTTTCCAAGTTGTATTTCGCAGTTCGTGAAATCGTGAATGAGGATTCGGCCTACTATCGTCCTGACAGTGCAGGCGTGACCATGAATCCCGCAGTGGTTAACGGACGATGAAGAAACAAGCTAACGATAGATTACCTGAGAGAGACACTCCTCTAGAATCAATGGTCGCCCTTTCTATCAAGACTGATGAGACTGACTGACTGCCGAAGTTGACGGGTTATGTGATGGCTTGGATGGAACTTCAAGGCACAACTGGGCAAGGTGGGTGGTCAATATGAACTAGCATGTATCGCCTCGGTTTCATACCTGTCGTAGGAGAACCTCGTCTAGCCCCGACTAAAAAACACTGGCGGTGGAGGAACCTGGGAGCCGCGCGCCTTTTCTCCGCTGTACGGATAGCTCTGCGGTGAAACCAAGGTACAAAGACGTAGGTACTTAGTTAAGTGTGTATCAGCGAAAACTAGCGGTGGGATGGCGACAATACTCGGTACAGTAGATTCGGATGGACGACTAGGCTCGGACGAAAGACATCTGGTCAGCACAGCGCGACATGTGCGAGGCAACGATGTACCCGAACCGAGCGTCGTGCGTGAAATACCAATCACAACCAACCTTGTTTCGCTAGGCACGGAGCCTGCGGTGGCGGTGGCGAGGTGTGGTGGGGTGAGGCTAGGCGAGGTGGGGGTGAAGTCCGAACCTTCAATTCGATTCGAAGCACCTAGCTTTCACACCGTTAGCCTCGAATCGCGTCAACTTCACACGCATCGCGCAGTGAACAGTAATGCCGTTCATGCCACCGGCCTATGAATGCAGAGTACGCAATATGAAAGAATTCCGGGGTTAGGCCAAGTGGTTGAGAACAGTTGTAGACGTTTCTGATAAGGGGCATTCCGGCTGCAGTCTATGACTTGACTCATTAAAATTTGAAGTGCGAATCAAAATTATTTTTCACAGTTACGCATTCCTCGCAACACATAAAGCACAAATGACGTAGAAGCCTTTGTGTGTCACGTGGTTGAGCAGCTCTTATTTTGGTGAACTCTTTAACACAACTCAAAACCTTTTTTACTACGTAATAAATACGAAACAAAGCACGGCTTCACTGCCTCAGCTAGACAGACCTACCCAGGGGCCTATAGAACCTTGCTACTGCGTGAAAATCTCATTCCAAAGAATCTCTTGCCAATTCTTGAGAGGGAAACCCTCTTCCCGCCATCTTTCGGCTTTCCGGCCTTACCAGCATTACCATTGTCTAAGCATCCCAGTGCAGTATCTTCGTCACTCCCACCCGACTCTCCTGTAACCGTGACAGGCCGAGCGGCAGACTTGACCGGCCCAACAGAACTGCTTGAGAGTGCATTGTTCCCTGTCTCCCCATCACCCAGCACCACCTCCTCTTGGAAACCATCCTGCTGTGAAGGTGAGCAACTGAAGGCTTCTCTCTTCGTCCCAGTTGCAGCAGTCATGCTTGTGACATGTTTCTCATGCTTGGCATCGCCTTGTGGATCTGAAGGACCCGCTTCTGCTGCTGCTGCTGCCGCTGCACGCGCACGTACAAATAGAATCGCCTTATCCAGCGTAGCAACCGCCCGGAAAATTGCGGGGTCTCTGTGATAAAGCCCGGGGTAACTGCTCGGACTGCTGCTACCGCTGCTGCTCTGGCTGCTGCTGCCGCTGGCACTGGCACTGTCACCGCAAGCAAAGGAGCTTCTGCTGCTGGTCACGCTGCAACTGCTGTTGAGCATGTCTGGAATTTCACCTGCCCGAAGGTTAGCAATGACACCATAGCTGCCGCTGCTGGTGCTGCCAGTGACGGTTCGGATGCTTGGAAGCGGCCCCGAACGTACCGAGGAGGACTCCCGAAGCAGGCTCGCCATGCCTTCTCCGGCTTCCAGACCTCCGTGCCGAGCCAAAGGTAGAGGCCCGGAAGAAAAGGTTTGGGTAACGGAGCTGAAGGAAGTGGAAGCACTGGGAGGGCCCTCAGCAACATTAGCTGCAGCAGAAGCAGCAGCCAGAATCGTTGCAGCAGCTGCCGATGCTTCACTTGCAGCCATACCAGCCGCTCCTCCGGCTCCCAACCCGCTCCCGGACCTGCTTCCGGACCTGTCCCGAGCCTGTGAACCAGGAGGTTCAACAGAAGGTCGAGTCAGCGCTACAGCCGAAGCAGCAGCAGCCTCCAGCTGTAGCAGAGCCTCCTCCGCCTCCTCAGGCCCAAGCACACTCTCCCTCTTAGATAAAGACGAAACAAGCCGCTCCACCTCCTCCTCCACCTTTTCCCCCAATTCCCTCAACGACCTGCCCTCCTCCTCACTCCCTTCCCTCCTACTCTCCCCTTCCTCCGCCTTGCCCCGTCTATACTCCTCCATTGCTTTCCTCAGACTCATGTAGACCGGATCAGAGGCTAAGAGCTGTTGAAACGCCCCGCGCCCCTTCTTCTTATCACACTTGTTCACAGTAGCAGCAGCGGCCGCGGCTTTGACGATTGTGTCTACCTCGTGACAGAGCAGGTGGTAACCAGTGCCGGCTAGCTGCCGGGCAACGAAATTGATGAGCCACGGGGGCATGAGGTCGAACTTCATGTCCAGCGTGCATGCTCCGCTGTGGGGGGGAGGGGGGGAGAGGGGGGTAGCATGGGAGGCGACAAGGGAAGGCGTGGTGGCGTTGATGAGCCACGGGGGCATGAGGTCGAACTTCATGTCCAGCGTGCACGCACCGCTGTGGGGGGAGGAGAGGAAGGGAATGTGGCAAAGACAGGTACGGTGAGGAGGGTGTGGTTGTTGGTGCTGGTGGTACTTTCAGAGGCAACGGAGGCGATGATGAGCCTTAGGGGATTTTGAGAGACCTCAAAAACACCCTCTCCACACGTTGTTGTGGTGCTAGTGGTACTCTCAGAGGCAACGGAGGCGATGAGCCACAGGGGATGCAGGAACGGCGCCAGGAGCAATAGCAGCAGCAGCAGTTGACTTTTGAGTTGACTCAAAAGTCAACTTTCGGAGGCAACGGAGGCGATGAGCCATAGGGGATGCAGGAACAGCGCCAGGAGCAATAGCAGCAGCAGCAGCCGCCCGCCACCCCACCCCACGTCCTGCCTCGCAAGTTGCAGAAACAAAGCCAGGAATCGCAACAGCGGCAAGGCATACCCCTCGAATTTCCCAAGAGGGAAAGCTTACCGGAAGTAGCAGCGGCCGCCCCCCAGGTCCTGGCCTGCAAAGCCGCCGCCCACAGTCATGCGCACACAGCCCGGCGCCACAGCGGGCATGGCGGATGGGTGCAGAGGTGCTGTCTCTGGGTCCATGTGTGATATGTCGTCTGGTGGCTGGGGGAAGGGGAAAAAGGGAGAGGAGGAAAAGTGGGGAGTAAGGAGGGGGTTGGGTTCGAGGGTTGGGAGGTACAGTCATGCGTACAAAGCCAGGTGCAGGTTTTGTGGCCATGTGTGATGGGTCGTCTGGTGGCTGGGGAGGAAGCGAGTAGAAAAAGCGAGTACAGTCATGCGAGTACACAAAGCCAGGTGCAGGTGCCAGGGTTTGACAGGTCGTCTGGTGGCTGGGAATTGAAGGGGGGGTTGATGGCGGAGGCAACAAAAGGGGAGAAAGGAAGGGGGTTGGGAGAGACGAACCGGCATGCACACGTGCAGAAGGTTAATGTTTATTTTTGAGAATTCTCATGTGGCAAAAGTCACAAGAACATGGTTGGGAGAGACGAACCATCATGTATATTGGAGCGACTTTAGAGAATTCTCAAAAGTCGCTCCAAAAGTCACATGAACACGGTTGGGAGAGACGAACCACCATGCACACGTGGTGCAGAAGGCGAGGTCACAAAGCAGGCCGTGGCCGTGCGTGTTGTGAGGCATGAAGGCGAGGGAGAGCAGGCACGAGCAGGCCACTCACAAGAGCACCCACACGCACACTCACTGAGAGCATTAACAAGAGAGCACCGTTGTTCCCTCAACACCAGCACCCACCGAGTGCACGGAGGCGACAAAGAGGCCGGTGGGCCGTGTCGTGAACCATGAAGGCGAGGACTGGTGAATGTCCTCGGCTGTGCAGCAGTGCACAGAAGCAACAAAGAGGCCGGTGGGCCGTGTCATGAACCATGAAGGCGAGGACTGGTGAATGTCCTCGGCTGTGCAGCAGTGCACAGAAGCAACAAAGAGGCCGGTGGGCCGTGTCATGAACCATGAAGGCGAGGACTGGTGAATGTCCTCGGCTGTGCAGCAGTGCACAGAAGCAACAAAGAGGCCGGTGGGCCGTGTCGTGAACCATGAAGGCGAGGACTGGTGAATGTCCTCGGCTGTGCAGCAGTGCACAGAAGCAACAAAGAGGCCGGTGGGCCGTGTCATGAACCATGAAGGCGAGGACTGGTGAATGTCCTCGGCTGTGCAGCAGTGCACAGAAGCAACAAAGAGGCCGGTGGGCCGTGTCATGAACCATGAAGGCGAGGACTGGTGGACGTGTGTTTCTCAGCAGCATCAGTAGCGGACCCACTCCTGCCTGCACGACTCACCAAGAGCAGCCACGCTCACCGTTGGCGCGTCTACATGAGAGAGGCTCACTCGCCAGGTCACTCCCCACATCACCCATTGTTCACCCCCACACTCACCGAGTGCACGGAGGCCACAAAGAGGCCCGTGGCTGTGTCCTGAACCATGAAGGCGAAAAAGAGCAGCTCTCGCGTGGCAAAGGGCCATGGTGACTTGAACCTGTGGGACGGGAGAGGAGGTAAGGGAAGGGTGGGAGGCAAAGGAGAGGTATGAGTTGAGTCAAAACACACACGCGTGTGAACCATGGAGGCGAAAACGAGCAGCTCTCAAGAGGCGAATGGCCATGGCGACCTGAACCTGTGGGGCGGGAGGGAGAGGAGGTAAAGGAAGAGTGGGAGGCAAGGAGAGGTATGAGGTGAAGGGCCACAGATCAACCTACCGAGGCCAAAGCATGACTCGCTATAAGCATCACTGTGACTCGCTAGCTCGATCTCGACATCACCCCTGACTCGCTATAGACATCCCCACAGCCCGCTATAGGCATCACGACGAATCCAGCACCGTGACTCACTGCAGGTAGCTGAGCTCTAGGCCCGGTGCGATGCGGTGGGCAAATTTGGACTCTAGCACCTTGAAGGGCGGCACGCTGAACTGAGGCCACCTGCTCGGGATGACGTGGCATGGGATGACGTGGAATGGGATGACGTGGAATGGGAAAGACGTGGCATCGATGCCCGCAGCATGCCTCATGGAGGTGTGAAAAGGGATATGATGGTGAGTGCAATGCTGCGCGTGACGAGAATGGACTTTTTGGAGCGCCTCAAAATTGAGTGCAATGCCGTGCGTGACGAGAATGGACAGAGTGGAAGAGAGTGACGCGTGGGACCGAGTGGGGAGATGGGGGAAAGGGGAAGCCCCCCGGCTTGGGACCGAGTGGGGAGTGGGGGAAATGTGAAGAGAGATTGGGTGGGTTGGTTAAGGGAAAGGGGAAGGGCGACAGAAGGTGGAGAAGCCAGTATAGGGCGAAAAGCGAGCATGGATTTGAAGAGACGGTGGGCTTTAATTAGTCTTACCAGTCCTTGAAAAACGGGACTTCCCACACCACAGCCAACACTGCATCGTGACACACACAAACGGGGAGAATTAGGGGAAAGATATCATTTTGAGACGCCTCAACTTGTGACGAACGGGACTTGCCAGACCACAGGCAACACTGCAGTGTGACACAAACGTTTGGTGACGGTGAGGAAGATGATGCTGGGAAGTGGGCGGCAAGGCAGGTACGGCTCAGGGACGATCAGAAAAAAAGAAAAGATGAAAAAAAAAAGTGATTAGTGACCGCACTGCAGTCACGCTCAACATGGGAAACCAGACACGTGGCAGCAGCGGAAAAGTAGACACGTGGCAGGGTGGCCACGTACACGTGTCAAGCGGGCCGTGGATGATTCCTTCGAGGCAGATCTCGTGCAGTGGCGTGCCCTCAGGACCCTTGCGGTACAACACGCGGTGCTCCTTCCCCTCCTCCTTCAACTGCGCAGTATTGGGAAGGAAGAGGCGAAGGGAGGAAGAAACGAGAAAGTTGAGGAGCCATCATTTTACGGTCTTCAACCGGGTCCGGTCGCCCCTTGCAATACAGCACTTGGTGATTCCTGCCCTCCCCCCCAACCCGCGAGTCAAAATAATCGCAAGCTTAGGGGAAGTGACGCTCAGAAAAGCTATCCGCCACTGGCGATCATCGCTTACCCGCCATTGTCGGTCGTCGCCGCAATCCACGCCGTCCTCCCGGATGCTTTCGTTGCTCAGCGCGAGAGACTCGAGATTCGCCTCTCCCGCGGTGCGGAGGCTGTCCAGCACGTCGATTAACTCGCGCGTCCGCGCCTCGACGAATTTCTCCGAGAATCGCGCGCGACGCGCTTGCTTCCCCGCGGCATCGACGCCAGCACCGCCAGCGTTGGAGCCCGAAAGAATGTTCCCCTTGTTGGACTCCCCGAGAACGTTGCTGCTCGGACTGAGCCCGGTGCTGACATTTTGCTCCTCGGAATCCGCTACTGCGGAACAGCCATTTGATATTTGATACAAGGACGCCCCAGGTACAAGCGCGGAAGGACGCAGAGGAAAGGGGGGAGAGAAATGGAGGGGGGAAATGGGGAAGGGGTTGGAGGATGAGGGTAGAAGGACTGGGAAGGAGATACGAATTGCGACAGCTTTTTGCGATTGGCGAAGTGGGACACGCGCTGGTTACCATTCTACACCGGTTGCCTGAGTGAGCGACGTAAGCTCTCGAACATTGCTGCTGGTAATCAGTCTCTCGTAGCCGTACTCAAAAGTTACTAATAGCCGACATGAATCTCGCACAGTGTAATAGTTTTTTTTTTTTCTACGCGTCTTGGAAGCTGCTGCCCATTCTTTCGTGGGTTACCACGCCTCGCACTCTTCGACACTATACAGCACGAAGATCGCTGAAATCACACGAGAAAACTCCGCCATACGGGATTTTGCGAGGATTGTATTCCGTTGCGAAGAATGATATCACTTTCCTGCGAATCACTTGGATCTGTGCAGCAGTCTTCCCATCGCCGCAACTACCCTATCGTACAAAACTTGCACTGGAGTATTCACAAGTACTCTAAAGCGCGGCATCACCTGGCAGCCTAAAACCTACTCGGGCCCGCGATCGGTTTGCGCTGCTCTTACATCACGCTTTTAATCTTTATTTCCTCCACTATTTTTCGGGGTGGGGGTAGGTATAGGTGGCACCTGGCAGCAGCAGCAGCAACTTACATCACTATTACTGAAAAAGAAGAAAGAGACGTCTCAAACTTCGCACGTACCCAGGTGCCGCCTGACAGCAGCCGCGACGGCATCGCGATCCGTCCACGCATGCGACGCGAGCGACCTATCGAGCGCCTGGCGCGCTTCTAAAAACGACATCGGCGACCGCGTCGCGCTTGTCGAGGCGAACACGTCACGCTCTTCGAGGCGCGCCTCGAAAAACCAAGTCACGCGTTCCTGCTGCTCGAGTTCTTAGTCGTCTTGGAAGAAGGGGCTCAGGGTGAAAGGCGGTTCTAGATGTGAGAATGAGGAGGAAAAACCTGTGGTCGACTGATACAGGTGATTGGAGAGTCGATTTCCCAGATGATCTGGGAAGGAGAGTCCAGTACAACAGGTTCAGCGTGTGTGTGAACTGCAAAGTAGGCAATTTTATTTTGCTGCAGCACAAGTTTTGTCTTCAGTCGCAGGTCTGTAATGCAGTAAAGCACAACTGAACCTGCTCGGCAGACACTCACGGTCGTAAAGAACTAATGCTCCACAGGAACTACTAAAACCAATCACTGTCAGTGAGTGAATCATTAGGAAGAGGAAAGGAAAATGGAAGAAATTTCCCCCCAGCAACAAGAGAAATGCTGCTTTCGGTTTTGACTGGGAGGAAGCGCAACTGCTTCTCGTGAACAGATGTTGAAGAGCGGGAATCGACGGAGCAGAGTCGCCATACATCTTCATCCACGGTCGTCCTCGACCCGCATTTTCGACTGATTTTGGACGGAACGAGACTGGATGAGGAGGGGTCGGGATGGGAACGGTTCGGGTCGGGATTCGGTCGGGACGGAAGTGAATGTATTTGTGCCTGAATGCTACGACAGGTTTGGGCGACTCGGGACTCGGGATTCTGGGTGCGAGATTTTGTGGCTGCAGTTTCGTAGCTGAAATTGCAAGAAAAGAAGGGGGGAAAGGGGAGGGGGGGGGTACAGTAGGCTAGGAGGAGGGTGCTTCGTTCCAAAAGTGAATTTGGTCCGTGCGATTTTAGCTGCCAGGTTCGGTCCATAAGAGAATGTGCCGGAGCTTTTTGTTCCGCCAATGGTGAGGCGCTCTACGCAACCCAAACCACCGCCAGTCACGGAAGCCGAGCAGCCAGCTTGTCGGTGTGCACGAGGAGTGCCCGGCCCGCCAGGTTGCTGGCTGATATTTCAGTTCATCGGGGGAAGAGCAAGTGACATGGCCGAATCGTGCCAACGGTCAGGATTCCCGCTCACACAATCAAGTACAGTGCGTCCCCCATCAATGCAATCTTCGTTAATCCGCGTTGACATACCCCCCATTGTGTTGTTCAAGGTACACAGAAACCTAACACCTTATAATCACTTGGCATGACTTCCTGGCATATCCCCTTGCTAAACAGCTTCACTAAACACCTTGTCTAACAGTCTACCCAACCACCCACTCTTCATCCCTGCACCAAATCCAAGTCAACCCAACTCAACCCCTTCCAGCACCGCACGTCACACTCGGGCCCATCCAACACTGTCAATCTCATTCCGTGCCTTGCGCAGCAGCTCCAGTCTCTTCCATGCGGCCTGCCTCCGAGCCATCACGTCCGGATCCTCATCTAGCAGCTTCGCCAATGCCTTTCCGTCCTCCCTGCCCACCATCGCATAGAACCTGTCCAGCAGCCGCCGCTTTGCCTCCCGGACCTGCAACGAACAAGCAAAAGGGCAGAAAAAAATAAGTTGGAAGGTCAATTAGTGCCTTCATTCCTGTCATCCCCACCCATTAAAGGTAAAGGGCAGAGATCTTGCTGAATCCAAGCATGGGCCATCTTGTTGAAGCAAAGTGGACTATCATACTTGGCTGTGGGCAACCCTACCTGATAATGCACGGCCTACCTGGCAATGCACCACAGCTTTGGGGATGGCACTTTTGAGTCGACTCAAAAATCGACTCATCTCAGGCAGTGGGCAACCCTACCTGATAATGCACGGCCTACCTGGCAATGCACCACAGCTTTGGGGATGGCGTTCTGCAAGCACTCCATGACCATGCCCACATAAGTTGACACGTTGGAGCCTGGAGAGGGGGGGGGGGGGCAAGAGTTGACAGAAAAGGGAGGGAAACCAAGGATGACTCCTGAGTTGACACGAAAAGCAGGTGGCAAATTGTTTTTGCACTGTCAAGCACTCCATGACCATGCCAAGCAGCAAAAGCCTCTTGATACAAAATTCGTGGGATAAGCAGAGACTTCTGAGGCGCCTCAAAAGTACGTCTGAGATTAGAAAAACCCACCGATTCTCCTGCAGTGCATTTCCTGGTATCGATCTGCCTTGGAGGCAGCCTCTCCCTGCTTCCCTTCAGCGCTTTGAGCTTGCCTCTCACACGCCAATGCATTCCCAGATACCCAAACTCACTCACTGACTTTTTCTGAAGTGCATTTTAGGAGGCTCACCAATTCTCCTGAAATGCATTTCCTGGTATCGATCGGCCCCTGTAGGCAGCCTGTCCCCACTGCCCTTCAGCGCCTTGATCTTGCTACTAATGCCACTCCCACTCCCCTTCTTCCCATCCTTCCCATCCTTCATATCCGGCCCATCCTCCAGATTCTCCAGCCCGGGCAGCCGCCGAAAAAACTCCACGGTCAGGTAACTCGTCTCCATCTCCACCAATCGCACGGTCAGCTTCCGGCTGTTCTCCCGAAAACTTTCCAGCGACTGGGTGGCAGCAGCTGACAGCTCAGCCTGGAGCGAGGGAAACCGGAGCAGCTCGGTGGTTTCCCCTACGGAGATGCGAACGAGGTCTCTGAGAATGAAATGCACCTCGTCCACCACTGCTTCGGCCGGCCCCTTGAACATGAGCAGCGCGCTCTCGATTAAGCGCCGGTAACCGCCCTCGGGAGCGATCAGATGCGGCTGGTACCCGTCTGCCTCCGCCACAATCCTCCTCACATCTGCCAGTTGTTGGGGCGAGGAAGGGGTTGGGTGGGTAAGGGGCCAGGAAGGGAGAAACCGCAGGAGCTGGGTGAACGAGGTCCCTGGGTATAAAATGCACCTCGGTCGTGCAAGGACTGGGAGATGGAAATCACGTACTCTGGATGGAGAGGTGCTTGTCAAAGGGAAGCTTGTTGAGTGCTGCTGGCAGCTTCGTCTCAAACACCGCATTGATTCGGTCGCCTCCTGGCCGACTGGTGAACACCAGCAGTAGGAGAAGGGAGAAGAGCAGGAGAACATAGAAGAGCCAGAGCAGAAGGGGGGTTAGCAAGATGAAGAAAAACGTGGAACCCTCCATCACGCCCCACACTATCCTTCTCAACAGCAGATGGATAGTGTGGGGCGTGATGGAGGGTTCCACGTGATGGATTAAGATATGATTAATATCAACCACCATGCACAGCAGATGACAGATCATTCACTACCACGCCTCCCAGGTGCTCCTTAAAAACCCTGATTTCCCTCGATTCTTGCAAGGCGCTCGGCACATGTCGGATCAGACGCAGGGTAATCTCAATACTTCTCTGCCAATACCCTAATTACCCTGAACACTTGTGAGGCGCTCGGCACATGTCAGACGCAGGGTAATCTCAATACTTCTCTGCCAATACCCTAATTACCCTGAACACTTGTAAGGCGCTCGGCACATCTCCCAGTGCAATGCAGCCCTCACTACCACATAACGCCTAGAACAGCACACAACCACCACACCCCGCCATCCAGGTGTTCATGGCACATCTCCCAATGCGATCCTCGCTAACTAACAAGGACAGCACCACACAGCACACACCCACCCTGCCCCACAACCCTTACCCGCCATCCAGGTGCTCCTTGAAAATCTTGTCAAATGCTCGGCACATCTCCAGCACCGTGTACAGCTGGGCCTGCGGCCCTTTCAATGCCTTAGCCCCAGCTCACCCCAGGACACACCCATCCACTCCACGAGCTTAACCACCCCACATACCATGCACGCACTTACCCGCCGTCCAGGTGCTCCTTGAATATCTTGTCAAACGCTCGACACATCTCCAGCACCGTGTACAGCTGGGCCTGGGCGCGGTGAGATGGGGTTCGGGACGGGGAGAGAGGGAGAGGGGAAATGGGGGATTGGTGGGGTGAGTGGGGTGTTGGGGAATGGTTGAATTGTTGGGGAACGAAAGAGCTGTTCATTCTGCAGTTGTTAGTACATAGAGAGGGGGAGGACAGGAGGTACATACCCTGACTGCACCTCGTCTCAAAATACCCACTCACCCCAGCTTCACTACCAATGGGCCGGCCCAGCGCGTTCATCTCCTTCTCAAGGTCGTCAATGTTGTTGTTGATGAGCGACTGGATGCAGAGGACCACAGGCAAGGCCCAGAGACGCACACTCTGGAGGCAAAGACAAATGCACTGACAGCACCTCTCTGGTGGTACTCTACTCACCCCGGCTTCGCCCCCAATGGGCCGGCCCAGCGCGTTCATCTCCTTCTCAAGGTCGTCGATGTTGTTGTTGATGAGCGACTGGATGCCCGGAATCTTGGAGCGAATCACTTGCTCCAGATGCTGCCAGCACAGCAGCACAGCATAGGAACATGACAGGTGAGGGAGTGCATGGTGAGGTGAGGGGGACATAGTAGAATCCATGAGAATCCGAGTCTTTGTTGATGAGCAACTCAATGCCCAGGATCATGGAGCGGATGACTTGCTCCAGATGCTGTCGGCACAGCAACACGGCGGCACGGGGAGGGGTCACGCAGAACGTGAGGGAGAGAATGTGATGAGGACACTGTGAATTCCATGAGAATCTGAGCCTGTGTTGTTGAGTGACTCAATCTCAATGCCCGGATGCCCGGATCTTGGAGCGAATGACTTGCTCCAGATGCTGCCAGCACAGCAGCACGACACGACACGACACAGTGGACATGGTGTCAAGGGCCCACGTGAGAGCGATGGCAATGAGGGTGCACCGAAATTTGAGATCCCTGGACTAATCATGCTTCAATGACATTTGACATGCACCAAGAGCCTTAAGGCCGGACCACCACTGCCCATGCAATTAGCCAGACACCAGTGGACGTACCTTAGAGAGCATCTTTGCGAGGTACTCAGTGCCCATGCGGTTGGCGAGATGTGAGTAATCGGCAGAGGTTTGGAAGTACTCCCTCTCCTTGCGGCGGGACGCCAGCATGTCCACGTTGCGGTTGATATCGGCCTGAGAACGGTTCACCACGCCCACCCACGGATACTTGAGCTTGTACGAGCGCCCCTCTAGCACCTGGTGGTGTGTGTGTGAGGCGTGTGCAGGGAGGGAAACGAAATAAGCGATCAAAGGCAGGTTCACCACACCCACCACTCGTATTTGAGCTTGTAGGGACGGCCTTCTAGCGCCTGGTGGTGTCTACAGCAGGGGAAAGAGCAGAGCTGACAACGGTCGGCAATAAAACGAGAGCGCAAATCTGGAGACTGGAGCACGAGAACACACATGGCAAGCTCTCAAATCATGCCCGAACTGTGGGCGTGGAGCACGGAAATCAGACAAAGGACATGCAGCAAGGGAAGGGCGGTGAGGGCGTACATCAAGAGCGTTGGTGCCCTTGTCCATGAGGTCGAGCTTGGTCAGCACACCCCATGTCCTCTCGCCTGCAGGCCACCACGCAGCACAGGGAGCACAGCGCAAAAGAAAGGGTTGAGCGGGAGAGTGGGAGAATCTCAAGAGCCTTGGTGCCCTTGTCCATGAGGTCGAGCTTGGTCAGCACACCCCATGTCCTCTCGCCTGCAGGCCACCACGCAGCACAGGGAGCACAGCGCAAAAGAAAGGGTTGAGCGGGAGAGTGGGAGAATCTCAAGCGCGTTGGTGCCCTTGTCCATGAGGTCGAGCTTGGTCAGCACACCCCATGTCCTCTCACCTGCAGGCCACCACGCAGCACAGGGAGCACAGCGCAAAAGAAAGGGTTGAGCGGGAGAGTGGGAGAATCTCAAGCGCGTTGGTGCCCTTGTCCATGAGGTCGAGCTTGATCAGCACACCCCATGTCCTCTCGCCTGCCAGGAAGGGGAACCAACGGGAACATACGTGGCTAGCTTGAAAGGGAGGGCGTACATCCGGGGCTACTTACCCAAGTTACCCCCAGGGTCGATCTCTCTCACCCTGCAAGTGGCATAGGAGGTGCCAATGCCTTGGCTGTTTTCAATGAGCCCCAGAGAAATTTACCCTAGCGAGTCATGGCTATGTACAGCTAGAAGATTCCGGCTAATTGCCCTCAGAATGGTGCACCCTCATGACCTCTTACCCTCAGGGTCGACCTCTCTGGCCATGCGCATGGCATCGGAGGTGGCAATGTCTTGATTGGCGGGAGATACAGCCAGGATGATACAGTTGGGCTGTAGGGGAGTGAGGGGAGGGTTGGGTTGAAGGCGCGAATTGCGGGATGGTGGAAATACTATGAAGGTTTGTATGTCAAATTAAACACACAATGCAAATGCATTCTTTGATAGGTAATGCAGCCAGAATGGCTCAAAATGGACGCTCCAACCCCCAAGCCCCCCCACACTTCATCCATCATACCCAACCTCCTACCTTGATCCATCGTTCCTCACCCCCAAACGCATCCCCATAACGAGCACTGCAATGGTTTATGAAGGGAGGCACACATATTGGCACCACCACTCTTCCCTTCCCCACACTCGCACTCACCTTCTCCACGTACTGCCGAACCATGTCCTCAATGTCCCTCACAATGCTCTCCGACTGGCCCTCTGCAATCATTCAGGCCACCAACGCCACCATCACAGGCACGCAACAAATCACCACCATCACATTGACACGCATACACAGGTGAAGCAATGATCAGATCAGACTTCACCTGCGAGGTCATCACAGGCACACAACGCACTGGAAACAACGCCACCTCTCAGGCGAGCCTGATGCTTTTTGAGACATTTCATAACTCAATGTGCTGTCCAGATCCACTAAGTGCTCCGTGTGAAATCACAAACCACGGAAGGGGCAGGGGTGGTGTGTGTGGGATGCAGGAGGAGGGGGTTGGGGGGGAGGAGAGGGGATTACAAATAGTGACACACCTGCATTAGCCTACCACCCAGTGTATCAAAAACAGCCATGCCCCAATGCTTGACAGCTCACCCACGGCAATCTTTGTGAGTCCGGGCAGATCCACCAGGGTCAGATTCACCACTGCAGAAACAGAGCAACAGACAGGAGCTCAGTCGGTTAACAAACAAAAGAAAAGATGGAGGCTCACAGAAAATCGTGGGTTTGCCTAACACAAAGGTAGAGAGGAGCACATGATGACTCGAATGAGAAAATCGATCATTGCAATCATTACACGTGGACACGGGTAGAAGGATGAAGGCTGAGGTGGATGGATGCATACCCTTGGGAGAGTAAATGCTGACGTGGATGGATGCATACCATTGGGAGAGTAGATGCTGAGGTGGATGGGGACAGGAGAGATCATCTTGGTCTTCCCAGTGATTCGATCCGTTTCATCTGCAACCTCCTTTCTTACAGCAGCTGCGGAGAAAGATGGAGAAATAATGGGGAAGACAAGGCATGACATGTTTATGAGAGACGACATGGGCCAAGAACATTCAAAAATGGTGGAATGACAACAAAGCAGCAGAATGGCATTGACAGGGTCGGGGCTGTAATAACTGATTCTGCCCTGGCCGCTCACCCCAGTCGGTGTACTTCTTGCCCGGCTGGTGCAGGAACTCCGCGTATTCAGATGATGAGTCCACCTTGTGCAGCTGCAGCACCAATGGCCGCCGGGTGACAATGCCTGCAGTCACCAGCACAGCAGAGCACAGCACAGCACAGCGCAGCACCGCACAAAACCACATAGCAAAAGACAGCACCACACACAGCATAGCACAGCTCATCACCGAACATCATACACCATCACCACATACAACGACACACATCACCATCACCCCAGCGGACGGTCATGATTAGAGCTAGCAAGAACAAGAAAATCATTAGCAAGATAGCGCGACGACAGAGACCAACACATACAAACACTTTATAGAGATCAGTCATCGCGGAACATGACTGAGGCATTTGTAAAACACCCGGACGGAAAAGGCAAGCCTTCGGCTGTTGCTATGACAATATACCTGATCCTCGAGGAAGGAAATCCTTTCCCACAATGCTCTCTAGCACCGACGATTTTCCCGAACTCTGCCACGTGATGGGAATGGGATGGGAGCGGGATGGGAGCGGGATGGATGGAGAAGCTAAGCGGGGACATTGTAGGAGGACATCGTCGCAAGAGTCGAGACTATGCCTGAACGACAACGTGCAGAGAACAGTCTACAGTGAAATATTATGATATAATCTCTGTGGTCATATGGAGGTTCTCTTTGTCCCTGTGCAAAAGCCTCTAATCGAATGGGCCATCGCCAAATCCAATACAAGGATCGTCATCGCCAGCATCAGATTTGGCAACCCGCTATACATACCTCGGGTTGACACACGCCGACAGAGGACGAGTCAGAAATGCACCAGAATATGACCGTGAAGGAAACACATTTATTGGAATGAGATTGTGAACCAGGACCCTGACCTCCCACCACAGCCACCGAAACGACTTTCTAGTCCGGTCAAAGGCAGCCTCGAACTGATAATATTTTCGACGCGCGTAACTATCCGCCTCACCTGACCTCCCACCACAGCCACCGACGGAAGCTGCTCCCAGAGCGTCGGCAGCGCGTCTTCAGCGCTCGACACGCCATAGTCTCCTAATACCGTGCACGCCTGCTGAAGCCGATTCACGAGACCTATCAGATTATCCATGTGTCCTTATTTCCGACAGCCTCGTTAGTAGAGAAAGAACAACGTTGTAAGTCCGAGTCGTGGTTCCTGAAATTTGCCGATGCTAATGGGTATCGACTCAGAAACAAGACGCTGACTATCTCGTCGGAACAAGAGGGGTTGAAAGCGGAAAATGGAAGAGAATAGCGTCAAATCCGCTTCAGGAAAACTACACAGAGGACCGACAAGCGAGAAGCTGCGCGTATGTCGATCTGCTACCACGGTGATGGCGAGTGCCGTGTGCGATCTGTTTGTACTGCCTCATAATATTCTTCGTGTGGTGTTCTTCAAATGAAAGTGCCCAGTCCAGTTTCACCCCTCGGGATTTGGTTTCAGCTGATCCTTCCCCAACCTCCTGCTCCTCCTGCCTGCCGAACAGGACCTTGGAGTTGGATGGAACAGGAACTTTCGGAATACCGCGGCTGATGAATCACAAATTCGTCGCGCCGCATTCCACCGAGAGAAAGTCTGCTATTTCGCCGCTCTTTTCCGGCTGGGGGCAGACTGTGGTGGGGGGAATCTCAGCGCCCCTGTCAGGCTGTTGGCGGGGATTGGATGGTCGAATGGCAGTTTCTAGGAGGTTGCTCAATAGACCGATTCCGCCCGCAACAGTAGCAGCAGTACTGTATCGAGTAGATTCCGTTTGGAGAGCAGAAATAGTTTCTAAGCATACGTATTTGTTCTCACTCTGTCCATATACCAATTCATTTCAACATTCTGCTACGCATTTTTCCACCTTTACATGAAAGTAGTGCCCTTTTTCCGCCAGTGCGCTTCTCCCCCCTTTGCTCCTTGCGCTCTCCCTCCTGCCCAACACTGCCAAACGTGGATATCTGCAGCACACTGAACTGCGTGCCGAAATCTCAGATTCCCTCGAAACCCCGCCCAACCGTGCTACTATCTGACAGTATCGCTTTGCCGCGCAGATCATCTCAAAAAACCACACTGGAGGAAGTTCTCATGAAACACTTCCACGATCAACTCGCGAAATGTATCCTAGATTCCATCAGACGGGTTCAATCAGGGCATTCGGCAGAACCAGTGGTGGTAGCTTGTTCAGTGAAAGCTCTTGAAGTCTGGTTCTGCCAATCCAAGGCTCGTCTGGCTTCGCAATAGAAATTTACGTTCTTATGGTCTCGCTTTATCTGGACACGATGCTCCGCAAATTTTAGATTGCTCGTTAGCATCGTCCATTCGATATCTTGGGCTGTCATTCGAGTTCTTCATGCCTCCGATCCAGGCCAGGGCTCTCGGGTGAATCCAGTCCGTCTACTCCCCAAGCGCTGTCATTACAATAAATCGTTTTAGACTCTACCGTCGCTCGCAGCCATGGACGATCTGATCTCGTTAGGCGAGACGCTTCAGCAGGCGTCGTCAGCGCTCGTCGGCGATGACCTTCCGGACCCCGACGATTCGCGGTCCAGCAGCGCCTCCTCCTCGCCCGTCATTCAGCTCGTCGTGCTCGGTGCTCCGGTCAGTTCCGTGCCTTCGCAGTCAGTTCCGTGCCTTCGCAGTCAGTTCCGTGCCTTCGCAGTCAGTTCCGTGCCCTTTTCAGTCAGTTCCGTGCCTTCGCAGTCAGTTCCGTGCCTATTTCAGTCAGTTCCGTGCCCTTTCAGTCAGTTCCACGCCTTCTTACCGTTCCCTTCCCAAAAGCTTCGTTTGTGCCGTGATCTATACATAAAAGCTTCGTTCGTACTTTTCCCCGCGAGCTTTTTTCATACCATTTAATCTTCCTCGTACTTTTTTAGCGTGTGCGATCAGCTCTTCTATAGGCGGCTCAAAGTACAACGTTGTGGAATCAGTTAGTATTTGATGCCATCTCTACAGTACTTTCTCTCCGTTTCTCCAGCTACCCCTCGCACTACCCCTCGCGCCAGAGGTAAACAGTGTGACCTGAATCCCGATTGCCTCACCACACTGCACAAACTCGTTCGGTTCCGATCACCTCACTACACTGCACAAACTCGTTCGGTTTACCTGCCATTTTCATCCGCCACACACTTGCACCCCTCCAGGGCGCCGGAAAATCTGCCGTTCTCAACACCCTCATTGGCCATGCCGTTCTTGTAAGTCACGATACACCACAGTCGCTATAATTCCATTCAGTCGTGTCACATGTTCAGTTCAATTCAGTTCAGACTTGGTGGTTGTGGCATCTCACGGCAAAGGCACCCCACCAACCTCAGGTTGGCATGTTTGTTACTCGACTCAATGACATGTTTGTGCTGCCTGCGAGCCCCATTGCAGCCAACGGCTGAGGGTGGAGCCACACGCTTCCCTGTTCTGGTGGACCTACAACGGGACCCCAACCTGGGAGTAGGCAGCATCCGAGCGAGTCTCGGACCGCGAGCCAACATGCGGAAACCCTGTGAGTAGCAACACCTTGCTTTTCCTTCCTCTCCCACTTATCCTTTCCTGTTCAAGCTCCTTTTGTTTTTTGTTTTACGTGCTGTTTTTCTCTGCTTTCAGCAAGATAGACGCCCTTTAAGGCAGTTGACTCTGTACAACTCTCCTGCCGTCCATCTGTGTGTGTGTCACCATTCGCACTGGCAGCAGCGTCGGGCGGAGCAACACCACAGGAAGACCACAGATCCTCGTCTGCAACTCCTGCTTCGTCAAGAAGAGTGAATTGTTCACCACCACCCTTCTGACTCTGGCCTTCTCCCTCGTCCACCTGTGCCTCGCTCTTTGTGTGTGTGTGTGTGTGTGTGTGTGTGCGCGTGTGTGCGTGTGTGTGTGTGTGCGTGTGTGTGTGTGTGTGTGCGTGTGTGTGTGCGTGCGCGCGCGCGCGTGTGCGTGCGTGCGTGTGTGCGTGTGTGTGCGTGCGCGCGCGCGTGCATGCGTGCGTGCGCGTGCGTGCGTGCGTGCGCGCGCGTGCGTGCGTGTGTGCGCGTGTGTGTGTCACCACCACCAGCGGAGGTGCGGCAGGCGCTGGTAGCGGATATGGCACAGGCCAAGTCCAAGTCAAGGAATCGCCAAGAGGCGCACCTCATCCTACGCTCGCCAATTGGTCAGTCCCCCACCTGACGTCCCTTTTCTACACTGTCACCCTGATGGAGTCCTCCGTCGCTCTTTCTTCCCTTTGTTCGCCCATGAATCTGTCTTCTCTCTCTCCTTTGCTGGGCGTCTTTGTTCCCTTGACTCCCCTGTCCTCTCTCTTCCTTTCCTGAGTTATTTCTCCTGCAAGCTGGACTCTCTCAGGACTGCCTCTGCTCCCTTTTCACTCTGCATCTGCAGTTGTGTTTGCGCGCCTGTCATACCTGCCATTGCCCATAGTCTCTCCTCCTTAGTTTTGTCTGCTCATCGTTTTCTCTTTCCCTCTTCCCCTTCCCCCTGCAGCACCTCCAATCCGTGTGACGGATCTTCCCGGAGTCGAACGGTCGTCAGACCTTGATGGCACAGTGAGTGCCCTTTGTGCACTTCGGTTTCCAATTATTTTATTTTGTTTTCTGTTACAAAGGAGACGGAATAATGCTATTCTGTGCATGTGTGGGTTGGTGAGTCCCCTCGTCTCATCTTCCTTTCACTTCTCTTGCGGCCTCGTCTCATTGGCACACCACTGCTATTTGCAGCGCTGGGATTGGGAGCTCTTTCTCCTCCCTTTCCTTTCTAATGACGTCATGTCATGGGTGTGCCAACATGGACCGGGGCTGCTGCTGCTGCTGCTGTTGCTGCAGCAGTGGTTCCCTTGGGTGGGCTGAATTCATTGGCAGCAGCACCCGTCCTGAAGATGATCATTACGATCAAGTCAGTCGGTGCACCTGTGGCTGCTGATGCCAGACTCCCACCCACACTGCTGCAGTTGTTCCCGTGGTTGGGCTGAAACACAGGGCCTTCCACACCACGTCGTATCATCCGTCATGCTTCCTTCTCAAACCCCTTCATGTTTCCTTCCCCCGTCCCTCCATGCGCATGGGCGTTTCTCCCACTTTGCCTCCACTCCAGCTGCAAGACAACGTGTCCAACCAGGAGGCCATCATCCTCGTGGTCATCTCTGCCACGCGCGTCAAGGACTCGCTCAAGCTGCTGCGCTTAGCGCATGACATCGACCGCGATGGTACGCTTGTTTTATAGCATGATCATTCTCATGGTAAGTGTGATCTAGCATGGTGAATCTGCTCCTGCTGCTGCTGCTCCTCCTCGTGGTCATCTCTGCCACGCGCGTCAAGGATTCGCTCAAGCTGTTGCGCCTAGCACATGACATTGACCGCGATGGTAAGTCTGTTTATTGCGTGGTCAGCTGCTTGCTTGCCATCATTGCTGCCACGCGTGTCAAGGACTCCCTCAAGCTGCTGCGCCTAGCACATGACATTGACCGCGATGGTAAGTCTGTTCAAGCTTGGTCTGCGCCTCCTTTTTTCTTCTCCCCCTCTCCTCATATCTTCTCCATCTCTGCTCCCCACCCACCCACCCCTCTCTTTCCCTCCACCCATATAGTTATTTCCTTGCCTCCCGCCCAACCTTCCCCCTTTTCCCTCCCTCTTCCCCCCCAGGGGCGCGCAGCATAGGCGTGATAACGCAGTTTGAGCGGGTGGTATCAGACAAAGCAGCCGCCAAGCTCGCACTAGAGCTCCTCCAGGGGCAGGGCGCGGCCATGTCACAGGACTACCTGTGGGTGCCGGTGCTGGGGCAGCCCCTGGGGGACGCGGACACAAAAGCTTCCCTCCCACTTGCCTATTCTCCCTCGTTTCCCTCCCGTTTTCTCTCCTCGCACCCAACTCCACCCCACTGCCCCTACCCTCACCCCCCTCACCCCCCCAGGCGCGCGCAGCATAGGCGTGATAACGCAGTTTGAGCGGGTGGTATCAGACAAAGCTGCGGCCAAGCTCGCTCTAGAGTTATTACAAGGGCAGGGCGCGGCCATGGCACAGGACTACCCGTGGGTGCCGGTGCTGGGGCAGCCACTGGGGGACGCGAACACAGATGCTCCCATGGACGAGGCGTGGCAGGGCGAGCAGAAGGCCCTGGCGAGTGTGATGCGGGCGCTGGGCGTGAAGGGCATGGAGGGGTCCATGGGGCGCGATGCGCTGCTGCGCATGATTGCCCGGACCATGCGAAGCAAGATGAAGGAGAAGATTCCGCGGATCATGGCCGGGTGGGTTTGGGTGGGTGGGATGCTGGGGTGGGGAGGGCTGTGGGTGACTTTTGAGTCGACTGAAATTGATTGCCAGGACAATGCGGCGAAAGATGAAGGGTAAGATTCCCAGGATCATGGCCGGGTGGGTTGGTTGGATTGGAGGGGTGAGTGGGTGGGCAAGTGGATGGGCGGACCGCGCTCAGTGGACGTGGAGTCAGAGTTGCTGCAGCACTCCCATTGCTGAGTGTGCCTTCTCATGAGTGCGCGCGATTCTCACTCTCTTCTCCGATTCCCTTCCCACGGCCTGCAGTTGCGGTCAGTGGACGTGGAATCAGAGCTGCTGCGTCTGGGCGAGTCACTCGTATCCGACCCGCAGAGCTCATTTTGTATCTCCTGGGTCTGTGCAGTTCGCGCTTGGTCTCCTATTCCCTTCTGATTCTTCCCATCTTCCCACCCACAGCCTGGAGTCGTGCTCAGTGGATGTGGAATCAGAGCTGCTGCGCCTGGGCGACTCCCTCATATCCGACACTGCAGGGCTCTCAAGCTGGTCTCAGTTATTGTTATTCACTCACTCCTTTATGCCCCTCTCCCACACCACCATCTCCCCTCCGCACAGCCTGGAGTCGCGGTCAGTGGACGTGGAATCAGAGCTGCTGCGCCTGGGAGAGTCCCTCATCTCCGACCTGCAGGGTTCCAGGGCTGTGGCTCTGGAGCTGTGTCGCGGGTTCGAGACGCGCTTCATTGAGCACCTCGACGGCTGTGAGGTATGTTGTGTTTGTGGGGGGTGGGGGATGTAGGCGGTGCTCTAGAGAGCCACTAGCCGGGAATTTCTAAAATGGTTTGTTGTTCGTAAGCTCTTCCTTGGTTTGTCCTTTATCAAGTGTGTCCATGTATGGTTCTGCGAAGTGGATTGAAAATCCTTTCTGCTCATGTGCTTGCCATGTTTCATGATGGAGGCTGTTTTGAGTCAACTCAATCATTGATTAATTGTCTACGTGTTTTTTTTTTTTTCAGGGCGGAGGCTCTCAGATGGTTGAGAAGTTTGTCGGCACGCTGCCCCTGAGATTCCGAGGCCTGCCATTGGACGAGATGTTCAACTTTGACAACGTCAAAAAGGTCAGCCAGGCAGCATAAAAGGAGCTCAATCTTGATTATTTCCGTTCCACTTGTCAACTCTGCCGTCTTTGCTATCCCTGCATTGACCTCGTCCCTCCTCCTCCTCCTCCTCCTCCTCCTCCTCCTCCTCCTCCTCCTCCTCCTCCTCCTCCTCCTCCTCCTCCTCCTCCTCCTCCTCCTCCTCCTCCTCCTCCTCCTCCTCCTTCTCCTCCTTCCTTATTTCCATCCTGTTCTTGCAAGCTTTCCCCCTCTGAACTCCCCCTGCCCTCCTTCTAACCGTTGTCTACCGCTGTCCACCGTTGTACACCATCCATCCATCCACCCAATTGAACAATTTCCCAGGTGGTAGCAGAAGCGGATGGGTACCAGCCATACGTCATCTCCCCAGAAAAGGGTCTGCGTCTGCTCATCAAGCGCAGCCTCAACCTGGCCAAGCAGCCAGGCCTAGACTGTGTGGATGAGGTGAGAAACGGATCGCAGGGCAGATTGTGTGAACGATGTGACCCGGGGGAGATGAGGTGCCTGCCCAGGTCTTCCTCTGCCATCAAGCGCAGCCTCAATCTCGCCAAGCAGCCAGGCCTAGACTGTGTGGATGAGGTGAGGAAGGTGGTTGAGGGTGGTCGTTGGCACGTATTTTCCCGCTTTCACTGGTCTGCTGCAAGGGACTGGTCCGAATCTTGACAGTCATTCTTCCCTTTTTTCTGCAGCAACCTTGACTTTCTCCTGTCCTTCCCTTAACTTTCCGATTTTCTATCAGGTGCACAGGAATCTGTGGAGACGCGAGCCGTTTCAAAACTCGTTGCAGCTTCAGTCTTTAACGTCCTTCCCATCCTCTGTGCATCTGTTGCATTTCTTTGACTTTCCTTGACCATCTTATGCCTTTGTTCAGGTGCACAAGACTCAGCTCGACATTGCCGTTGCAGCATTAGGCCTAGACTCCCTTCCCGTCCTCCCTTTGGCCTGTCAGCTACGTATTTTGCCGCCCTTCCTCTGCCTCCCTTTGTTCAGGTGCACAAGATTCTGCTAGACATTGTTGTTGCAGCAGCAGCAAGCCTCCGGCCTTGACGTCCTCCCCATCCCCCGATTGAATTTCCGTGTCTTTCCTTGACCATCCTCTGTCTCGCTCTGCCTCCCTTTGTTCAGGTGCACAAGATCCTATTGGACATTGTTGTTGCAGCAGCGTCCACTGCTCCCTCCCTTGTCCGCTTTCCTCCCATGAAGAAAGAGGTCAGCTCCCATGTCATCCCGTGCCGTGCCATGCCATGCCATGCCATCCCGTGCCGTGCCATGCCGTGCCGTGCCATGCCATGCAATGCCATGCCATGACATGCTGTCCCTCGCCTCTTTGCCCCGTTTCGCCTGGTTCCTCCCCTCTCTAAAGGCAAAGAACACCATTTTGCATTCCCCTATCCCAACTTCTTGTCCGCCCCTCCCTGCTCCACCCTGAAATCTCCAGCCCCGCCCTGTTCCACCCAATTGTTTGTCCCTTCCCACTCCAGCTAGTGGCCATAGCATCAGCAGCGTTGGACGAGTACAGGGCAGAGGCGAAGGTGATGGAGATGGTGTTCATCCCTGCCCTCCATACTCCCTTCTTCCCCTGCTTTTACCTATCTATTGCAGCTGGTTGCAATCGCGTCAGCAGCGTTGGACGAGTACAGTGCAGAAGCAAAAGTGATGGTGACGCCGCTGGTGGACATGGAGAGGGTCTTCATCCCTGCTGTTGCTGCTCCCTTCTCCCTCTTCTCTTCTCCGTCTCCTACTCCCTTCTCCCTCTCGTGTCTGGCCTACTCTGCTCCAGCTAGTAGCCATTGCGTCAGCAGCTCTGGACGAGTACAGGGCAGAGGCGAAGGTGATGGTGATGGCACTGGTGGACATGGAGAGGGTCTTCATCCCCTCCTGCGTCACTCCACCCCTCAGGCTGAACCTAACTCTCTCAACCTATTCCCCACAAACCCTCCAATCTCCAGCTAGTGGCGATTGCGTCTGCAGCGCTGGACGAGTACAGGGCAGAGGCGAAGGTGATGGTGACGGCGCTGGTGGACATGGAGAGGGTCTTTATCCCTGCGACGCACTTCATTGAGGCAGAGTACAAGCGACAGGAGACGCTGTTCAAAGAAATGACCAACGCGCGCAAGTCCGCATCTAGAGCGGTGAGAAAGGGGGGATGGGAGAGCTATGAGGAAAGCAGGGTGCATGGGGTGAGGAGTTGGTGTCTTATTGGACAAAGGAGGTGTCATGCCTTGGGGCTCGATTCTGACCTCCTGATGTTCCCTCTTCTTCCCCTCCGTGTCAGAAATAGAGCTTGACTGATTGATTATAATAGAAGGCACTCGGCCTTAAGTACAAACAAGGTTGGGTTGAGCAAAGCTAAGGAAAGGTGATGGAAAGCGCGTGAATCTGGAGAGTGTACAAGAGATCAAGTCCGCCGACTTCGACGGAACATTGCGTGCAGCTCACGCAACCTTAAACTATGAGCAGGTACGCGATGGAACGGTCTTAATCTCTACTTTCCAGAATGGTAACGCACGTTTTCAACCAAGATCTAGGTCGATTGCTATCGCGATTTAAGTGCGACGATGTATTCTGGCGGAATTAGTAGGCAGCCATGGATTAGACCAAAAGACTAGCTTTAGCAAGAGTTCAGATCTGAAAAGTGACGAGTTGTTCAAACCCTACCAACCCAACCCTTGCCCTACAACAATCCCCAACAACCCAAAGTGCTAAACTAGCAACACCAAAGGTGTTGTAGTGAATAGCAAAGGTTTGTTGGTGCTTGTTGGGTGCGAGATCAATACCAGCCCGCAACAAGTCTAACCACCACATTTTGCCCAAACCCTTAGCCCACAACCAGCTAGAGCAAAATACGAGAACCACCTACACAATCAACACTCCCCCTTGCTCATGCTGGAGGTGGCTGAACACCACTGGGCAAAATCCTTCACTTCACTCCCCCTTGCCCAGGGAAGGGCGCCATCCACAGCATGAGGTCGTCAATGCAGAGAAGCACCAGTCCTCCCACATCCTGCTCAGGCACCATGCTGACATGGGGCTGCATCCCCATCAAGGACATGCACACACCATGCCGCTCAAAAACGAGGGGTTTGGTGAGTATATCTGCTGCTTGACGGTTGGTGGGGCACCACCGGAGGATCACCTCGCCGCACGCCACCATCTCCCTGATGAAATGCCACCGAACCTGCATGTGCTTGGTGCCACCGAACTTGAGGTACCACTGCCTTGGAGCTTGCTTTAGCCCATAGATTGATTTCTTGAGTCGCTAAACTCTGCCGAACCCATCATCAAAACCAGGTGGCTGCCTCATGTAAAGCTCCTCCTTCAAGACCCCATGAAGATAAGCAGTGGTCACATCCATGTGATGGATGTCAGACCCCGAGGATGCTGCCATCCCAAGGCAACCTCTCAGGGTGGTAGGTTTACCCACCGGGGTATATACCTGGTCGTAATGAACGCCTCGTGTTTGAGTGTTCCCCATGGCCACCAACCTGGACTTGGGCCTCTCAATACTCCCATCAGCCATGTGCTTGTACTTCCACACCCACTGACACCTCAAGACCTCCATTCCAGGTGGCACACAAGCTGGATCAACCAGCTCAAAAGACTCGTTCACCCTGTGAGACTCAAGCTCCTCACGCATGGACTCGACCCACTCAGGACAGGACAAGGCCTCCTTGACCGACTTAGGCTCATGCACCTGACCCATGAGACAGAAATCAAGCCCAAGCTCACCCCTAGGGATGAGCATAGGGACCCGGCGGGTCGGGTCGACCCGACCCGACCCGGGTTTTGACCCGGGTCGGGTCAGGAGTTCTGAACCACTGACCCGGCCGGGTCGGGTTGGGTATACCCGGCCGGGTCGGGTCGACCCGTGACCCGATTCCGGGTCGGGTCGGGTCGGGTCGGGTTTTGACCCGATTATGGACTCGACCCGGTTTCGGGTAGCGCCCCCTATCTCGGGTCGGGTATCTGGCCCGACCCGAGGGTTTCCTCTCGACAATGTTATCCAGATCGCAATCGCGCTTGCTTGTTTTCCCAGCAACTAGCATTCCGATCTGGATTAAGTTAGGTTATCTAGCTAGTGACGCCATCAGCCACCCACCAAACAACATTGGCGTACTAATCTACCCTAGAACCCACGATAATGTTTAGTTAGTACTCAGCCAATCGCACTTCGCACTTCGCGCCATCCATCCTAGGGTTTCTTTTAAATCCGAAATTTACAGGTCGCGCTCCCACCCTAGGCGCGCGCATTGCAGGCCCGCGTTTTAGGGCATCTCGGCGCGCCGTGCAGGCGCAGGTCGCTAGACCCGCGCCCCTACACATTATTAAGGAGAACCTTCAACCCTGCCTATGGGAGTCGGCCCGACCCGACCCGACCCGACCCGGGGGCGGGTCAAGCCTGACCCGGCACCCGCGGGTCGGGCCAGAGATCTCAAAAGTTCCGACCCGACCCGACCCGACCCGGAACCCGGCTGGCCCGCCAAAGTCGGGTCGGGTCGGGTCGGGTCGGGTCATTTGATCATACCTACTCACCCCCCTCAGCATCCACAAGCATGCACTCGTCCATATCATGCACCTCATGATCATGCATGCAAGCATACTGTGCACTTGGTGTGAACCTTTCGGGTGGCCGGGAGATGCGTGTGGTGCGGCGCAGAGGTGATGCCTCCCCCTGCTCCAAACTTTGCAGCTTCTCCTTCCAAGTCACTCTCTTCATGGGGGACCGTGGTGACTTGGACAGCTGCTGCTGCAGTATTGTCACCGAATATAATGGTAAGTACATCATATTCTGGACATACGCTAATTGAGGTGTAGAAGTGCTGTAGCAATTGCTATTCAACCTATAGGGGAGGTAGTTGGGTGTTGGGAGAAGCGAAGGGTTGGTAGCATTGGGGGTTGCAGGGTGCTGCGGGTGCAATTCCAGGGACATTGGGAGACAGGAAATCTGGTGAGGGCCAATCCAAGGCCCAGGCGGCTCGGGCCCAACCCATCACGCAGAGAACTGTGCGACTGGGAAGCCAGGCACAAGTAGCCTAGCCTAGCAAAGCAATCTTGTTCTCTCGACTTGTTTGCCTCATATAGTGGATAACGTTGCCGCAACAAGGCTACTCTAGCTAGGTGACTACGCCACTGTGGGCAGCCATCGTGTGGGAGAGTGAACCTCTCACAAGTCGAGAGAACCAGGGCCGGCGATATGGATCGCCATGAGCTGCGCATGCAGCAAATGTTTTCGCGGCGGGAACGCTCTCCGTCGCGAGGGAGGCGCTCGCAGGAGCGCGGGAGGTCGCCGACGCGCTCGCCACGACGGGCGGCGTATCGCGCAGATCTGGTTACGCCCGTGGGCGTGCGTGCTAAAGGACGCGGAGTGGATCTGTACATCAGATCGGAGCCGAGAAGGCAGCCCGCAGCCATCGATCCGTGGGATCTGGCAGGAGGCCAGCACGGAGTGGATGACGACGTGGACATGGATGCGCCAAGCGTTGACGGTGAAGAGGAAGAGCTCGACGGAGACGATTCCCCTGCTGCGCGGGGAGGCGGGAGGCGCGTTGGCACCGATGGAGACGATTCCCCTGCTGCGCGGGGAGGCGGGAGGCGCGCTGGCGCCGACGGAGACGATTCCCCTGCTGCGCGGGGAGGCGGGAGGCGCGTTGGCGCCGACGGAGACGATTCCCCTGCTGCGCGGGGAAGCGGGAGGCGCGTTGGCGCCGACGGAGACGATTCCCCTGCTGCGCGGGGAGGCGGGAGGCGCGCTGGCGCCGACGGAGACAATTCCCCTGCTGCGCGGGGAGGCGGGAGGCGCGTTGGCGCTGACGGAGACGATTCCCCTGCTGCGCGGGGAGGCGGGAGGCGCGTTGGCGCCGACGGAGACGATTCCCCTGCTGCGCGGGGAGGCGGGAGGCGCGCTGGCGCCGACGGAGACGATTCCCCTGCTGCGCGGGGAGGCGGGAGGCGCGCTGGCGCCGACGGAGACGATTCCCCTGCTGCGCGGGGAGGCGGGAGGCGCGTTGGCGCCGACCGAGACGATTCCCCTGCTGCGCGGGGAGGCGGGAGGCGCGCTGGCGCCGACGGAGACGATTCCCCTGCTGCGCGGGGAGGCGGGAGGCGCGCTGGCGCCGACGGAGATGATTCCCCTGCTGCGCGGGGAGGCGGGAGGCGCGTTGGCGCCGACGGAGACGATTCCCCTGCTGCGCGGGGAGGCGGGAGGCGCATTGGCGCCGACGGAGACGATTCCCCTGCTGCGCGGGGAGGCGGGAGGCGCGTTGGCGCCGACGGGGATGATTTCCCTGCTGCGCGGGGAGGCGGGAATGGAGAAAGAATGGGAGAGGGTGACGGACAGAGGCATCGCGAGAAAGCATGGAACGAGGAAAGGGGAAGGAGGAAGGAAGAGCGCATGCCTGGAGCACGGAAAAGAAATGATAGGGAGCAGGGCTGGGGTGAGGGAGTTGAGCGCCAGGCCACAGAACGTCAAGGGAAAGAAAGGAGCCATGGCGCACCTGCTGGAGCGTTCCACTCGCCCGACCCGAGGCAGGGGTATGAGCACAAGCGGCGTATGGCGAGAGGCGACTGGATAGGCTTAGGACTGCCGAGGAGGGGAGAGCGATGCGGTGCTAAAGAAGGAGGCAGGTGGGGCCCACAGGAAAGAGGAAGAGAGTGGAGGCGCGAAGAGGATAGGCGAGGCAGGAGAGAAGGTGTGCGGTCACCAGAAGTCTCGAGGGCAGCAGGGAAGGAGCGACAGCGAGAGGGCAGAGTGCGGCGGTACCAGGAGCGGTCCCCTGCGAGGGGAGAGAAGCATCAGGAAGATCCAGAGAGGCGCTGGGAGGAGCGTGAAGATGCCCGAGGGAGGAGCCCTAGCCTGATGGGCCCGAGGAGGCCTGGGCGTCACGACGAAGGATCTGCGGGAGCAAGAGCGGCTAGGGAAGGATTAGAGCGAGTGCTGTACGGAACCAGCACGGGCAGCAGGGGAGAACAGGAGAGGAGGAGAGGGGTTATGGTGTCTGAGCGAGGAGGGACGGAGAGCAGGGAAACAGGGAAGTGGGGCGCAACAGCACAGCCGCGAGTGGAGGTGCCAGTACGCTTCACGGGAAACGAGAAAACCGGCCCAAGTTTGAAGAATTACTTGATGCAGATCAGCAATGTTAAATACCGATGCGACAGAAGCGGGATGGACCCGATCGAGTTCTTCCTGAGCCTGCCTAGCACGTTGGGAGGGGAAGCAGAGACTCTGTATCGCATGAAGATTGGTGAATGGCTGAGGAGGGCAGAAGAGGATGACGAGGACCCGACGGTACTGTTCCTGGAGCGCCTAAGGAAGCAGTTCCCTGGGCATACGGCGGTGCGCATCAGGGAATTTCAGGAGTTTAGGCGGAGGGATGAGGAGTCACTGCTGACATACTACGGACGGTTAACGAACCTGGCGGAAGATGTGGTGTGCACGGACAGCAGCATGATCATTAGCAAGTTTCTGAACGGTTTAGACAAGGGATTGGCAGGAGGGTTGAGAATGAGAGTCTATGAGCTAGGAGCAGATGCAACACCAGAGGAGGTGTTCGAGTTAGCGGAGCGGGTGGAGCTCGCGCAGAGGAAGTACGAGGTATACCTGCCAAGAACGATAGAAAAGAGGAGTCCTACCTGGGCAGCGGCGATGATATCAGGGGAGGGAACAGGAGAAGAGAGCAGGCCGGAGAAAAGGACGGAGACACGCACCTGTTACCGGTGTGGGCAGCCGGGGCACATAAGGATGCACTGCAGGAACTGCGATGTATGTGGGAAGCCAGGGCACCGCCGAAGGGACTGCCCGGAGGCACCGGCATGTAAAGAGTGCGGGGAAAGGGGGCATGAGGCAAGGGACTGCGATAAAGGGACAGGCGGAAGGAAAGGGTCAGCAGAGGAGATTGAGAGCCAGATAAGGAAATTGCGGGCGGAGTTGCAGGCACTGGGAGGAAGTAAGGAGAAGGAGGCTGGGTTGTACGTGAGGGAAGAAGGAGCAGAAGAGGAGGAGGGGCAGGAGCCAGAGTACACATGCCTGGCGTTACGTAGCCATGAGGAACTGGGTCTGCGCAGTGGGGGCAGAGACGGAAGGAAAGGGCGGGCGCTCAGAGAAAGAACAGAGAGGCAGGTGGGGTTGTATGCAAGGGAGGAAGAGGAGGAAGAGGAAAAGGAGCAGGAGCCAGAATATTCCTGTGCGGTGCTTCGTAGCAGTGAAGTCATGGGGCTGCGCAGTGGGGGCAGGGACGGAGGAAGGGAGCGAGCGACGAAGGTGAGGGCATGGGCAGTGGCAGAAGGGGAAGAGAAGGACGAGAAGGAGGAGGCGGGAGTGTGCGAATTAGTAGCAGCAGGCATTGAAGGGAAGAATGAGGAGGTGAGGGAATGGGCAGCCACAGAAGGGGAAGGGAAGAATGAGAGAGAGGGGACCTGGGCGTGCGTACCAGCAGCCACGGAAGCAGAGGAGAAGGACGAGCAGGTGGGGGCAGGAGTGAGCGAACTTGCGGCAGCAGAAGTAGAAGAGGGGGACGCAGAGGCAGGGGCAAGGCCGTGTGTACCAGCGGCAGCAGAAGCGGAAGGGAAGGGTGAAAAGGAGGGAGCGGTGAAGAAAGGAGGGAAGCAGGGGCAGAGCAGTACAGACATGGGAGGGAGTGGTCGACAGCCATCGCCAAGGACAGCGGAGTTGTTCAGGGAAATCAGGGCAGGGGCAAAGACTGGCGTGACAATGAAGGATCGGATGCAAGCAGAGGAGCAAGCGCAGGGAAACAAGCTGGCGGAGCAGCATGTGAGGAAGGTGCGGGGAGGAAGGCCAGAGCTGCTGGGGGAAGCAGAGCAGGAGAGTAAGGAAGTGGGGGCAGGGGAGCCCCTAGCAACAGGGGAAAAGGCAGACCATACAATGGAAGAAGCGGAGAACCGGGCGGCATGGGAGCGAGCTAAGGCAACGGAACACTTGGAGGAGGTGATACCGGTGGCGGTGGGGGACCTACATACCGTGCAGTTGAGGGATGCGGGCAGCCGTGAGCAGTGGCAGCAGCAGGAAGGCAAGGGGATAAGGGCGGCTATAGAGGTGGGACGGGAAGAGAGGGGCAAAGAAGGATACACTGGATGTGGACTAGGGAAGAGTGAAGGGGAGGGCGCAAGCAGTGCGAGGCATGGGAGTGCTAGTGCTGGAGAAGGAGAAGGGAGAACAGACCGTGGACCACCAGACCCGCACGGCAGGAATGAAGAGCAGCCGTCCTCAGCTGAGAGTCCTGTGACTCGCGCCCGAGCAGCTCGAGCACGAGCACAGGAGGGGGCAGGTAGTGGCTGAGAACGCAGAAGGGAACAAGGGAACAGGAGTGGGGACAAAGGTGGGGAAAGGCCAGAATAAGAAGGAAGGGAAGAAGGTGAGGACAGAAGGCAGGGAAGAGGCAAGGACAAGAGACGAGTGAGTAAGGAGAGGGGAGTAACTCCGACAGCTGTCACCGAATATAATGGTAAGTACATCATATTCTGGACATACGCTAATTGAGGTGTAGAAGTGCTGTAGCAATTGCTATTCAACCTATAGGGGAGGTAGTTGGGTGTTGGGAGAAGCGAAGGGTTGGTAGCATTGGGGGTTGCAGGGTGCTGCGGGTGCAATTCCAGGGACATTGGGAGACAGGATGGTGAGGGCCAATCCAAGGCCCAGGCGGCTCGGGCCCAACCCATCACGCAGAGAACTGTGCGACTGGGAAGCCAGGCACAAGTAGCCTAGCCTAGCAAAGCAATCTTGTTCTCTCGACTTGTTTGCCTCATATAGTGGATAACGTTACCGCAACAAGGCTACTCTAGCTAGGTGACTACGCCACTGTGGGCAGCCATCGTGTGGGAGAGTGAACCTCTCACAAGTCGGCTGAGAACGCAGAAGGGAACAAGGGAACAGGAGTGGGGACAAAGGTGGGGAAAGGCCAGAATAAGAAGGAAGGGAAGAAGGTGAGGACAGAAGGCAGGGAAGAGGCAAGGACAAGAGACGAGTGAGTAAGGAGAGGGGAGTAACTCCGACAGTATTTGCTGCCACCTACCCACAGGAACAGGTGGTGTATGCTCCTGTGGTGGCTGCTGCGACTTCTCTTGTTGCTGCTGCTGCCCCTGTGGCTACTCCGGGTCATGGGCTGGTGCGTTAGGGTCAGGGGTAGAACCAGCAGTTGGTGACTCCTCATGGTGAGGTGCAGCTGCCTTTTGTTCCTCTTGCTGCTCCTCTACCTCCTCTCCAGGGTCCTCCCATGCCCCCTCAAAAATGGAGGTGTAGGGATCCTGAAGGGAGTTCCCAACTGTACTAGCACCATGGTCTTTCCACCCCTAATAGCTCAGCCCCTCGTGGAAAACCACATCCCTACTTTCCACCACCCGCTAATCCGCCGCACTCCACAACATCCAAGCTTTGCTCCTCTCCTACATCCCAAGAAAAATGCCCCATTGTGCCTTAGGATCCAGCTTCCTCCGTTGCTGGTCGGGCACTTTGTACTGCGCCATGCACCCCCACACTCGTGCCATGGACACACTAGGCACTTTCCTGGTCCACATGAAGTAAGGGCTCTTGCCCCCTAGCCCCTTGCTGCCCATTCTGTTCTTAACCCAGTTGGCATATTGCACTGCTGCCCCCCACCAAGTATGGTCCAGCTGCGCATGAGCAAGCATGGCTCGGGCAAGGTCAATGAGGGTCCGGATTAGCCGCTCCGCTGCCCCATTTTGCTGCGGCGTGTAGGCGACTGAAAGCTGGTGGGTGATGCCCTTGTCTTCAAAGAAAGACTCCAGATCCTTCCCCATGTACTCCCCACCCCGATCGGACCTAAGTATTTTCACCTTGGCCCCGGCTTCCCTCTCCGCATAGCGTATCCAACGCTTGAACACCTTGGCCACCTCATCCTTGGTTTCCACCAAGGTAACCCAACTTAGGCGGCTGAAGTCATCCAAGAAGGTGATGAAGTATTTGCTGCCATTCTCCCTATCCGGTGTTTGCATGGGGCCACACACATCCGTGTGCACCAACTCAAGAGGTACGAAAGCTCTAGTGGTGGAGGTAGGGAAAGAGGTCCTTGGCAGCTTCCCGATCGTGCAATCAGGGCACTTGCTTAGCTGCCCACCACCCTCCTTGATCTCCACACCCTTCAGCTCCCCCTTCTTCACACACTCCACAAGTTGCTGCCTTCCTGCATGCCCCATGCGTAGGTGCAGCAAATCTGTCGTCACCTGCTCCACGTCCCTCCAACGGCTGCTACAAGCGGCTTTCTCGGCTTCAACTTCATGTGCCCTCTCCACCTGAGGCACACAAACTGGAACAAGGTATAGGCCCTTCTCTAATTTGGCCTCCATCACTACAGCTCCACCCTTGCGAACGGTGCCACCTTCCATGGTGAAGGTGCATATGTATTCTTGCCTCGCAAGTTGAGAGCATGAGAGAAGGTTGGCTGCCAAATCAGGAACATGAAGCACACCCTTCACATTCAGCACCTCCCTCTCTTTCCCCATGACGGTGATGGTGCCGATGCCGATTGCTTGCAGCGTATCTCCGCTCCCCACAATCACATTGCTGGAGTCAGGTGGGAGGGAGTGATAAGTGGTGAAGAGGTCGCGCCGAGGTACCATTCCACAGGTTGCTCCAGAGTCTAGAATGAGCTGATTGGGGTCAGCCAACGTACGACCAGCAAACGCCGTCTCCTTCTCTAGGGATAAGAAGGAGAAGCCATCATCCGATATGTCCTCCTTTCCCTTCTTATCATCGTTTGCCGCCGCTGCTGCCGCTTTCTCTTTGCTGCCCTTCTTATTCCATGCTCCGTTTTTCATCCTCCTCTCCACCCACTCAGGCCTAGTGACAGGTGGAGCCTCTCCTGGGTACCCTTGAGGCTTCCACCCATCTGGTCGACTCTAGCACTCCTTCCAAGAGTGCTTCCGGTTGCATCCAGGGACGAGGCACTTGTCGAGCTCCTTCTTCTTCCCCCCACCTCCGTGCCGCTGTTGGTATTTCTTGGAGGCAACCCTATCACCTGCCCCCATTCTCCCTTCAACTCCTCTACCAGCATCACGCTTGCGAGCCTCATCAGAAACCAACACCTCCCATATCCAGGCATTGGTCCATTTCTGCTGCTCTAGGTGAAGGTATTGTAATAGAGCCTCGTTTGCTTCTTGGTCCAGCCCCTGGAGTGCGGTGTAGATGATCTCCTTCTCATCTACTTCATAGTTCAGCTCCTCCAATGCCCTCACATACTCATCCACCCTCTGGAGGTACTGCACCATGGTGTCCCCATCGCCATAGTTGCGTTCCATGGTGTAGAACCGCTTCCTCCAGGTGAGTATGCTTAACAACCCTTTTTGCAAATGTCGATCTTGAACTCTCTTCCATGCTAGTGCAGCTGCTCCTTGCTTGCCGTTCAGATCAATCAGCATCTTTAAGAGCTCTAGTTGGCCTTCCAAGGCCCAACACAAGTACTGGAACGCTTGCTTGTCCTTGCGGTCCCATGCTTCTTGAGCCTTAAGAAGCTCCTCTGTACTAAGCCGTTGCCTTCCGGTTCGCGGTGCTGCTGGTCCACCTCCACTTCCCTCGGTTATGGATGAGCTAGAGGCTCCCCCAGCCCCTTCTCCCACTTGGCTAGAGACTCCAGTAGATGCCTTTCCTTCATCAGCTTCAGGTCTTCGCTCCGATCCCTCCAAAATGCCTTCTAGGTCCCTAGCCAAAGCGTAAACTGGAACCGCCATAGCGAAAAATCCGAGCCGGTGAACCTAAGAGGGCCATCTAATTTCTGGGCCATAACCAACCCTAGATCTGGAGATTCTTAAGCCAATTCATAATATGATAATAGGAGGGATTGTCGCAGGCCTAACCAGCTCTGATACCACTGATGGAAAGCGCGTGAATCTGGAGAGTGTACAAGAGATTAAGTCCGCCGACTTCGACGGAACATTGCGTGCAGCTCACGCAACCTTAAACTATGAGCAGGTACGCGATGGAACGGTCTTAATCTCTACTTTCCAGAATGGTAACGCACGCTTTCAACCAAGATCTAGGCCGATTGCTATCGCGATTTAAGTGCGACGGTGTATTCTGGCGGAATCAGTAGGCAGCCATGGATTAGACCAAAAGACTAGCTTTAGCAAGAGTTCAGATCTGAAAAGTGACGAGTTGTTCAAACCCTACCAACCCAACCCTCGCCCTACAACAATCCCCAACAACCCAAAGTGCTAAACTAGCAACACCAAAGGTGTTGTAGTGAATAGCAAAGGTTTGTTGGTGCTTGTTGGGTGCGAGATCAATACCAGCCCGCAACAAGTCTAACCACCACATTTGGCCCAAACCCTTAGCCCACAACCAGCTAGAGCAAAATACCACAACCACCTACACAATCAACAAAAGGATGGGATGGGAATCCAAGCTAATCTTCAATGGTGAGTTGGTAGATTTGTTGGATTACGGGGGAATCCCAACCGGATAGGGTTGGGATTACAAATCTACACCCAACCCACAAATAACCTAAAGCATATAAATTTGAGTGCACAAAGTGTTGACAGCCTATTTCTAACACTCCGCTCCTCCTTGCTCCCTCTTCTCTCCATCCCTGCTGTCCTCCTCTCTTTTCCATTCAGGGCGAGGGTCGGTTCGGCTCGTTCATGTCAAACATGGGGCGGAATAAGAACGTCCCCCCTCCTTCCTCACCATCAGCATATGTCGCTGCTTCTCTCTTCCCTGCCCTTCTCCCTGCTCTCCTCCCTGCCCTCCTTCCTGCCCCCTTCCTCTCCTCCCCATTCAGGGCGAGGGCCGGTTCGGCTCGTTCATGATGGGGCGGAAGAAGGAGGCATCATGCCTTGGTGGGGCCCGTTGCCTGATGTTCCCTCACTCCCTCCTCGCTCCCCCCCTGCCCCCTTCCTCTCCTCCCCATTCAGGGCGAGGGCCGGTTCAGCTCGTTCATGATGGGGCGGAAGAAGGAGGCCCCGCCTCCTCCGCCACCATCAGCATCGTTCTCTGCTGCTGCTGCTGCCCCCAGCCAGCCCCAAGAGCCGCAGCGGGAACTCGCAGGTATGCATCTTCCTGTCATAGTTTTTTTCCTTAATCATCAGTAGAATGCTCCTACTTCTCACTTGCCAACTGTGTCAGTCTCAGCTGTCAAAACTATTTCTTAGGGTTTTACATTTGGGTCGGTGGAGCAAGCATGCAATGCAACATTCATTACATACTTTAGTTTTCCTTCTTCCCCCCCGTCTCTCTCTCACCGCCTGCCTGCAGGGTTCCTGTGGAAGGTGAGCTCCAAGGGCGGGTGGAGCAAGCAAGGAAACGAGTCTACTATGGTACATACTTTCGTGTTGACTTTTGAGTCGACTCAAAAGGCAACTAGCAAGCAAGGAAACGAGTCTACTGTGGTACATACTTTCGTGTCTCCCCTCTTCTCCTCCCTCTCGTGCCCTGCAGGGTTCCTGTGGAAGGTGAGGTACAAGGGCGGGTGGAGCAAGGAAGTAGCGAACTGAGGTACATACTTTATTTTTTTCCTTTCTCTCCCCTCTCTCTCACCGCCTGTCTGCAGGGTTTCTGTGGAAAGTGAGCTCCAAGGGCGGGTGGAGCAAACGGTGGTTCGCCCTCAGCGACAAGACTGCTAGGGTGAGTGTGTGAATGAGTGAGTGAGTGAGTGAGTGTGTGAATGAGTGAGTGAGTGAGTGAGTGTGTGAATGAAGGATTACATGAGCGATATATTCGCATCGTTTCCCCGTGCTTGAGCACGGCACAGGGAGAGGAGCAGAGCGGGCAGTGAAATGCAGTGCATCCATACAGTAGGATCATCTCCATGCACACATCTTCTCATCAGGATTTTCGATCGTATTTCATGACTCGTAATCCTCGCTCGCTCTCTTTCCGTCCATCCCACTGTCCTGACGCGCCTGCACTGTGTGATAAGTCGAGTTTTGAGTCGACTCAAAAGTCACCTCATTTCATGACTCGTAATTCGCGCTCGCTCTCTTTCCGTCCATCCCACTGTCCTGACGTCCTGACGCGCCTGCACTCCTCCCCCGCTTTTGCGTGCCCTGCAGCTGTACTATGTGAAGAAGCCCGACGAGAAGACTCCCCGAGGCGTCATCTTGCTTCGAGTTGACTCAAAAAAGCCATCCCTTCTTCTTCTGCCCCCTACACGTTCCCTCCCATCTGTTTGCGTGCCCTGCAGCTGTACTATGTGAAGAAGCCCGACGAGAAGACTCCCCGAGGCGTCATCCCTCTGGAGGTGAGCTCCACCCCTTCCTCACTGCCGTTGTTATTACAGTCGCCAGTGGTGTTTGGTTGGGAAAAAAAAAATGAAGAACAAAGAAAGAAGAAAAAAAACATTGAGTAAAGTGATTCTCTAGGTTCAACCACTGCCATTTTCCAGATTAGCAACACCTCACCCATCCTCATCCCCTTGCCGGACTGCGCTGTGGAAGTCTGCGCACCTCCGGAGGATGCGGCTTCTGCCTCTCGTGTCGAGACTGTCATTGCCCTTCCCTTCCACAATCGGGACAGTTTCTGAGATGCTTAAACGCTCAAACGCCCCTCGCTCCCTTGATCCTCGCAGGACTGCATAGTGGAGGACAATCTCCCGCCAGAGGAGGTGCCATCAGCGTCCGACCTCAAGTCTGGGAGCCCCTCCGCCCAGTCGCTGTCGTTCAAAATCAGTAATCGCACCCCGTACAAGACCGTGGTCAAAGGTGAGTATAGACTAGGGTCAAAGGTCAGTGTAACATTGGATTAAAAGTGGGTGTAGATAAGGGACAAAGGTGAGTGTAGCATTAGATCAAGGGTGGGTGTAGATCAGGGTCAAAGGTGAGTGTAGCATAAGAGTGAAAGGTGGGTGTAGATTAGGGTTAAAGGTGCTTGTAGCATTAGAGTAAAGGTGGGTGTAGATTGGGGTCAGATGTGAGTGCAGTTTAGAGCCCCCAGCCCTCCCTCCCTCCTCCAGGCCCCGTTCCCTCCACTTTCTCTCCAGTGCACAACGCTCTCATCCTTCGTGTTGACAGCCTGACAGAGAAGCAGCAGTGGGTGCCCCCCCTGGGTGCAGTGCAGCGCCTTCGCAGCCACACGACATTCAAAGAACCGCCCTCGCTGCCTCTGATAGGGATTTTTTTAGAATTCTCAAAATCAACCTCAAGCAGCATGATTGTCTTCCCTCCCCTCCTTTTCCATCTCCTTTTCCCATCTTTCCACCCCTTGCCCCTCCCTGAACCCTAAACCTTGCAGTGCACAACGCTCTCATCCTCCGAGCTGACAGCCTGGCAGAGAAACAGCAGTGGGTGCAACGGCTTCGCAGCCACACCAAGGCCTTTAAAATAGCGCCCTCACTGACTTAAATCATCCACTCCTCTCTGCCTGCCCCCCGCCTCTCCTGTTTTCTTCCGTCCTCTCCTCCGGTGCAGTGCACAACGCTCTCATCCTCCGAGCGGACAGCCTGGCAGAGAAGCAGCAGTGGGTGCAACGCCTGCGCAGCCACACCAAGGCCTTCAAAGAAGCGCCCTCGCCCCCACCAGAAGCAGCAGGCGGAGGGGAAGCAGGGGACGACTCGGGGGGCGCGGATGGGGAACGGGAGGGGGAGAGCGGGCCCGGGGGACTTGGGGGGGGCGTTCCCCCCGCGCCTGGGCAGCAGGGGGGGCCTGGGGGGGGGAATCAGCGGGTGGTGAGTCCGGAGGAGGAGCTCAAGGCCATGGCGACTGAAGTGAGGCGATACGTGCATGCTGTGCTGGCGCACCTGGCAGATAACATCCCCAAGGTGGGCAGGGAGGAGAGTGGATTTGGTGTCCAGGTGTGAAAATGGATTTGACCGATGAGGATGTGTGATTTGGGAGGGAAGTAGCAGGTATAGTGGGGAGATACGTGCACGTTGTGCTGGCACAGCTGGCAAACAACATGCACACGTATCTCGTTTGCAACCACGCACATGTTTACATTTTTGTATCCCTCCTTCTGCGCCCCCCCCCCTCGCCATCAGGCAATAGTGCTGACGCAAGTGGAGAAGGCCAAAGACGCCATGCTCACAAAACTGTACCAGAAAGTCAGGTACGATATTCTAGTTGAGTTCAATGATTAGAGTGTAATGAATCGCGGCTATATAATCTAAATGCGATGATTTGGATGGATGGAGGTGGAGCAACTTATGCACCTTGTGCTTTGGCTATTTCTCGCTGCCTCCCCTCTCCTCTCCCTTCCAGTGAGCTATCTGACGACAGTCTTTCAGTGCTGCTGCAGGAGGACATGGAAAGCAAGGGGAAGAGACAGCTGTACAAGTACCTTAGGGGTAAACCTTCCTCATGCTCTTTATCTTTCTCTTTTTCTCCTCCCCTGGCCATCCCCTGTCTGCCAGTGAACTATCCGACGACAGTCTGTCAGTGCTGCTGCAGGAGGACATGGAGAGCAAAGGGAAGAGGGAGCGGTTCAAGCACCTGCAGAACGCCCTGCTGAAGCTGAAGCGGTCACTCAGCCTGCATGAGGCACGGGCGTCCGCAGAAGAGGAGGCTGGGGCAGGTGAGAGAGAGAGAGGGAGAGAGTAAGGGAGTTAGTGAGGGAGTGAGTGTGGAAGCGGTTCAAGCACCTGCAGAACGCGCTGCTGAAGCTGAAGCGGTCGCTGAGCCTGCATGAGGCGAGGGCATCGGCAGAAGAGGAGGCAGGTGCAGAAGAGTGAGGGAGTGGTGGGAGTGAGTGCGTGTGTAATGTTGTGTGGAAGGTTAAATTTCAGAATACTAAGGGAGAGAGCTGAGAGCCGAGTGCATTACAGAAGCTGGGGTTGGTGTGGTTGAGAGAGTGTGAGGGAGTGAAGGGGTGAGTGAGGGAGTGAGTGGGGCTGGGGACTAAGTGAGAGAGTGATTTGTACGGTGGACGAGTTGCCTATATCAGGGAAGCAACTTAGGTCTCAGTGCAAGAGAACAAAGCCCACGTTCACCCTCGTATGCATCACTTTTGCACCTTTGTCCTTCCTCCCCATCCCTTGCCTCAACTATCAGGGAATACGTATCTCAATGAGTTATTGATCCCTCGAGCTACTATTCTAGCTAGCATCTAGCTTCTATGTGAGAAGAGCTCTGGTTCACTCCTTTAGGAACTCTTGTCTTGCCTCCCCCGTCCCTCAACCCCCATCATTTACGAGGTGGAAAGGAGAAGGTGGATGACTGGCGAGCAGCCTTCAACAAGGCATCACCCATGGCCCCCGTGCAAGAAGAAGCGTTCTCCCATAGATCCTCTGCTCCCCTTTAAGCACCACCACCTTTTGCATCACCCCCGTTCTCTCGCCCCTCAAACACACACCAGGAGGGAAGGAGAAGGTGGATGACTGGCGTGCAGCCTTCAACAAGGCATCACCCATGGCCCCCGTGCAAGAGGAAGCATCCTCCCCGAGGTCCTCCGCTCCTGCTCTCTCCCCAACATCTACCAAGCCGGCCCGAACCTCCTCCGGAACTCCCAAGGGCTCAGGCTCGGGAGGAACAGGTTCGTCCCCCGCTCCTGCTGCATCCCAATCCGCTGCTTCTGCTGCGGTGGCTTCAGCAGCAGCAGCAGCTGCAGCGGCAGGGAGAGGAGGATCCGGAGCAGGTGCAGGAGCAGGAGCAGGAGGAGGGGCAGGGGGGCCAGGGGGAGCAGGATCGGCATCGTCTCCCTCCCCATCCATCTCCTATGCCCCTAGAACCAGCATGAGCATGGCCCCTATGACATCTCCTATGGGAGGAGGAGGGAGCCCCATGGGCATGGCTAACAGCGCGAGCCTTGGCACTGCGGGGTATGGCGGGAGTGTTGGCATGAGCAGCAGTGCGGGTGCAGCAGCAGGGTACGGCAGCAGTGGGGGGGCGAGGGGAACGCCGCCTATGGCAGGTCCTCCTATGGGAGGAGCTCCTATGGCTGCAGGTGCTGGTATGGGTCAGCCCATGGGGCAGCCTATGGGGCAGCCAATGGGTGCGCCCATTGCGGCTGGTCCCCCCCGCAACCCTTCGCCTCTGCGGCAGATGCTGAGTGGCGTGGGCATGGGAAGGAGGGTGCCTCCTGCTCCCCCCACCACCGCTGCGCCCACGTATAAGTACCCATAGCTCTGTGTTGATTACTTGGAGAAACCATCATGCCCTATGTACACGTAAGCACCTCTGGCTGTTTGATTGCCCTCATGTTGAAGTAATAATTTTCCTCTGCACAACAGCCTGCTACATCAGATGATGTTGATCTGTGACCTGTCTCTAGAGCTTTTATTCTGAGACTATTTGTTGAACCACTATTGTCGCTCGGAATCCACTAGATTTAGACCAACCCTACTCTGTTGCACCTTGATCCAGGATAGAGATCACAAATGTGCTACATTCCTGTATTACAAAACCATTTGCCCATTCTGCGAAATTCAGTTCCGACTAGCGAAATCAATCTCTAGTCATATTCAAATCAATGGCGCTGCGAAACACAGGAAATCGAACGCGTGCTTCTGATCGGAGTTGCCAAGCCAAGCACGCCATTTCAACCCAATTATATACACACGGGTGACGTCATCACATGCCGCCCCGCCCGCCCTGGCACAAAGGGAATTGAGGCAAAACGAAAAACCCGCAGAATCCCTCCGGGCCCCCGGAAATTCCCGGCTGACCGGGCCAAAAAACCCTCCGAAACCCGCGGGTTCAATGTCGTATTCTTATTCTCATATATATGTCGGCCGAACTGTTGCAATTTCGGGGACATTTGTCGAACAGTGCTCGACGGACATTGGCCAATCGCCGTCGAGCACCGTGCACCCCCGACAACGCTTTTTACACCCGGTGGCATGTCGCCCACACGGTGGCGCTGACGGTCGACGGTTGCGAAATACCGACTGTCGCAATCGACGGAGACGTCAACTGCGGCCGACCTGTCGCCTCGTCGGTCGAGCGAACTGTCGCTGTCGGATGGGCGACGGGTTACGTCTGTCGCAGTCAAACGTTCACGTCAACTGCCGACTGCCACGTCAAATGTCTCAGTCTACACGGGGAGCAACATCAGCCCAAGGTCACTGTATAAACCTGAATTCATAGTAGAAGCACCACACTTTCCTCAGCAGGCCAGGATTTAGGGAGAAGTGCTAGCTTTCGGTGGGCACTGATGGAGACCGATCCGTCGACGACAGCGCCTTCCCGGCAGGCGGACGTAGGACGGATACCTGTCGAATTGGAGTCCATCTCGACACCACCCCCTTCGTCGTCTGGAGCCACGCCGGTTTCTTCCGCGCCCCCTTCGACGATGCGTGCCATACCGGAGGTGGCAGCGCCCACCTCGACGTCGCGAGCCATACCGGTAGTATTACAGCCGGTTGTTACGGACCAGCGTTCGACGGCCCCTTCGACGACGCGTGCCATACCGGAGGTGGCAGCGCCCACCTCGACGTCGCGAGCCATACCGGTAGTAATACAGCCGGTTGTTACGGACCAGCGTTCGACGGGTATTCCGGTCACTGTTGAAGTGGGTGGTGCACTGACCGAATTCCCTTCGACAGGTCAATCCATACCTGTTGTCGTAGAACCCATCTCGACAACAAATGCCCCCTTTACACACGAGGCTCCTGCTCACCGTGCACCATCGTCGACAGCCCACCGCTCGACGGAACCTTCAGCTGGTGCACCGGCCTCGACAGGTGGGCGACGTAGGAGAGCGAGGGCTGTTCCGCCTGAGGTTCGCCAACCACCCCCTGCCGGCACATCCGCTTCTCGAGCCGGCCCCGCCGCTCCTAGGCGCACTTCGACGAGACCAAGCAGAGAGGACTTAGCCAGGAACGTCCCTGAAGCGACGGACGATGACGATGTTCAAACGGGAGAACAGCAGGAGGCGGACGATGTCGAACCGCCAGACCCTCTGCGGCCTGCTGCGGCAAATATCTCAGAGGAGGATGCCGCGCACATTCTCGGCGACCAACCGGGCGCAGACAATCCGTACTTGGCGACCGGAACACTTAAAAGCAGGATTCTCCGGTGTGAGGTTCCGCTGCTGGGAGTTGACCAGGATTCCACACGGCCAAACTATGTCTCTGGAAGCATGCACTACAAAGCTTGGGCCTGTAAAATTCTGGCACCCGAGGGAAGCAACGGAGTGCCTAAAGAGGAGCAGGTGATCTACGAGGACGAGATCGGTAGGGAGATCGGCGACGATATGGGGCCGAGATGGAGGGAGGCGCTGCGTAACGAGGAGCACCTGCATGGGCCGAAAATAACGAAGTGGCGCTTGCGCGCGTACGTCGAATACATGTCGACTGAAACCGACCAACAAGCGGCTTCGTTGGACACAGGCCGGACCAGAGTCGCTGGAAGGAAGGCGAAAAAAAGCACCCCTCCGATGATGCTGGCGCGCCTTACTGCGCTGACGTGCTTCTGCAGAGTAGAGGCCATACTCTTCGACGAGCCACTAACGAAACCCTTGGACGACATCACCGAGGCCCGGCAGCTTCTTGCGGTCAAGCTGCGGCAGCTGCATGACTTTCAGTTCGAGTAAGTAGGCTGCCATACACCGGACTCTAAAACTTTTCACTCAAATTCTCACCCAACTACTCGCTGTATCTGCCCACTCAATGCAGGCAGTGCGTCGATCCACACCGGGGCTCGCTCGACGATGTTTACACGGAGGAGCAGTTCCGCATTCTCGTTTCAGACATCCTGCCGTACTGGGCCAAGGAGTACTTTCGGGAGTCGATGAGTTACCCCAGTCAGTCGCTGTGGAGGGCCTTGGCCGTGAGGGTGATGATCCTGATGGCGCATCACATGCTGGGCAGGGGGATAAGCATCCGCGAGATCCGCTACTGCAATATGTTCACTCACGTCCTTCCGCCCATCACGAACAGCAAGGGGGAATCGTCTATCCACGTTCTCGTGGTCGCCTATCGCAACTCGAAGACCATCAAAGACAACAAGCTCGGCCACCTGTACCTGACTCGACACATGGACTTCCTGCAGTGCGGCTTCGGAGCAGTGTTCATGTGGATACATTTCATTTTCGACCTTGTGCCGCTCTACTACAACAACGATAAGATCGTGCCCCCCTTGGATTTCAGCAACCCGGAAAATTGGTCAAAGAAGCACCTGTTCTTCGCCCTCTTCGACAAAGACAAGACCGAGTTGCCGTACGCGACTCATGCCAAATGGGTTACCTGGGCGATGAAAAGCGCGGAGTGGATCCTGTCGAAAGTCACACATATCTTTCGACGGTCTGCGGCACAGATCCTCGCCGACAAAAACTGTGAACTCGACAACATCGCGCAGCTGGGTCAATGGGACATGAACGAGATGCGCAGGTCATACGTCACAGGCATCCCGCGCGGGGCCATCCAGCTGCAAGCGGGTTTCACGACGGAACCGGGTGACTATTACCTTGGAAGATCGAAGAGCGAAGTACCCGCGAAGGTCCTGAAGGCTATCGAGGAGCACATATTTCCAGAGGCGGAGCAGTGGCTCGACGAGGTATGGATGCGTCGAGCGCTTAGCGTGATCATCGAATGCAAGTTTTGCCCATCTATCTCTCAATGTCACCACGTTTGTTCTTGTTCAGGCGATGGAATGGAACAACGAGCAGGACAAGGAGCATATGTTCTTCGCAGCAAAAAGTTTCTTGAAGGCCCTGCAAGCCGTCCGAATGCCCATCGCCGAGGATCTTGCGATGTACTACGTCCATTGTGACGACCACCCCTTCGACGGAGTGACTGTTTGCGACTGCGAGCGTCACCCTTATGTACAGATGTCCGGTTTGTGCAAGGACATGGATTTCCAAAAATGGGCGCTTGACGTGTACCTGCTCGACAAATACGGCATCGAGATGCGGACCAACCCCACGCTGTCGAAAGCTTCGGTAAGATGGCCCTTCTAATTTTTAATCCGAACAGATTGCATCAGCCCACTTACCTACCGCTCGTGATCTTGTGCGCAGGACGCATCCTTTCAACTCAACACCAAGCACCTCATCACGCAACTTCGGGCAGAGGTCAACTTACACAAGGAGGAGGGTGGGAAAAAAGAAATCAAGATCAAGGGCCTCGAGCAGAAGGTCGAGTCATTGGAGCGGGAGAAGGGCGCGATGCAAGCGGAGTTGGAGGCGAAGGCAGAAGCACTCGCGCTACTGCAGAAAGCGTTCGACGCACTGAAGATTACCGCCGCGACAACCGCAGCTGCGAGTGTGGGGGGGAGCGAGAGTGTGCCGCAGACGGCGACCGAAGAAACCACCCCGCCACCACAGCAACCCCCTCAATCAACGCCCACTCAACAGAGCAAGGGCAGCCAGCTCGACCAAGCATTCTTCGACGCAGTGGTGTGGCCGTGGTGCAATTGCGAGACCGTGCGGCAGGCGTGGTCGTACTGGGACGGGCCAAGCCCGCTGAACAACGGACACAGTCTTCGACATGCTTACAGGAGGGGTTTCGCCGTCAAGTTCAGCAAGTTCACTCCGACTCCTCCCACCGTTCCCCAGGTTGCGGTGGACCAGCCAAAAGAAAAGCCACCGACCCCAAAAGCTGTCGAGTCGAAATTGCGGAAGATGGAGGTTGTCATGAGGGCCGTCGAGATATTCAGGGTCGACGACAGCAGCGCGGCTACGTCGACGATCATTGATAAGCTTGACTCAATAGTCGCGAACCACTCGATCAACATGCTGGCTGAAGGGCTCGTTCTCAAAGAGGATTCGGGGAAGCAGCTCACGAAGAAGCGCAAAGTCGAGACAGCAGAAGACAACCGGAAGGACAAAGATCGCCTCAGGATCACGCGGGAGCTCATTCGCGTCGAGCTTCGAACCACGAAATGGGCCGAGAACGTGCTCAAAGACAAATGGAAAGAGTTCATGAAAACATTGGGCGAGAGCCCAAGTTCGACAGGCAATCCTGACGAGGGGGGAAAGTAGAGTAGGGTGTTCTTTCAGAGATTGCATGGCAGATTCTCATTACTGACCGACCATCTTGCCTGTATGAACCTTCTGAGCATTATCGCACACGGAAAGTCAAGATTCATGCAACATGTACATGCTGTCGATTAAACTCTGGAAACAACTAACACAACTGTCGAGAATGGCAAACACCCCCACGCCAAGTGCCCGCCTAGACTACTCCCCTTGCCCGCTAGTTTCCGTCTCAGCTGCATCCTCGACGCCCTGCTTCGCCTTGCTCTTTTCTTCTGGCATAGCCAGGCTGCCATAGCCCGCGTCCTCCAGCAAGCGGGCAGCAGCTCGACAGCAGCACCATTGCGTACAGACCTGTGCTGCCACGCGCAGCATCTGCAGCAATATGGCGTCCGTCGAGCCGAGACCTTCGACAGCCGACGAATACAGGTGATCGGGCCACTGCTTCGCCGGGAACGTCTTGCCGACGTGCAAAAGTATGGACACGAGTGCGGACATGGCAGCCACACAAGCCTTCTTTGCAGTCTCCGGGGCGTAGATCGCCCCGTTTGCGGCAGCTAGGGCGTCCTTCTTAATATCCTCCCTCGACAACTTCCTGCAGGCCGCCCACAAGCTCGCCACAGTTGCTGCGATGGCCATCATGTGCGGTGTCGCCGCCATGCCCTTCGGGACCGGGTAAATCAGATTCCCGTGCTTCATGCCAAGCGTCGCGACCTTACCAATCGCCACGCACAGCGCGATTCCCCTCTCGGTTCCAGCTTTCGCTTCCTTTTTTGCCGTCGCCAACAGCGACAGGTAACTGCACATCGCAAGAAATGCGTTAGTCAAGAGGCCAGAATTCGACCGACAGCACATTCACCGCAAAACAGCTAGTGTTCGACAAATCACCAAAACAGCAGGAATTCAACAGCAAAGTCTAGCAACATGACTTCGACAGGACTTACTCGTCAAAACGGCATTCCCCTTGTTCTTGCGCCACGCTCCAAACGCCGGTTGGCATTTCTGCGGCCGCATCAAGGTAGACCTTCCAGTCCTCCTCATCCTGCGCCGTGTACCCTTCGTACTCCGTAAGGACAACGTCGGGGAAGTACACGCGCCAGCAGACGGCCGTACAGAACTTCTGGTCCTTCTCTGTTTCAAATGTGCCAAGGAACCGCTTCCTCCCGCCGACGGTCTGCTCGGAAACCAGCTTCCCCTTCCGCAACCCGAAACCCGGTCCTTTGAAGGGACGTTTGCAGCCTCTCGTCTTGCCTTGGTCGTCCGGTCGAGGAGGTGGGGTGTGACCCGTGACCCTGGCCTTCTTCGCCTTTTCCTGTCGAGCAGCAACGACAATAGAGGTCTTCTCGACAGGCGCCTGACCAGGGACGCTGGCCAGCTCCACCACGTCAAGGCTCTCTGTCGCGTGTGCAGCGCGCTTCGACGACTTCGTCGCAGCCGGCTTCTTCTTCGACTTTGAAGGGGAGCCCGGATCGCTAAGGCAAACGTTGCCTAGGGACGGAGCAGCGGCGAAAGGAGCAACTGGAGGGGTTGAGGAAGACGCCCAATTTCCCACAAGCCCGGCAGCAAGGCCAGCACCACCGCCGTGCGCAGCTGATGCCGCTTTAGGCTTCGACAGCAACCCAGCGCTTGCTTCTCCCGCTCCTTTCCCTGCACCGCCGCCTGACGGGGTAGAGGCACCTCGCATTCCTAGGGCTCTGTTCCCGGTCGAGGCGACGTGCTCGTTCGGGGCACCACTTTTCTCCCCCGCGACCACTCCTTTCCCACCCGTTTTCCCCAGGTCTTGCAGCATGTCCCGCATCGAAGCAAACGCATCAGGTTGATCGATCGGAGCCGCTACGGAGGTCTTCGGGAGGGCTGACTGGTCGAGTACGATGACTTCGGGGACGGGCTTGGCGACGGGATGACGGCCACGCGCCGGTGGGGATCCAACCGGGCTGCCGACATGTCCTCCCACCGAAGAAGACGGAGGAACCGACCGCTCGTGACCTCGAGGCTCAGCCCCGCTGCGAACCCCTCCCACACCCTCCTGACGCGACCTCGTCGACGGGCCCGCCGAGCGCTGAAAACCTCTCGCCATCGCTTCGGTGAGGACTTCCAACCTCCCTGCTTCGGCTTCTTGGTATCCTTCCCTCACAATGTCCTTCAGCTCCTTCATGGTCTCGGGTGGGAGAGTGGAGCAAAACATGTCCTCCATGATGGCTTTCTCGAAACCCTTCAGCACCGCAGCAACCAGCCGCTCCTCGACCTGCTTGAGCTGCTTCTCGACGGCGTCCTCGCTCGCTTTTGTGATGGCGGCTACCACCCCCTCGATGATCTTCCCGCTCATCTCGTCGATCTTCGCCCGCGCCCCTTCCAACAGGTTCCTCTCCGCCGTGACACCCTTCACAGCCTCGGCACACTGCGACAGTGTGCTCTTCGACGACTCCGAAATCGTATTCCACGCCGTCCGAAAATCCGCCGCAAGCCTGTTGAATACTCCGGCTTGCTCAGTGTGTTTCGCAAATACATCGGCGACGAGCTGCTTCTGCGACGCCTCGACCTTCTCGACCCTCTGCAGTAGCTCGACGACCTGGCCTCCGGGTGCAACGTTCGCCGTCGATTGGCCTGCCGTCGAAGGCCACCCGGTCGAAGGGCCCGCCTGTCCGCTGCCACTGGCCGTGCGGTGACTCCTTGTTACGGTGGCCTGTCGCTCATCTCCTCGACGATACTCCTCAACAGCCTCCCTGACCTCCTGCTCCTGCCCTCCCGACCCACTCACCCGCGCAGCCGCAACCCTAAACTCTTGCTGCTGCACTCCTGCCCCACCCACCTGCGCAGCCGCCACGCCCTCCTGCTGCTGCCCTCCTGCCCCGCCCTCCTGCGCAGCCACCTCGCCCACCACCTGCTGCTGCCCTCCGACCCCACCCTCCTGCGCAGCCGCTCCGCCCTCCTGCTCCTCGACAGTCTTTGTTTCCCCTGTCGTCTGCTGCTCGATAAGCTCTACTCGCTCGTCCACCCGCTCCCCGAGCGCCACTCCGTGCTCCCCCGTACGCTCCGTTCGATGTCCGGCGCCCTCGCCGTCGTCCTCGACCGACTCATCGCTCGAGCTCGAGCCGGGGCTCGATTCCGAGCTCGAGTCCTCGTCCTGGTTCGCATCGCCGCCCGGGCCGCTCGCCCCGTGCTGAGCCTGCCTCGATGTATCCTCCTCGATCTCCTCCTCCTCCTCCTCGATGCTGTACTCAATCACGACGCGTCCCGTCTTCTCGCCTCCTCCCTCGTGGTCGGCACCCCCTCCCACACTTGCTCCCTCCGCCAGCTGGTCGATCTTTCTCGAAAACAGCTTGACCATGAACAACGGAAGCACACCCGGGCCAGGGTTTGTTCTCCCTAGATGCACGAGTTCGCCCTTTCGAGGCTGTAGGATGAAGTCGTCCCATTTCGACAGAATCCGGCGCACCCCATCCACGACACGAGCTGCCGCGCCGTTTTGATAGGGGCTCGACAAGGCCGTCGTCGTCTGCGACGGGTACAAAACATACGTAAGCGACAAAACACTTGCTCGGCGAAAACGCTGTTGGTCTAAGGAGAGCTTACCAGATGGTCGAAATCCTCGTTCAACTCCAGACGAAGGTCCATCACCTTCAACACTTCTTGGTCGTCCTCGGTCAGAGCCTGGTGGGTCATCGCGTACTCGGCGCGAAGCTGCTTCTTCATCCACCTGCGACGCAGAGGACAGAAGAGTAAGATTGTCGAGAACAGCAGCTCGACAGCAGGGTTGCAAAGCTGTCACTCACACGAAAACTTCTTGCGCCAGAGAAGATTGGTGGTTCATATCGGGAAACTTGTCTTTCGAATCGAAGTGCATCATTCGAGTTCGACTGCCACGGTGCCTCGGAGCCAGCAGATCATCGGGGCGCGATACCACAAACAGGCTCGAGTGGGAGAACGGAGGCACACTCAGTCTGCATGCACAGCCAATGCACGTGAGAACGGGTTCAGGGCTAAAGACGGAGCACGCAAGGCGACAGGAGAGTGTCGAACTCACGGTGTCCGCAGCAGAACGAAAACCACTTGCTTGCCGAGGAGGCCGTCGAGGTGGTTGTTCGCAAAAGCGACCGGGGTGGGACGGGCCATCTCTTCACGCGCACGCGCCGGAGTCACGATCGACACCTTGGGGAGCTGCTCGACGGAGAGCAGTTCATGACAGAACAGGCTGCACGGAAAGCTAAGTCAACGTCAGCGATTGGTAAACCGAAACATGGCAAACCGAAAATGTTCGACAGGACACGTACACGACGCCCGCGACCATCATGCTCTCGTCGAGCTCCCCTTTCGGCGCCTCTCTAATCGCATTCAGCTGGTCCTCGAACACCTCCACCTCGACCCCGCCTGCACTAAGGATGAGGCCGCGTCGAACCGTGGCCTCGTTCATGACGGGTACGGAGGCGGGGCCCGTAGCCATGTCTGTTCTAGCAGTGGAGAGGGCGGACGCGCAGGGGAGTTGGGAACTAGCAGGGACTAGGAAGTAGGGAAGCAAAAATCGGAAACAGCAACAAAATGAGACCGGACGCAGGGTATTAGCTGTTTGCCATCCCTCCCGCCGCGATGGACCAGGGGGGTTCAAGGGCGAGGAGGCAGGGCGCGTTCCGAGACGTGGGAGGAGGAGGGAGGCCGGCGGGGCCCCATTGGCCTCGACGTGAAACCTGGTCGTTGGGGTGGGCAGCCTTGCATGCAGCTGAAAGGCCCCTTCCAAGGTTCGGGAGGGGGCCTTCGACACGTCGCCAAGATCGAGCGGCTTGAACGAAACGGGCCCGTCTAGGGCGAGAGCGGTGGAGCGCGGCGCAGATGGGCGTCGCTTTCGTCTGGCCGGCGAAATTTCGCGGACTGGTTCCGTCGGCGAGGCGTCGCTCGGCGAGGGACGGGTGGGTTACCTGACGGAACCCGTCGACGAACTGAGCGGGGGGTTGGGCTCAGTTGGGGGGTTGGGCTCGGTTTGGGAGGGGGACCACTGCCAGCTCGAGGGCGCGGGCTGCTGGCGTCATCGGCAGCTGGCGCCAGCTGGGGGTGCCCGTTTTCGGGTGGGAGGGGGGGGGTGGCTCCCGCCCCTCGCGTGCTTCGCTAGGCGACGGCGGGAAAACGAAAATCCCTCCGAGGAAAACCCGCAGGGGCGAACGGGTTTCCGCGGAGGGATTCGGGCGACGTCTTCCCCTACATCCACTACCTCCCTCACCCTCACACAGCAATCCGGAGCATCGCCAGATTCTTGTTTCTCCAACGCGCCTGGCAGAAACATTCCCGCTTCTGCTACCAGTTCACAATGGCCATGCAGTAATAACGTTCCTTTCCAATGCAACGCTGCATGTGTGCGAATGCATTACTGAGCGAACTTTTTCGCTTGCAGTCTAGCGGCGCCAGATTATGTACCGAAGCTCAAAGACATCTTTGACAAAGCAGAGTTTAGCGACGTCGTATTTGAGGCCTCAGATGGGACCAAGATCCCTGCACATCGCAGCATTGTCGCCATATGGTACCTATTACTGTCGCAAAAGAACATCGTATTGCGGTTCCACATTATCATCGCTTTCTTTTCAGGTCTTCACTGCTGGAAAACAGGTGGAAGAACACTCCAAACAAGAAAAATTCAATCGTGAAAATAAAGGAGCTGGATGGTTCAACATTGAGGCAGTTTCTTTCGTTCATGTATGGTCATGAAATAACAGTTACGTTGGAGTCCATCAAGGTATGAATGCGTCGCGCAGTTTTTGTGTTGGATCTTTGCGTGCATTTTACAGTTTGCCACCTTCTACAGAGCGGACTTTCTGTACTTGAAGCGGCGCATGAGTATGATGTTCCCGATCTAGTCAAGGTGATGGACCGCAAGTTAAACCTGATTATGGATGAGCAGTTTGACGAAATCGATGAGGAAACTTTTCTTGAGGTTCTAAAAGTTGTTGGCCGAGCTGGTGCAAAGGTCACATTTAAAAGACTTTTTGAGCTATTGGACGAAGAAACTGGTCCTAACTTCATAAAGGTCTGTATGTGTTCTCTTTGGGACACCAAGTAACACCTTGCACACCTATTTCTAACTTCATTTATTTCCTGCAGAAGTTGTTCATGAGTAAAGATACTCGGGACCATGAGGTGGCATTTAAAGTTGCTACCATGACATGGACTTATCATCTGAATCATAATCATTATAGCTATTATGATTCAGATGATGAGTCAGGTGATGAAACAGGTGATGACGCTGGTGATGAAGTAGATGATGAAGGCGGTGTCAGGACTTGATTGATGAATCATCATCAATAATGAAGAGGGAGAATGGACTCTCGGATTCGGCCGCTACGACCTACCGGTACCTGGCAACCATGAGCTACCGTAGGAAGGAGAGCTGGCTGTCTGTCACAGCTCACATGATTGTCTGCATTTCACACTACATGAAGGAGGGCATTCTTTTGAACTTGCTGGCTGACTACCGGTAGTATTTGTGTGAGTGAGCCATGAACATGCATGCAACGTTCAGTTGGTTACTGATCAAAGTTCAACTCCCTTTGAGCTCCATTCAAAAACAAAGAGGAATACAGTATGCAAGACAAGCTGAATCAGAAAATCCAAGCTGCAAAGGCCCCGTTAAAATCGCTTCATGTAATGGCACGTTTGGTATGGCATGTTATACATCAGAGTTTCCGGCAAGAATGCCACATCATGCTAGCGCCCTGTACTTAAGACGTGATGGTTCTTTGTTCCCAAGCCGCCTCCTCCTGTCCTCCTCGTAGTCACTGTACGAGCCTTCAAACCAAACCACCTGCTTCGGAAACGTTCAGGGGTAGATATCAGAAATGTCAACAACAAAGCAGAACAGTGTGGCTCAACACCATACATGCGCGTGGCTGTCTCTTACACAACATGCTTTGAAAACCCTGAATCACATCGAGGTATCGGAGTCACGTCTGAAAACTCTGAAGAAACGCACCTTGGAGTTGCCTTCAAAGGCCATGATGTGCGTGGCAATGCGATCCAAGAACCACCGGTCGTGAGAGATGACAATCACGCATCCAGCAAACCCCTGAATCGCGTCCTCCAGCGCCCTGAGCGTGTCAACATCGAGGTCGTTGGTGGGTTCGTCCAGCATGAGCAGGTTGCCTCCGCGCCGCATGATGCGCGCCAGGTGCACGCGGTTCCTCTCGCCGCCCGACAGCACGCCCACCTTCTTCTGCTGGTCCGCCCCCTTGAAGTTGTACCACGCACAGTACGCCCGGCTGTTCACCTTCCGCTCGCCTGCCATTTAAGGGAGTTAGAGAGGGAAGGATGTGAGACTGTATCAGGTGTGCGGCAGTTGCATCTGTGACTGTAGCATGTGTAACTGTACAACGTGCAACTATTAACCACAGCTCGTGTAAACGTCAAACTCACCCAACCAGATCCCATCTCCACTAAGGGACAAAATCTCATGTCCACTTAAGGACAAACAAACCCACCCAGCAGGATCTCGTCTGCGCCGCCCGTGATCTCCTCAAACACCGTCTTGTTGGGATCAAGCGCATCGCGTGATTGGTCGACATAGAGCGGCGCCACCGTCTCCCCCACGCGTAGGGAACCCTCATTGGGGCTGTCCTGACCCACAATCATGCGGAAGAGAGTTGACTTGCCGGCACCGTTGCCACCAATCACCCCCACGATGCCTGCACGGCACGTTGCAAGGGGTTGAAGGGGCGGTGAAGGGGGGTTGGGAGGAGAAGGGGAGAGCTTGTAAGCTCGCGGGCGCCACAGTCTCTCCCACTCGCAGCGTGCCCTCATTGGGGCTGTCTTGCCCCACAATCATGCGGAAGAGGGTTGACTTGCCGGCACCGTTGCCACCGATGACCCCCACAATGCCTGCAAAAGGAAGCGGAAGGGTCGGGGAAGGGTTGGGTTTTAGGGGGGCGAGGGATGGGGAGAGCTTGTAAAACTTGCAGGTGCCTGCCGCAGTCTCCCCCACTCGCAGAAAGCCCTCATTGGGGCTGTCTTGGCCCCATGATTATGCGAAAGAGGGTCGACTTGCCAGCACCATTACCACCGATTACCCCCACAATGCCTGCACGGCGGAAGGAAACTCTGGATTCTTTGAGGAGTGAAAGCATCCAGGTGACTTTTGAGTCGACTCAAAAGTCAACTCTGGATTCTTTTAGGAGTGAAAGCATCCAAGTGACTTTTGAGTCGACTCAAAAGTCAACTCTGGATTTTTTGAGGAGTGAAAGCATCCAGGTGACTTTTGAGTCGACTCAAAAGTCAACTCTGGATTCTTTGAGGAGTGAAAGCATCCAGGTGACTTTTGAGTCGACTCAAAAGTCAACTCTGGATTCTTTGAGGAGTGAAAGCATCCAGGTGACTTTTGAGTCGACTCAAAAGTCAACTCTGGATTCTTCTAGGAGTAAAAGCATCCAGGTGACTTTTGAGTCGACTCGAAAGTCAACTCTGGATTCTTCTAGGAGTGAAAGCATCCGCATGCTGCCACACCTCCAGACGTCAAGTTGAAGCTGAATCCATCCATGCACCACAAGCCATGCCATGGAATCATGCTGCGTATTTTTTAGAATTCTCAGAAACACCATGCCATGGTATCATGCTCCAGACACACCACAGCACCACGCCATACCTCCAGGAGGCAGGGTGAGGTTGACCCCATCCATGAGCACACGCTCCCCAAACGCCTTGGCCACTCCCTCCCCTTCCACCACCACATCTCCCAGCCGGCTGCACCATGCCACATGCCATACCTCCAGGCCACACCACACAAACCATACTATACCGCACACCACTACGCCATACCTCCAGGAGGCAGGGTGAAGTTGACCCCATCCATGAGCACCCTCTCCCCAAACGCCTTGGCAACCCCCTCCGCCTCCACCACCACATCTCCCAACCGCGGCCCCGGCGGCAGGAACATGCTCTCCAGCCTCTCCTCTCGGGAATACTGACTCGCCTGAATGACCAGCTCTTCATATGCCCGCATGCGCGCCTGTGGGTTTGGGACAGTACAGGGGGCAGGCAGGAGTGAAAGACGGACAGGCCTGGCGGCAGGAACATGCTTTCTAGCCTCTCCTCTCGGGAATACTGACTCGCCTGAATGACCAGCTCTTCATATGCCCGCATGCGCGCCTGTGGTTATGAGAGGAGGGGGGATCAGGGACAGGCGGGAATGGTGGACAAGACAGCAACATGCTCTCCAGTTTCTCCTCCCAAATCACTACCTCCTCCCAAATCACTACCTCCTCGTATGCTTGCACGCGGGTCTGGGGGATTGGGAAGGGGGGAACTGAAAGTGGGGTTGCTTGCAGTGAGGAGAGGAGGCAGGTAATAGCAGTGAAAGAGGCAAGAAACATGCTCTCCAGCCTCTCTTTCCGAGAATACTGGCTCGCCTGAATCACAGCTCTGCATACGCTCGCATGCGCGCCTGGGAGTTGGGGGGGTTGGGGGGAGGACGAAGCAAGCAGGAGCATGTTCTCTCGAGAGAATATGTCTCCCTGTTTGAGTACTGGCTCGCTTGGAGTGGAGGGAATGGTGGAGCAGGCAGAAAATGCTCTCCAGCCTCTCGTCTCGCGAGTAATGGCTCGCCTGAATCACTATTTCCCTGTAATTTCCTCTGTTTCACTCCCTTCTCTCACCTTGCCCTTCTTCTGTTGCCCCTTGGCCTTCTGTCGAATCCACTCCATCTCCCTCTCCATAACCCGCTGCAGCGCCGATTGCTGCTTCTCCTCCGCCCCCAGGCGCTGCGCCTTGTTCTCGAGCCAAGCGGAGTAGTTGCCCTCAAAGGGAATGCCCTGCCCGCGGTCAAGCTCCAGAATCCACCCCGCCACCTGGGAAGGAAGGGGGAGATCAAGACAGGAGTAAAATAAAGGGGGACACACAAGACGCGACTCAATCGTTGCGTTTGGTCTCACAAAGCTGACTTTTGAGTCGACTCAAAGGTCTCACAAAGCTGACTTTTGAGTCGACTCAAAGGTCTCACAAAGCTGACTTTTGAGTCGACTCAAAGGTCTCACAAAGCTGACTTTTGAGTCGACTCAAAGGTCTCACAAAGCTGACTTTTGAGTCGACTCAAAGGTCTCACAAAGCTGACTTTTGAGTCGACTCAAAGGTCTCACAAAGCTGACTTTTGAGTCGACTCAAAGGTCTCACAAAGCTGACTTTTGAGTCGACTCAAAGGTCTCACAAAGCTGACTTTTGAGTCGACTCAAAGGTCTCACAAAGCTGACTTTTGAGTCGACTCAAAGGTCTCACAAAGCTGACTTTTGAGTCGACTCAAAGGTCTCACAAAGCTGACTTTTGAGTCGACTCAAAGGTCTCACAAAGGGGACTAGAATGACTTAGATGGACTAAAGGGCTCGAGTGCAGGGTCGGAGTGCAGGGTCGGAGTGCAGGATCGGAGAGCAGGGTCGGAGTGCAGGGTCGGAGTGCAGGGTCGGAGTGCAGGGTCGGAGTGCAGGGTCGGAGTGCACGGTCGGAGTGCACGGTCGGAGTGCAGGGTCGGAGTGCAGGGTCGGAGTGCAGGGTCGGAGTGCACGGTCGGAGTGCACGGTCGGAGTGCAGGGTCGGAGTGCAGGGTCGGAGTGCAGGGTCGGAGTGCACGGTCGGAGTGCACGGTCGGAGTGCACGGTCGGAGTGCACGGTCAGAGTGCAGGGTCGGAGTGCACGGTCGGAGTGCACGGTCGGAGTGCAGGGTCGGAGTGCAGGGTCGGAGTGCAGGGTCAGAGTGCAGGGTCGGAGTGCAAGGTCGGAGAGCAGGGTCGGAGTGCAAGGTCGGAGAGCAGGGAACGAGAAGGACCCATCATAGTAGTCAAGTCATCTACTACACTCACATTATCGAGGAAGTATCTGTCATGAGTGATGGCGACCACAGTGCCTTTGAACTCCGCCAAGTATCGCTCCAGCCATGCCACTGCCTCTGCGTCGAGATGGTTCGTGGGCTCGTCCAGAAACAGAATGTCCGGCGCCTGAGAGTGGTAGAAAGGGGGGGGGGGGGGAAGGAGGCGATTTACAAAGAGTGCTTCCATCCAGCCATGGCACTGCCTCCGCATCGAGATGGTTGGTGCGCTCGTCCAGGAACAGAATGTCCGGCGCCTGAGAGTGAGCAGGGGGGAAGGAAGGGATTTTTCATAAGGGGTTCCGCTCTGCGTTCGGGTGGCATAACGAACCACCTGGACGCGGAGGCATTGGTCGGTATGTCTCCAGCCACGCACCAACGCCTCCACGTCCAGGTGGTTTGTGGGCTCCTCCAGGAACAGAATGTCGGGCGCCTGAGAGTGAGCAGAGGTAAGGGGGAGTGTGTGTGGGGAGGGGGGAGAAGGGGGGTGGGATGCAAGAGTGGATCCATCCAGCCATGCCACTGTCTCCGCGTCCAGATGGTTGATGGGCTCGTCCAGGAACAGAATGTCCGGCGCCTGGGGGTGGGATACACGGAACAGGCAGGAGAGCAGAGAGGAAAAAAAACCCTCGCAAGAGGGGATCGAAAGGGGAGGGGGTGAGTCACAGAAAGAACGCCATTGGCTGGTCCATCCAGCCAATAACTGGGGGGGGGGAGGAGGGGAGGGTGCGTGGGGTAAGTCTCGTGTCGCTGTGGCAGAAAAGAAACAGAAGATATTACCTCCAGTCAGACAGCGAACACTAACCCCCCCTCACCACCTCCCTCCCTGACCTCACCTGCAGCAGCAGCAGGCGGCACAGAGCCACGCGCCTCCTCTCTCCACCACGCAGGTTCTCATTCCTCTCTCGTGCTTGGTCCACAATGGTGATTGTACCAAGCATGAAAAAAAACGGCTTCCTCTCTCTCCCCTACCCTACCACCACCTCGCTCCCTCCCTCCTCTCACCTGCAGCAGCAGCAGGCGGCACAGAGCCACGCGCCTCCTCTCCCCGCCACTCAGGTTCACTGAAGAAGGGTGTTTGTGTAACAAGCATGGTATGGAATGACTTCCCCCGATCCCCACTCCTCCCTCTCCACCCCCTCTCCCTCCCCTCACCTGCAACAGCAGGCGGCACAGGGCCACGCGCCTCCTCTCTCCGCCACTCAGGTTCGCCACGGGGGCCTCACCAGCGGGGCAGCGCAGCGCGTCCATGGCTCTCTGCAGGCAAAGGAGGCAGAGAGATGGGTGGAGAGCGGTGCAAGTGAGCTTGAGAACGGGGATCAGACCACGAGGGCTAGTGACAGCACCACTCAGGTCCACCACAAGGGCATCATTGGGGGGGGGGGGGGGGGGGTTGAGGCGCCTCAAAACTGGGGGGGCAGCGCAGAGCGTCCATGGCTCTCTGCCAGCAGGGAGGGGGGAGCGGACAGAGGTTGCATAGGGGGATACGGATGGTAAGGGAGAGGTGGGGGGACGAGGATGGAAGTAGGATTGAATGATCTGATCTGATCTGATCTGGCACCATGGGCGGCAGTACGGGCGGCATTCAGCAGTATGGGCGGCACGGCATGCAGCGTGGATGGCACACCGAGAGGCACTTGTTGAACAAACTGCCTCGCAGAGGACCCACCTGCAGCAGCTTGCCTCTGCTGATTCCACCTGAGGACTCACCTGAAGCTGTCTGCGTCTCTGTTTCCACCTGAGAACTCGCCTGCAGCTCCCTGAATCTGTTGTTTCTATCTGAGCACTCACCTGCATGCAGCTACCTGCCTCTGTTGTTTCCACCTGAGGACCCACCTGCAGCTGTCTGCCTTTGCGGTTTCCACCTGAGGACTCACCTGAAGCTGCCTGTCCAGCTCCCAGCCGTTGCAGGCATCCAGGCGGGTCTGCAGGCGTTCCATCTGAGCCATCAGCTTGTCCATGTCAGCATCGCCCGCTGATGCCATCGCCACACTCACCTGCATGTATGGATACAAGCACATATGAAGGATATGAGCACATGTGAATAAGAGGACATCTGGATTTAGCACATCTGACATAAGAACAAAAGGACTTAGTGTGAAAGTTGTAGACTGAACAAGTGATTAGATTAGAAGAGAAACAAGCACACATAGATGGGAGAGAAGCTTGGAGGGGAAGGGCGGTTTTGACCAAAGGTTGGGTTGGCCTCACTCGGGGAGTGAGGCAACCTTAGGTCAAGTGGGTTGGGTTGCCCACACTTTGGGATTTGACTCGTGACGAGTTGAGTCGAGTCACGCTTTTTGGATTTGGCAATGCATCGCTGACTCGGCGACTCGACTCGACTTTGACTCGTACGAGTCTTAGTGCTGAGACGAGTCGAGTGACTCGATGCCACTAAGAGCAGGGGTGTAGTGGTTGCTACGTGTACCTACCCTAAACTCCTTATCGCTACATCGAAACACGTGTAAGCTGACTAGGAAACCAACGTGTTATTTCACAGGTGGATTTTGACAGTCACGAAATACGCCAATATTTGAGCTCAGGTTCAGGGTTTGGTGAATTGCCATGCCCTGGGATGTGACGAAAGGAAATGCGAAAATCACGAAAGCACTTGATTGGACCGGACATGTGAGCGATTTTGATTGTTTCGCAACGGTTCAGCACATCGCGCTGCTTTCTCGCCAAACTGTTTGCTCGCCAATAGGGTTTGACACATAGATGTTTGTATAATCACGAAATCTCCAACTACACGCCTTGGGATTGGATGGTGCTTTTGAGACAGATCCAGCACACCGATTCACATCAAATGACGTTTTGCGCCCAAGGGTCTGACAGAGGCGGATTCTATCGTTCACGAAAAATATTGATTGGGTGGAAATTGTAACGTTCACGAAATTCGCCACTTGTTTCCTCGCATTCAGGTATTCGTTGGTCTGGATCTAGACACTTCGAAAGATTACTCCCCGTGCTAACATGATATTTTACACTTGGGAAACAGAAATACAGGGCGAGCCAAACCTGACTCGCGAGTCGCCTGCCTCGCCCTCGAGTCAGGCTTGACTCGACCCCTAAATCGAGTCTCGAGTCAGCATTCACCCAAAACCGACTCGAGGGTGACACGACTCGACTCGACTCGACCATAATCACGACTCGACCACGACTTGAAGAGACTCGACTCGACTCGACTCGTGATCATGTCTAAAGTGAGGCAAACTTAGGTCAAGTGGGTTGGGTTGCCCACACTTTGTGGAAGTGAAGCAACCTTAGGTCAAGTGGGTTGAGTTGCCCACACTTTGTAGAAGTGAGGCAACCTTTGGTCAAGTGGGTTGGGTTGCCCACACTTTGTGGAAGTGAGGCAACCTTAGGTTAAGTGGGTTGGGTTGCCCACGCTTTATGGAAGTGAGGCAACCTTAGGTCAAGTAGGTTGAGTTGCTCACACTTTGTGGAAGTGGGACAACCTTAGGTCAAGTGGGTTGGGTTGCACACACTTTGTGGAAGTGAGGCAACCTTAGGCCCACTTGAGCTAGATTGGCCTCACTTGTGGGAAGTGAGGCAACCTTAAGCCAAGTGGGTTGCATTTAGGGGCTCCACCACAATTGGGTTGGATTGGCACCCCAATGCAAGACTACACCCAAAGTTCGGTGTTGTCCCAACCCAACTGTACACCACAAGTGGTGTACAGTCACAAGTGTTGGCATGCTACAATATATATTTTTTCTAACACTTAGGTACCCATGCATAGAGGCATAAGTTGTGTGCTCATCAAGGGTCCTGTGTGTGTATTCTGTTTCCTTCTCGAATGCTTCCCTTCCCTAAGCCTCCTCCCCTCCCATCCCCTCATCTCACCTCCTCAAACTCCTGAAGCAGGTCCTTGGTCTCCTTAAGAGCAGGTTCGATATTATCCATAACAGTCACCCCATCATCCAGCAGCGGCTCCTGCTCCAGGTACCCAATCTTGATGCTCGGATCAATGTAATAATCCCCCTCGAACGTCGTGTCTTTCCCCGCCAGAATGCGCATGAGAGAACTCTTGCCCGCTCCGTTGGCTCCCAGAAACCCAATCTTGGCGCCCAGGTACATGCCCAGGCTGATGTTCTTTAAGATCTCCTTGCCGTTGGGGGCGACCTGGGGGGGGTGAGGGAGAGGAGGAGGGCAAGGAGGAGGGGGAGGAGGGGGAGGAGGGGAGGAGGTGAGTGGGATACCCCCCTCAAACGTCGTGTCTTTGCCCGCCAGAATGCGCATGTGGGAACTCTTGCCGGCCCCGTTGGCCCCCAGGAACCCGATCTTGGCCCCTAGATACATGCCCAGGGTGATGTTCTTCAGAATCCCTTGCCGTTGGGGGCGACCTGCTTGGCGCGAGGTGAGCATCGGGTGGGAGGAGGGTGGTGGAGTGAGGGGGGGGGAGGGTGGTGGAGTGAGGGGGGGGGAGGGTGGTGGAGTGAGGGGGGGGAAGGGTGGTGGAGTGAGGGGGGGGGAGGGTGGTGGAGTGAGGGGGGGGGAGGGTGGTGGAGTGAGGGGGGGGGAGGGTGGTGGAGTGAGGGGGGGGGAGGGTGGTGGAGTGAGGGGGGGGGATGGAGAGCAATCACCCGAGGTACATCTCTAGAGAGCAATCTCTAGATTGCGCATGAAACTTCGGGCTTCTCCGCGCAAATGCTGTTGCGTTCGTTGGAGACCTTCACCGTCCGTGTCTCTTCCCTTGAACAGAACGGCGACTTGAACCCTGAATCCCGTCCAGCAAAGCCCGGCGGACGCGAGGGGCACCGAACGCAACAGCATTTGCTTTGCACGCAACGGGGAATCTCTGCCACGAAAATTTCTAGTAGAGTTGATTTTCAACGTGCCTTGCGGAGGCGGTTCACGCTGAGGATGATCTTCCGCGTCTCGTTCTGGTACGCCGTCCCGCGATCCGCGGACGGAGCCTTGCTGCCCGCCGACTTCAGCTTCCCCCCGCCCCCGCCGCCTCCGCCTCCGCCGGCACCGCCGCCTCCGCCTCCCCCTCCGCCGGTTCTTCCGCCGCCTCCCCCGCCCTTCTTCCCCTTCTTGCCCGCCATAGCGACCACTTTCGCAGTGCGCGGTGCCGTCGATGTGGAATGCCGCCGTGCCTTGATGTGCAACGTGGAGCCCTTCCATTGGAGGAGATCAACGCCGCCAATTTGGCTACATTTGGAGGCAAATGTTGAGGGAATGCCACGTTGGACTGTCAGTTCGGAACCAACAGCCAGGCATGTTGGGGAATAACTGAGAGCCATGGTGAGAGGGCGAGAAGACAATCGAAGAGCGTGTCGATATAGATGTTAATACTATTTGATATAATATTTATTTATTCACTAACATCCGTTGTCGTCCAGCCTGGTTAGGATACCTGGCTTTCACCCAGGCGACCCGGGTTCAAATCCCGGCAACGGAGCTCTTTTGCTGTCTTTAGGGTTCGGAGACCTCTCTACTCCCCACTGCTGCTGGTCGCTTAACCTATTCCGGTCAGCTGTCGTCAGAGGAATTCCTTCAGTGGGGTAGATTGTCATCAATCGTGATGGGTCAGCGAACGCGCTGGTTGGCCAACAAACACCCGTTTTGCCGAAGATGTCTGCCACAAAACCTGCCCGTGACACTACGTGATTCCACGTGCTATTCGTTTTCGGGGTGACAGGGAAATTCAGAAGTGGACTGACAATACCTCCCATACAGTGTCGCTTGGGGGTCACAACGTGCCTCCATTTTGGCTCTGAATATTTCCCGCAAATGAGCGACTCCAGTCGATGCTGACGGCTCCACAATCGACCACGGAGCGAGGGCCACGTCGGATGTGTCCGCCCATCAAACCTCCCATCCCGTCGTCCATGCGATGGCCTTCCGTCACAAAAACTTCCACCATCAGCCCACACAGACAGCCCGAAGTCCAAGTTTGATGCGAAACTGACGGAGGGGCTCGACATTTTCCGTCATTCCCAAACTCGAGGCGCGTCAAACCCCATCATCCCCCTTGGGATTTGTGCAGCTGCCAAATCAAACATTTGCCTCGATTTCATCCACAGCTCCACCGCTTGGAAATTGTACAGCTAATCATTCTCAGGCTTCAGACTTCCACAGCATTCTAGACGATCAGAGCTCTAGTGACCTTCGCTCATCAAGTAGCATTTTCATACTCAGCTGCCTTTTACTCCAGTAGGTGCGGGGCCTCATACCCTGTTGTAGGTTGTTGGCGACACAATTCAACTCATTTGCGCGCGTTTCAAGAAATCTGCGCTTTGACACGTTTGAAGCGAAGGATTAGCCTATGCAGCAGCGTGTCTAGTAGGTTCTCGCAAAGCGCGTAACTACCTCAGTGTACTTAATCTCACTATACTAACTCAGTACAGAAGTGGCAAGTTTGAGGAGAAGCCATGCCGCTTGTTGATGGCATGACCGCATTAGACGAAGCCCTGGAGGCTCCCGAATGGAACAGCCTCGGAGCAGTCAGGACAGCAATTCGGAAGCAGCTAACACAACGAGGTAACGCTTTTGAATCTATTCAATATCGTAAAAAATTAACGCTGTTACGGTGCACTAATCAGAAGACCAAAAACCGTCAGGTTTTTTTAAAGCTGCGAACTAACACTAGTTATCTGACACCTACTATCAATCTCTACTGTATCATTCGACCTTGCTCTGTGCAGGTGCAGGAGCTACGAATTCATCGGAGGAAGTCATAAATCACTGGTCGTTGGAAATGATGGGGGTGTTGAACGACATGAACAGTGCTAAAGCTGATGCTATGAGGGATATGGCACCTGGAGATCGACGAGCATGGAAGGTACGACGCGCAGTCATGCACCTACGCTTATTACCCGAAACAGGAGAGCGGTTTTTGTTCATTTCGAGCGCCATAGTGGAGGCAGACTGAATGACGCTGTCAAGATCCACGGAATTGGGGGAAACGAAAAATTAGCATGCCTCAAGAAAGAATACTGAAGAATAAATCCCTATCCGCAGGTGTGCGAGGAGGGTCCGGAGCATCGAGCCATGGTGCGCAAGGGGCCGGAAGGGACGGAGGTGCACACGCTGCTGATGGAGGGAATCGTGAACGGACCCGTCGAAGCAGCCGTCGCCATGACTCGCGATGTCACCTTTTTCAAAGAATGGTGCGTCTTCCCCTGCAGCGAATCAGTATTGACAGCATCAACATCAGCAGCAGCTGTAGTCATGACTGTCGTCGTCCCCTTGGCTCTTGACATTGCGACTTGAGAGTGTAACTTCGTTGCACTTTGGTGGTCTCAGGTGGCCGCAGCAGAACATGCCTGTGTACAAGGTGATTGAGAACCGGTACCTGAAGCGAATTGGCGACGGCTTCGACCTCACTTACATGAGGTAATCCTCTCGCAGACGATAACCCTCACATGAGGTAATCACCTCATCACCACAGCTTTGAACCATCCCACCCAGTCAGGGAACTCTAAGAATTCGCTTTAAATAATTTTTTTACCCTTTATCAACTAGCCCTGGCAATGATGTTTCAGATTTCCTCTTCTTGCTGCTGGTTGGATCCTGTTGCTCGAGCAGGTTCAGGACCCCTTGGCCGTTCCCCGGAAAGGAGTTCGCCTTCATGCTCTTGAGTGTCTACGACGCCAACACCGGCATGGTCACGACCGTCCTTCAGACGGTGAGTGGCTTAGACATTACTCGTGGGCGGTGGCGTCGTTCGAAATGGCCCCTTGTGTTGGCCCCTTGGGTTTTCTAGTGAAAAGGTTTGTCTTCATGCTCCTGAGCGTGTACGACGCCAACACCGGCATGGTCACCACCGTCCTTCAGACGGTGAGTGGCTGAGTCATGACTCATGGGCGGTGGCGTGATTTGATGGGGGGGGAGGGGGACTGACTGGCCGTTCCCCGGGAAGGAGTTCGCTTTCATGCTCTTGAGCGTCTACGACGCCAAAACGGGGATGGTCACCACGGTCCAGCAGACGGTGAGTGGCTAGTTCTGACTCGTAAGCGGTGGCGTGGTTTGTGGGGAGGGAGGGGGCCTGGCCGTTCCCTGGGAGGCAGTTCGCCTTTATGCTCTTGAGCGTGTACGATGCTAACACGGGGATGGTTCACGACCGTCCTTCAGACGGTGAGTGGCTTCGTGGAAAGAGTCGGTAAATAAATACATCATGTGCCCTACGCGTCGTCCGCATGACCAACAACGGCTGCTTCGCCGTGGAAGCCCATTCGTGGCCGTTACCACCCGCCCTCCATTCCCACCATCCCCACCATTCTCACCATCCGCAGCCGCCAGAGGACAACGCGTTGATCAACCCAGCAAAGCATGGCTTCCCTCGAGAGGCCGTTGCAACTTTACCCTCGGGCGTGGTCCGCATGGCCATGAACGGTGGCTTCACCTGAAAAGGTTGCTCATCACACTCCCATCTCTCCAATTCCCGCTCTTCCACACCCCCCCCCCTCCAGCCGCCAGAAGACAACACGCTGATCAACCCAGCCAAGCACGGCTTCCCTCGAGAGGCTGTCCCGCCTGTGCCCTCGGGCGTGGTCCGCATGGCCATTAACGGTGGCTTTACCGTGAAGGACTTGGGAGAGAATCGCTGCCACTATCGGGGAATCTTCACCGTCGATCTCAAGATGCCGCCCGCACTGGTCAATTTCGTCACCAAAGGGTTTGGCGGGATGCTGTTCACGGTGTTTAGCAAAGAGATCGAATCTGATTTGGCGGATATCAAGGGCGGCAAGGGGAAGGCGTTCCGGAAGGTTCTGGAGGAGGAGCAGCTGTATGTGCGGATCAGAGAGGCCATGTGCGAGCACCGTGCTCGCAAGGAGAAGCAGCGGGAGAGAGTTGGGGGAGGAAGCGGAGGAGGAGGAGCGGTGGCGGCAGCAGCAGGGATGGGTGATGATGGTGAGGAGGAAGAAAGATGGGATGGAGGAGAGTCAGAGGCGTTTTATTCTCCCGCCTCCTCCTTCTCCTCCTTCCATGCGCACGCCCTCCCTCACCTCTCCCTCGACCATGCCGCTGCCTCTGAACCACTCCACCCACACGCCACAGAAGGCACGCATCTTCGTGAGGCGGCCCAAATGCTGCCCTCACACGCCTCGGGAATGCAGCGCCGCACCAGTGGTCCTCCTCGCTTCAGATCTTCTATCTCTAGGGGAAGGTCGGACGGCCCAGCAGCAACGAGAGCAGCAGCAGCGGCGGAGGCGGCAGAAGCAGAAGCAGGAGGTTCAGCAGGGTGGGTTGGCAGGGGCCGGTTTGGCTTCCGCAGCAGCAGGCGCAAGGCAGAGGAGAGAGCTCGCAAACTCACAGAAACCACTCCTCCCTTCTTGTCCTCTCTTCCCACGCCCTCTTCACCTGCTGCTTCCCTGGCCTCCTCCCTATCCCAAGCTCGCCTTGAAGACCTGGGCCTGATCCCTGTGGACTCTGCTTCTACATCTTCTCACGAAGCAGCAAGCTACCAGCCCCACCACAGTGACCTGTGTCAGCAGCTGCAGCCTGGTGATTTTGACAGAATCGTGGCAGGAGGTGCTTCAGAAAGCAAGGGAGTGTTTGGCAGCAGTGGGAAGGGGAATGTGGAGTTAGGAAGCAAGACAGGTGGCGGGATGTTTGGTAGCAGCTGGAGATTCGGCAGCAGCAGCAGCAGAAGCGGCAGAAGCAGCAGCAACAGCAGGAGCAGGAGGGATAGCGACGGTGGTGCAGTAAGGAGGAAAGTCCCCGGCAGCCCAGGTCTTGGTCTCTGGTGGAAGAAAAGGTCATCCCGCGTTGCTGATTGCAGCAGCTATGATGACAATGCGTGCGCAGAGGCAGCATCAGCAGGAACAGCAGCGCCACAGTCACAGCCTCCCCCAATGTGGTTGGAATCTCCAGTTCACATGACCAGCCGCAGGGGCAGCACCGGCAGCACCGGCAGCACTGGCAGCGGCGGCATGACTGGTACCGGCAGCAGCACTGGCAGCAGCAGCAGCTCGTGGTCTGCAAGCCCTGTTCTATGGGAAGAGAGGAGAGTGTCTGAAGCAGGGAACAGTAGGCGTGATGGTGCTGGTGGGTTGACCGCAGCAGGTGTCTTGAGCCCTGGTTGGGAGTCCGGAAGCACTCACAGCAGCCAAAGCACCCGCAGCAGTAGCAGCAGAGGCAGCAGTAGCGTGCGAAATAGAGGAGCGAGCAGCCCGGTTCACGAGCAGGTTAAAGGACCTGCTGTTTTGGCGGCAGGAGGGGATGCTGCGTTTGGGGCGCCTGTTGGAAAGGGGTACGGGCGGTACTGTGATGTGATGCCGAAGCAGCAGTTGGAGGTGAAGCGAAGACAGGCAACAGAGAGACGGTTTCTCAATTTCTTGAAAGGGGGACTGGAGTTCGATTTTACTGCTTCATGATCTGAGTGGCCAGGTGCGATACAATCCATAGGAATTATCCAGTGTAAACATTAATACATGTTTGGCGAGCGTCAAGGCTGCTGAGGCAATAAAAACCAAACATTAATACCTCTATGTTTGGGGGTATCGAGGTGCTGAGGCAATAAAAACCGAACACAAAACTAATTTTTTTACACAAACAATATCAGCTTCTGTACAAGATAACACACAACCCGATAGAGTGTAGCACACGCATCTGCTGTGCAGTGAAGAGCAGTCACCAACCCTAGCTAATATCAGCTGTACATTAGCTGTACAGCGCATACTACCGTAACTAGTGCTAGGAACAAACTGGTTGCATTTCATGCTGTTGCTAACCTGCAATTCCCTCATTGTGTCACCCACACCATCCCCTCTCCTCTCCTCGACCCCCATCACTTGCTCTGCTTTGTGTTGCTGCCCTTGTCCTTGGCACTACCTGGAAGACTGCCCTTTTTCTGCTAGGGAGGGACGATGCGGGGAGGTTGATGCAGGGTGTTGGATGTGAACAAAGCAAAAATCTCGAAGCACGAAGCAGATAATCTAGAAAACGATGACTTGCAAACAGGAAGCGCGGAGAAGAAAGAAGTGAGAAATACAATAGAAATAAGAAACTGGTACACTTGCTCGCAGAAGCATTCCTGGTACCCACCTTGGCGCACTTAATCTTGGAGGCCAGCTTCCTTCGCTCCACAGCTACATTGTCAACCTGGTTGGACCCCACCCAACAATTCCAAGGTAATATGACAAGGTATGCATGATGCCAATCTTTTAATCAACAAATCGATAATTAACTAAGTGACCACTTCAATGGCCCCTAGACCACTTCAAGGTAGAAAACCAACTAATTGAATCAAGTCAGAAACCCCCAGTGATCCCAAAGCGAGCCAAACAGGAAGGCACAAGCTGACCTGGACATGCAATGCACATGCTGCAATGCTGAAGAGAGGGAGCCAGTTGCCGTCCATTGCCAGGGTGAGACCGCCCCTGTGGGATCAGAAATATAGTTGCAATGAGCGGTCCAGAGAGGACGGTCAGGAGAGGGGGGTCAAGAGACGGGAGTCAAGAGAGGGGTGTCAAGAGAGGGGGGTCAAGAGAGGGGGGTCAAGAAACGGGGGTCAAGAGAGGGGGGTCAAGAAACGGGGGTCAAGAGAGGGGGGTCAAGTAACGGGGGTCAAGAGAGGGGGGTCAAGAAACGGGGGTCAAGAGAGGGGGGTCAAGAAACGGGGGTCAAGAGGGGTCAAGAGAGGAGGTCGACAATGGGACGTTAAGATTGTCAGGTGTTGCATACCTTGCATAAAATTGGGTTCGCATTTCTGGCACAAGCTAACGATTGGCAAGTGTAATGATGGGCATTGCACACCTGGCATGGATGATGCACACCTGGCATGGATGATGCACACCTGGCATGGATGATGCACACCTGGCGTGGATGATGCACACCTGGCGTGGATGATGCACACCTGGCGTGGATGATGCACACCTGGCACAGGGTGTGACATAGACTGCCGCAAAGGGGATGTACTTGACATCACGAGAGTCGATCCACGCCAGCACCCAACATAGGGTGATTATTGGCAAAGCACTGCTTGCATAGGGTAATTATGAACATCGCCCACCTGGCATACGGTGCGGCATAGACCGCCGCAAAGAGGATGTACTTGACATCACGGGAGTCGATCCACGCCAGCACCCAGCACTGCCACGATGCCACCAAACAATCATCCAATCACAGCACACTGATTAAGGCGCCTAACAGCTGCATGGAGGTTGTATGTACTTGGAGTCACGAGAATCAATCCATGCCAGCACCCAGCACTGCCACCATACAATCAATCACATAACACAAATTAAGGCACCTGACAATCGACACGAGAACGCAATTATAGACAGCCACACTTCGTATACTGTCACACTGAGCCTTGAACATCACATTTCAGAACCTTATGGAGACGAAAAACAATTAAATTCTCCCATGTCATAACAACCAACCATGCCATAAGATCCAGTCATCCCATTCACCTATGGGTCACTAAGTTTCCAATCATTGGAATATTCCATCCATATCAATCAGTCACTCGTTATAATCACCAGCCAGTTGAAGAACGGAATCAGGCTGACCACCGTCATCACCCCCGCGCGCAACTCCCCCAAAGACATCGCCCCTTCCGCCTCCTCCCCCTCCGCCTCCCCCTTCCCGTCCCCCACCCCTACTCCCGCGGCCAGCAGCGCCGCGGCCGCCGCTGCTGCAGCATCGTCATCGTCCGATCCTTTCGTCTTTCCCGAAAGGAGCGGGAGCGACGGTAGGACGAGCGGCGCGGCTGAGAGTGCGATGGACGTGGCGATCGCTGCGACGAACGGGGCGTCATCGACGAGCGAGACCTGGCACACTGTGATTGGCCGGCAGGGTTGGTGCGAGATCGGCGGACGGAGACTCAGGGTGTTCGGACGATGGATGTGACAATAGCGAGAGGGGAGTGTAGCGGCGGGGTGGCTGCGGTGGGAGGAACTGAAACGAGGCTTGTCGGATATACTCGACGCAAGCATTTTGGTAGCACCACCAACCAGACAGGTGCTCGAACTAGCCATGGCGGCGAAAGAGATCAAAAGCGGTGCTAATTCACTCTGATGGAGAAGCGAAACACTACCCTTCGTACTATTTGTTCTGCCAGACAACACGGATATTGATCGCAGACCGTGCAGCGCAGTTAAAAGCGTTCAATAGCAGCGTCAAATACGACTAAAAAGTGAGACGCGATCTTAGCAAAGTGTCACCAGTATTCAGCACCCAGCTCGTGCTTATACGGTACGCTTAGAGTCAGCAATAGCAAGCATGCAGCTAACAACACCTCTCGAGAAGCCACGTGGCTACTAGTTCCGCAGCTGAAGAGGAGTGCCAGGTCCTACGCTGATTCTTGAAAATTCCACGTGGACATTGGCAGCTGTTGAAACAAACCGAGCGCGACACGAGATTGTGCATTCGCCGGCGTCTCAAAAGAACGAGGAGAAAAAAGCGACAAAAGGATGTGGTTCTCCTTTCGGTACCAAATCTAATAAGCTCAGTCGGAGATTCCAAGAGAATGTTTACTCCCACATGCTTCTGCCTGGAAGTCCAAAATCTGAATCCTGAACCTTCATTTTGAGCCAAGGTTAGCTTAGGCGAGCAACCGAGCTAACAAGCGGAAAACAGATTCTGAAATCCAGGTTTCAGTACATGAATGAACCACAGTTTCTTCTGGTGCGTTACGTTTCAGAACGGTATTTGGGTGTATACGCTGGGTACCATGGGATAACCGCACTGGTTGGGCCACGAACGAGCGATCATTGGAAGAAATTCCTCTAGGGATCCTCTGGGCTGGATCAGCACAATTATCAGAAATGCCGGCTGCCACATTTTCCTCGATATCAAAAGCCGCGTTTGCAAGGCAGACAGAAAAATCCAGAGATTTTTACAGCCTATTACTTTTCAGAAAAGAACGCAACTATACCTTTTTGACAACTCAACTAGACTCAAACTCAACTCAACGAAACACCTAGGAAGAAGAAGAAAAAAAAACAAATACATGCAGCGACCACTTATTTCATGAAGTCTATTTTGGAGAGAGAATAGGGGATCCAAACCTTGTGTCGTCGCTTAAGTTCCGCGTGTGCACGCTGCGCCTAGGCACCACCACAAATGCAGCACGTGCCTTTCTTCCTCCTCTTCTTGCCGAAGCTTCTCCACGCCGGGAAACTTCCGACTCGCTCGCATATCCAGCTGCTGCAAAACGGCTGCGGATCTGGTCAGAGCTCACACTCTTTACAGGAACCTTCGAAGAAGGACGATTCACGGAAGGCCTGGAGGATTGAGGCTTCACTGCAGTGGTTCGAGCTGTGAGTGGGGAAGCACGGGAAGACATTGAAAATGCAGCTGCAGTTACAGCTGCACCAACAGCCGTTACAGCAGTACGAGCAGCACCAGCAGCATTGGCACCAGCAGCCGAAGCACCAGCAGCATTGACACCAGCAGCACCAGCAGCACCACCACCAACACCACCATCACCAGCAGCAGCACCAACAACACCGCCAGCAGCAGCAGCCGGAGCGGCAGAAGCAGCAGCAGCAGTAGCACCTGCTGGGAGCATTGTTCCCTCAGTAGCATCAGCAGCTTCACCAGCAAACTTAGCAAAAACATTCCCCGCCCGCCTGCCTATGGCACCTGCAGGCGCAGCAGCACGGATGTCAACAGCAGAACGGATGTCAGCAGCAGAACGGATGTCAGCAGCAGAACGGATGTCAGCAGCAGAACGGATGTCAGCAGCAGGACGGATGTCAGCAGCAGGACGGATGTCAGCAGCAGGACGGATGTCAGCAGCAGGACGGATGACAGCAGCAAGACGCATGTCAGCAGCAGGACGGATGTCAGCAGCTGGTCGGATGTCAGCAGCAGGACGGATGTCAGCAGCAGGTCGGATGTCAGCAGCAAGGATGTTATCAGCAAGCATGTCATCAGAGGTGTCTCCATGCCACAATGCCCTTCGTGCAATGGCCCGGTACCCCCCTTCTTCTGCTGATTTAGGGCCCCCTCCCCTTGGTGATCTAGCACCCCCAGATGTTGCACTGGCAGGGGGGAATGGGCTATCTGGGTGAAGGTTCCATGAAACCCGCTTGCCAAATCTGGGAGAAGAAGCCATGGAGGTAGCAGGTGCTTTCAGGATGGAGGGGCGAGCAGAGGGGGATAGGGAGGTGGTGGAGGAGTGAGAGGGAGTGAGAGGAGGGGACAGGGATGAGGGAGTGAGAGGGGGGGATCGAGAGGAGGGTGTGAGAGGAGGGGAGCGAGACGAGGTAGTGAGAGGAGGGGGACGAGATGAGGCGAGGCGAGGGGATTGGGACGAGGGATTGAGAGGAGGGGATCAAGATGGGGGAGTGGGACGAAGGGATCGCGGCGAGGGAGCAAGAGGTGGGGGTTGAGATGAGGGACTGAGAGGAGGGGTGCGAGATGAGGGAGTGAGAGGAGGGGATTGAGAGGAGGTACTGAGAGGAGGGGGACGAGATGAGGCGAGACGAGGGGATTGAGATGGGGGAGCGAGAGGAGGGGGTCGAGATGAGGGACTAAGAGGAGGGGTGCGAGACGCAAAAGTGTGACGGGGAGATTGAGACGAGGGAGTGAGAGGCGGGGATCAAGACGCGGTAGTGATAGGAGGGGGTCGAGATGAGGAAGTGGGACCAGGGGATTGAGACGAGGGAGTGGGGCGAGGGGATTGAGACGAGGGATTGAGGGGAGGAGGTCGCGATGGGTTGGTGACAGGAGGGGATAGAGGAGGAAGATTTGGCTTGAGAGTCAACACAGCGGGACCGTTGCGCTGGCTGAGGAGAGAGGACTGGGGAGAGAAAGTACGTGCCACAGATCGCGCTACATTCACTGCTACATCTCCTGCAACAGTTCCAGCTACAGTTCCTGCTAACGTATCTGCTACAGTGTCTGCCACAATTCCTGCCACCATTCTCGCTGCATTCACCGCTACGTTTCTTGCCGCGTTTACTGCGACAACATTCCTGTTGGCAGCAACAGCAGCGGCTGTGGCTGTAGCCGCGAATCCCGTAACCACTTGTGCCTTCATAGATTCCGCAGCCTTTTGCGACGTCTCAAAGGTCGTAACCACTTGTGACTTCACGGATCCCGCCGCTGCTGCCGCCGCTGCTGCTGCCGCCGCTGCTGCTGCAACCTTAGCAACAGAGACCGCAAGGCGACCAACAGACTCGGGGTTCTTAAGCCAGTCGCTGTTCTTCATCAACGAAGCAAAATCCATGCTCTGGCTCTGCTTGTGGCTGATTTCCGCTCTCCTTGCAACCCCGCCTTTCCCTCCTCCTCCTCCTCCTCTGCCTCCCCTTTCCCCTCCACCAAATCCTCCTCTATTCTCCCCCGGCCCGCGAGGAGAGACCAACCCCGGAAGCCCATAGCTCTCGGGAGGAGCAATCAGCCTCCACGCGACTGTGGTGCTAACCTCCGTATCTGATCTGGTTTGGCGGATTCGATACCCCGGCCGGCCGGAACCCGTCGTGGCCTTGACTGATATCGAAGCAGACGAGGCTGAAGTTGCGGGACGGTCGACACGAGATGACAGAGCAGAGGGAGATACAAAGGGAGAGGAGGAAGATGGAGGAGAGGACTTTTGAAGCGTGTCAAAGGGAGAGGAAGATGGAGGAGAGGAAAGGGGAGAAGAAGAAAAGGACCAAGAGGGAACTGGTAGGTCGCTGGAGGAATGGCACGATAGTACAGGGCTGCGGAAAAGCCTGTTCTGCCGCTCCTGCTGCTGCTGCTGCAATTGCTCCTGCTGCTGCCGCCGCTCTTGCTCCTGTAGTAACTGCTGCTGCCGCTGCTTCTCGGGCAGTTGACAGCTGCCCTGCTGTTTCTCCTTGCGTTTGAGACCGGGCTTGCACAGAGTGGCACAGAGTATCCTCCACGTACTGTGAGTATGCAGCACCGTCTGCTCTGCTTCCTTTCCTTGCTCCGCCTGCTCCGCTTGCCTCGCTTGCCTTGCTGCTTGCTCCGCTTGATCCTCCTCGTCCTCTGTTCTTCTTCCAGACCTCCCCTATTCCTCCTCGAGATCCTCCGCTCCTAGCGCCACGCATCCGATCATCGAATCTCGACCGTCCATTCTTGAAACGCGTATCAGAGCTTCCATCCTTCCAGACCTCCCCCGCTTCCGCCGCCCCTCGCGTCCTTCTCCTGGCCCTTAGGTCTCGAGTCTTCAAGTCCGGATTGACCTCCACGAGCCTCTCCTTCCGCCTCCGCAAGGGAGTGAGAAGCGCCAAAAGCTGCGCTTTAGCTGAGTGGCCATCCGTGATAAACAGGCCATATATGTGACCAGCCATATAGTTTTCCATTTTTCCCGCCCAACAAATCAAACCTTCGAGAAATTAGAAAACTCGACAGATTCAACATCGCTCTCAAAACTAGCGACACGGTTTGTTGCTCTCTCCCGTTTGCTACGCCATGGTCTAGACCTCCTATTATGAAAGATACAGTGCATTCTAGTCATTTATTAATTGTTCAAATGCAGATATAATTAGCATCATCCTCAGTTACGACTGTGGATATATTCGATCTTATAGGGTAAATCTCTCATGAAAATGAATCATATTTCTATAGCAAGTGCGTTAGCCAAGCCTCATTTGCCTTTGGGGCACTGTTCTATGACAATATTAACTTCACAAGTAAGATTATAACTCACTGTACAATAAACATATGAGTGCTTGTACGATTTCTAACTCTAAACGTGACTCATATCCATACACTTGCAAGGGTGATATTCACCAACGAATTATGTGTCAGAATCTGATGAGCAGGAATGGATGAACTAGTAAAAGGATAGGTACAAGTACTAACCCTAATTGGGTTGTACCCCATATGGGCTACCCCACTACAGCCTACACAACATACAACATATAAGTACGACACATAGGCAAAGTGGGGGAGACAAGGGGTCACAAGACCAGTCAAGCAAAGCAAAGCAAGCTCAGGGTGGATCACGAAGTCACCACACACTCTGAGCACAAGCAAATGGCCACGAGGCCAGTTCACATGCAGATTTATATAATGAGAACAAGCAGTAAATTGATCAAAACCTAGCAAGTGTAAGCATGCAGGTATAAGTATATAGATCACAGTACAAGCAAAGTCAAGAAGTGAGCAAGTGAGGCCAAGTAGGCACAAGGCCTAAAACAGTACAAAAACGCTGATGATCACAAGGCTGAAGTGCCTTGGTGAAGATATCAGCAGTGTTGGCCCGAGTGGCCACGTAAGCAAGACGAAGTTGACCACGCTGCTGTAACTCTCAAGCAAGGAAGTAACGCAGAGCGATGTGCTTCGTCCTGTGCTCCAGTCTGTGCTCCTGACACAAGGCAATCATGGCCCTGTTGTCGACGTACAGAACTGGAGGAGAACGAGGCGGCTCTCCCAAGTCAGTCAGCAGGTAGGTGAGCCAGCGTAACTCCAGTGCAGCCATGGCCCTTGTGTAGATCTCAGCCTCACAACTGAAACTGGGAACAGAAGACGAGCGGGTAGACAGCCAAGAAACAGAACCGGAGCCAAGGCTGAAAGTGTAACCCTGTGACGACCGCTGCGTAGCCAAGTCCTCAACCCAAGACGCGTCAGCGTGGCCAGTGAGAACAACTCGACTCCATCCTCCAAGCACGAGCCCCATGCCCGACATACTACACAAGTAGCGTAACACCCTCTTAGCGGCCTCCCAGTGCTCTCGTCTGTGTCTCTCGTCTGTGTCGCCCTCTTAGCAGCCAACATAGCGTGCCAGGATGCTGAGAGGGTAGGCAAGGTCACGTCGAGTGCTGGTCATCAGGTACATGAGGCAGCCCACAAGCTCTAGATATGGGGCACTCGGCTCTACGGACTCGTCCGAAGGTGGAGCTGAGAGCGAGTGACTAGTAGGCAGAGGAGTGGACTGTGGCGAGGACCAAGTGAAGCCGAAGCGCTGAAAGACCTGCTACACCATGTGTGACTGAGTCAGGGTGATGGTGCGGCGTGCTCTGTCCCGGGTAATCTGCAAGCCAAGATAGTTGCGCAGCTCACCCAGGTCTGTGCACGTGTGTCTCTTCTGCAGCTCCGACTTCACTAGAGTCCGTGCCTCGGTGTCAGCAGTAGCAAAAATCAGGTCGGCAGTCGTGGGTGGTGCCAATCGCCCCATGCCACTAGTTGGCTTGTTGCGTCGTGTTCCGTAGTAGCTACTGTTAAATGTGTCGAACTGTTCGATCAGTGCTGCCGGAAACTGCGCCCACGTCCCCTCGCCTTGGACTATTCTGTTGTTAATCCACTCTAGAGCTGGGCCTCGTAACAGTGTTGCTGCGAGCCGTATGCGCATTGCGTCTTTTGTCGGGGTCGTGCATCCAACGGCTTCGAAGTAAATTTCGAGTTTAGCTACAAATCGACGAACGTCGTTCCTTTTTACTGTAGGATCGAACGCCTCCGGTAGCCTCGGCTTCACTGCTTCGAGGTTAACTGTAGCTTCTGCCGTTGTCGCATGTAGAATTGTCGGTGTTGCCGCTGCTGCTGCTGCTACTGTTGTCGCTGCTGCTGTGGCGGTTGCCGACTGGTTCGCAAGGAGTTTTTCGAGTCGTGGGAGCACCGCATGTATTTGCTTATGCTCAGCACGTAACTCCGCGATTCTCTGTACTGAAATATCTCCTTTTCCCTCCATTTGGCGATTTACAGGAAGATGCGCGACAAAAATAATCGAATTCTAGGTGCTGGTCGACTTACTGCGAGTCAAGTTGACTATAGGATAGACGAGCGCGAATTCTGTAGGTCGCGTTAATCTCCCTTGAGCAAAATTCGCGTCCAATCTTGGCCGTTGAGGAGAAAATCAATCCGACACTTCAAATTCCAACTTTTTTGGGCGAAATTCTCTGGGCCGTTGAGATGAAACTCGATCGAACGATCGAAACTCCAACCTTTCCTCCAGTAAATCTGAGGGGTGTTAAAAAACTGAATCGAGGGGGACTTAGAAAAATTGCGCGGAACTGGTTTTACATACCCGTATCGGCGCTTTCGTCGTCGCCCCCGCGGTTTTAAAGGCCGGAACTAAGCGGTTGAAGACCTCGCGTGTAAACCCGCTCTGATACCAAGTGTGAGGATCTAGGATCGAGCTCAGAAAAGAGAATGTGAATTGAATAGAATTGAATGATCACCTGGGTACAATACGAGGCTATATATAGGCTCGACACAAGGCCCCGTAACCAGGTGTTACGCGAAGGTTCCGCGGGTCGCGAAGCGTCCCGAACAGATCCTTACCGAATTTGGTAGAAGGCAATTCGGTGGCAACCGAAAAGCCAGAATTCGGTGCACGCAACCTAGCTCGGTGCTATAACTATAATAAAATATAGGAAAGCACCTAGCCTAGGAAATCAAGCAATTCATGCATGCATATAATTATCCTATGCTAGAAATAGTATAATAAAGTAAAGGCAAGCAAGCATAGCTGGCATAAGCCGTCGTACTCTCACAACGACGCTGGTGTCACCACTTGGGGAAGGAGTGGCAGGGTGGGGAGGAGAGGCAATTCGAGACCTGCGGACCAGACACCCCGAGGCAGCACGCGAGCTGCTAGGGGAGCCGGGAGACAGCAGGGGGGGACAGGGCCGCCTGCAGGAGCAACTGTCGCGCCACATCAACTTGAACCGGGTTGCGGAGCTGGTGGGCGACATGCGGATGGACAAGCCTGGGGAGGACAACGGGCATGTGGTCCGGTTAATCAGCCTGCAGGGGGTAGGCACGGGGGACTGGCTTCATGCAATCCCCACGCGAGCGGATCTTACATTCTTGCCGGGCCAGTTTGCTTTGGCCCTAGGGTTCTGCCTGAGACTGACGCTGCCGGTGACAGCGAACTGCCCGTGCCAAGAAGAGCGGGGGGAGATAGGGGACCTGAGCTTACCGAACCACCTGCTGCGGTGCGGGGAAGGGAAGGAGAGGACAAACACACACAACAACCTCGTGTATGCAGCGCTCCGCATGGCCAGGGAGGCGGACTACCTTACCTTGTATGAGACCATGGTCTACTCGCAACCTATCAACCCCAAGCAAGCAGACCTGGCCATCAAGGACACAGAGTCCGCCGAGACGTATGTGACGCACGTCACGGTGACCGACCCCGTCCTGCAGCACCGAGACACGAGGGCAATAAAACCGCCAGGCTGGGCGGCGGAGGACGGAGCGAGAGGGAAGAGGGGATTATATGAGGGGCGGCCGGATTACGTTTGGCTGTTTGGGCTGGCGGTGGAAACGTATGGGGCCCTGGCGCGCGACACACAAAGGTTTCTCCGGCTCTTGGGCAGACAGGCGACTAAGAAGAAGTTTAGGCAAGGGAGGCTTACCACGGTAGCCTCCAAACTGACAGCTCACTACCGTCAGCGCTGGCCGGTAGCGCTGCACAGGAGCCACGCAAACACTTTTCTGGCTAAGTTTAACCGGGCCACAGAGAGTGCCTACCCCCAAGTGGCGGCTGACCCATGGGAGCCCCGCCTGGGGGACCTGTGCCAAGTCATTGAAGATGACTTGGACTGGGACCCGCCCCTAGACGTGTGAGGGGCGGGACAGAGGGGGCAGCCATGGCAGTAGACGGATCCCTCCCACTGGTTGGCATGCCAAGGGGTAGTAATAGTATCTGACTGTGTTGTTGACGGAAGGCTAGCGGCTAGTTTTGCTGTTTTATCTATGCATGGCCTGTACCCTATAAAATATTAATGAAGGACCACTTGAGAGAGAGAGAGATGGGGAGAGAGAGAGAGAGAGAGAGAGAGAGAGAGAGAGAGAGAGAGAGAGAGAGAGAGAGAGAGAGAGAGAGAGAGGGAGAGAGAGAGAGAGAGAGATGGCCTAGTTTTAGTCCTTAGCTGTTTTAGGCCCCTCTCCTCTAGGATCCAGTCCTTCCGTTTTTAGTGCAGTTCTCCTAGTATTTAGTCTCTAGATCTAGCCTCGTGAGCTCATTCTTCACTAGTGAGTTCGTTTCACTCTCCAAATCTGGCGGCTCGCGCAGGCGCGGCCTTCGGCTGCGCATGAGAGGTGGCAAGGAAGAGGGAAGACAAGGACGATAGTACCATATGGTACACCATGGACCAGTAGCAACATCATACAACACACATCACCCCCAGGCAAGGAGCAGCGGCCATGGGGAAGCCCAAGGCCAGGCCCTGTCCTAAAGGGGCCGGCAAGGGGAAAATACCCACTACTCGGCGAGTATCCAGCACAGCCTCCCATCCATCCAGCGCAGGACGGATGTGGCTGATACAAGGCAGAGGGGGGCCTCACGGGCAAACTCAGCGAGCCGCACCATCTCCCCGGGGCCCGGCCCGAGCGCTGCATAGGGGCGCCTGGGACAAGGCCGATCATGGGGGGATGATGCAGCATCTCCGTTGCCACTGACACCGCCGCGGACTGCTCCGACGGTAGCATCCCCCCAACCTCGACACCTTGGCGCGTCAAGCACACGTGGAGCTGGTCTAGCATGTATGACAGCAACGTCAAGCACGTCCCCACGTGCATTACGCGCTGCTCAATGTGGAGAGGCGTCGCAGCTACACGAGGAAGAGCACGAGGAGCCGACGGGACGGGAGGGAATAGCAACACCTGGGGAGTTGGTGGCTGATGCAGCTGAGGCTGGGGAAGCGGTAACTGGTTCAGAGGCGGCTGCTGAAGCGGCTGAGCCCGAGGAGGCGCCGCTGGTGGGGACTGACGTGGCTGCTGCGGTGGAGGGGGTGGAGACTGAGGAGGGGCCGGTGTCTGCTGACGTGACTGCCGCTGCCTCTGGCGGTGGCTCAATCTCACCCTCTGCCACCCCCCGAGTAGCACTCCCGCAGGTGGAGAGCCAGAGGCTGGCTGGCGCTCAGGAACAGACAGCGGAGGCGGCGCTGTCCGCTTCACCGGCGCCTGTGGCGGCTGCTGTGCTGGCGGCGGTGATGTCTGCTGCAGCGGGGGAACAGAACGGAGCCCCGACCGAGGAGGACGGGACGGCTGCCGCTGTGTGCGCTGGAACGCCTGCTGCTGCCGTGGGCGCAGACACGTAGGGGCACGCCCAGGTGGCGAACGATAGACGGGGTCGCGGGAACGGCGAGACTGTCCGCGCCGCTCGCGGGAAGGAGGGGAAGAAGATTCGAGCCCAGCCAGCGCAGAGACGGCCTGGAGCAGGGCTGGGACCTGGCGCCCCGGGACCCCTCCTGGGTTGGCTTTTGCAAGGGCAACCGCCACAAGTGCCAGAGCGTTCGCCGCCATCACAGGGAGAGGGGCCACCACCGATGCCCACGGAGCAGGCGGATCCGCAGACAGTGGAGGCGAGGCCGCAGAGGAACCAAACTGCTGAGGCAGCACTGGAGACAGCAGCCCCGATGGTAGTAGGAGGCACAGGTGCAGGAACGGGAGCGGCTGCACAAGGGCCGAGGCGCTCCGCGAGACTCGGTACGATAACCTAGGGACCGCGATGTGGCGGACGTACACCTTGGATGCCAGTAAGACGCGGGGGGATCGGGGCCCCAGGCAACAACGGTGACACTGCAGCGGCAAACGCGGTTGGAAAGGCGTGGGCGCAGATGGGGGGAACACGCGGAGGTTTTCGAGGGGGACGGGGGGAGGGCGCAACCTGCTAGGCAGAACGGAGATCCCAGCGAGATCTGGCCCTTGGCAGGAACGCCACGACCGACCAGAACTTGTCCCTACTGTTGCACCAGTGAATGAGGAGCGAGAAGTGTCTGATAATGCTGTCTTAGACCCTGAGTTTATGGGCAAGGAGGAAGCTGAGTCTGAAGAAATCTCGTTGGACAAGGAGCCAGTTTCGGGAAGAAACAACCAAGCCAGAACAGGGGGAGAGGGAGCAGCTCCAGCCGCACAAAATGGGGGAGAGCCTGGTGAGGCTGCCACAGAGGATACGGATGTCCCATCACCATCCGACCTGGCAGAAACGGACAAAATTTGGCAAGTGGCAGGGGAGTGGAACGTGGACATCCTCCAGAGGGGAGAGCAACCGTTCCTCGTGCGACGATTACCACCGCAGATCCTAGATCGATACTGCCTGTGTCTCCTGGCCGCACTTTTTCGCCTGCGGAAATACCCTGCCTGCCCAGGTGGCTGGAAGATTCTTCACTTCTTGCCTAGACTTACCCGCAGACCAGCACCAGAGCCAGTCACAGGAAGCTGCTGGGCATGCATCGAGGCCCGCCTCCACAAGTTCCAGCGCGGCGATTGGGCTGACCTTTTCGAAGAGGCAGGGGTGATCCCCGCCACAGAAGGCCTGGTACGACACCAGGCTGACGAGGAAGGGATTTGTGCTCGTGCAGAAGGTTTAGTGAAAAAAGGTAACATTCGAAAGGCAGTGTCGGCCCTGCGAACAAGCCCACTCGCAAAAGCCACCCCGGCGACTCTGGAAGCCCTGCAGGCGAAACACCCTGCAGCAGCGATACAAACCCCGGCCTGGGTAACCGGCATCACCCAGAGCAAAGTGCCCAAACGGGGTCGGGGCGGGCCCTTCGGGCACATGTTTCGAGCAGCTTCGAGACTCTGCATTGGCCAACGAAGAGCTGCTCATACTTTTCGTTGAAGTGGTGAACCAGATGCTAAGTACCTACCAGCCCCAGCACGTGAGAGACCTGCTTCTCCCATTCCGTCTCATCGCGCTAGAGAAGCCTCACGGTAGAGTAAGGCCAATCGCCATTGGGGAAGCTATTCTACATGTAATTGCAAAAGCAGCGCTGCAGATCTTCGGCTCCAAGATTAGGGCCTTCTTTCTCCCGGTCCAGCTAGGCGTCGCGGTCCCGGGAGGAGCAGAGTGCATTATCCATGCTGTCCGCGCGCTACTTCGAGAGGACAAGTCAAGGATGATAACACTCCAGCTGGATGTTGAGAATGCTTTTAACGATGTTGAACGGCTTGCATTCCTAGGGGCGCTGCAATGGTCTAGCCTTAGCCCGCTTCTCCCTCTACTTCGCAACCTCTATGATCGGCCGTTCCGCCTGCTTGTTGACCCACGACTCGGCACCGACCACATCCTGAGCTCCAGGGGCGTGCGACAAGGCGATCCTCTCGAACCGCTTCTATTTGCAGCGGCTATTCAACCTACACTCCTTAGCGTCGCCACGTCCGTGCCGGAAGTTGCAATCACGGCATATGGTGACGACATCACTATGGTTGGCCCGCTGGAAGCAGCCTGTCTGGCTTTCCTTACCATCACGAGCAAGCTGGCGGAGCTGGGGCTGCGCTGCAACATCGCTAAATCATCTGCATGGGCCCAATCTTATGGTGAAGCCAACGCCGAGCTACCGGATGGTTTGGCAGCCAACCCTGGAGGTATAAAGGTGCTGGGCAGCCCTATCGGATACGATGACTACTGCACAGGCCAAGTCAGAGCTACGTTGGAGGACGCGGTTACCCCACTCCCGCTCATCGCCCAGCTGAACCCGCAGCACGCGCTACTGATCCTTTCACGCAGCATATCTTGTCGGATTTCATACCTAATACGGACGACACCGGCATCGACTCAAAGTAGGAGGGAGTGGAGGGAGTGGATTGAAGGCTTGGTGGGATCAGCACTCACTGCGGCGAAGCTCCGAATCCCAACGTCGGAGCTGGAGTAGAGCCTCCTATGGCGGCAAGCGACGTTATTAATCAGGCTAGGCAGCCTGGGAATCATTGACCCATGCTCGGAGGCCCCTGCCGCCTACACAGCCTCGGTCATAGCCGCCCATTCCCTACTGCTGCAGCTGAATCTACCTACGGACTGCCTGCTCCACCGCGCAACAACTCTGCTCTCCCATGAGTGGTCCCCACCGCCCCCTTACAGCAACCCCCTTACCTCCTTGGAGGCGAGCCTCCCAGCCTTGGCACAGTCAGCGCTAGGTCAGTGTAGAACAGAGAACACGGGCACGGGCAGTCTGCAGCTGCGCCTCTCTAAGCTCATCAATCATCAGAGGGCGGTAGACCTCTTAGGTGACAATGTAGTCGACCGGCCGGGCACCAACAGGGGCCACGCGATACGACTCATCAATTTGAGAGGGGCGGGAGCAGGAGATTGGCTCCATGCTGTGCCGACAAGAGCCGACCTTAGCATCTCCCCTGGTCAGTTCTCGTTGGCCCTAGGCCTCAGCCTAGGCATGGAGCTCCCGGTCGTTGAGGTCTGCCCATGCAAGCGAAGCAACTCGGCTATCCTGGACAAGAGCCTGCCTAACCACCTGCTGCGCTGCCAGGACAGTGGGGATGTGGTCAGAACCCACAACGCACTTGTCTACGCGGCGCTGCGGATGGCGAACGAGGCGGGCTTCAAGGTGTTCCACGAGTCCTGCGCCTTCTCACCCCCAGTCCTTAAGAAACGGGCAGACCTGGCCATGCGGGACCAGGAATCGGGCGAAACATGGGTGACTAACGTCACTGTTACTGATCCAGTGCTGCAAAACAGGGACACAAGGGCACGTAGGCCATCGGGGTGGGCAGCAGAGGAAGCTTCCCAGAGGAAACACCGGGAATATGAGGGGCGGCCCAGCTACGCCGGCTTCTTCGGGCTTGCCGTTGAGACCTACGGCGCGATGGCAGCTGACACGCTTCAATTCCTCCGCATGCTGGCCACCAATGCCGCCAAGACGAAGTTCACGCAGGGCCGGCTTACCACCACAGCAGCCCGGCTCAATGCTCACTACCGCCAGAGATGGTCGGTGATGCTGCAGCGAAGCGAGGCCATATCACTTCTGTCCAAGTCCAACCGCGCGGCAGAAGCGGCCTTCCCTCAGACAGCGGCTGACCCATGGGCCCCACGGCTTGGGGACCCGTGGCAGATGACCACGGATGAATATGAGGAGCGAGAGGCTCCTGCCAGAGCAGCAAGGAGTGGGGTGAGGACACAGGGGGCGGCCACAGGGCGGGGAGATGCTGGGATCTGAGGGGGTCTCTCTGGGGGCCTGGTTTGGTTGAGCGGGTGTCTTATCTGTTCTCGATCTGCCTGCTAGCACAACTTCCAGTCTGGTTGCCTGGTTGTTTGTTTGCTTGCTTGTTTGGTTGCTTGCATGGTTTACCTAGACTGGTTAGGTTCCACCGCTTTGCCATGCCTGAACCTTATGAGCCCTATCAATACACGACTGCTTGAGAGAGAGGGAGAGAGAGAGAGAGAGAGAGAGAGAGAGAGAGAGAGAGAGAGAGAGAGAGAGAGAGAGAGAGAGAGAGAGAGAGAGAGAGAGAGAGAGAGAGAGAGAGAGAGAGAGAGAGAGAGAGAGAGAGAGAGAGAGAGAGAGAGAGAGAGAGAGAGAGAGAGAGAGAGAGAGAGAGAGAGAGAGAGAGAGAGAGAGAGAGAGAGAGAGAGAGAGAGAGAGAGAGAGAGAGAGAGAGAGAGAGAGAGAGAGAGAGAGAGAGAGGGAGAGCAAGAAAAAGCACAAATGACAAGCATCGTTATGGTCCTAGGCATTGGCCCCACACACCGAGGCCACGTACAACTGCATCTAACCAAGTGGAAGACCGTACATATATATACATGTATGTATATGTATATGCGTACACATATAAATACATAACCTATCGTGGGAAGGAAGGCCACTATCGTTGCAGCACGGAGGTGGATCATACCTGTGCGTCGGTTCGCATTCAACGTAACATTAAGCCCTCCATCGCATGATGGCAAACCGTCAGCATCGCTCACAATGTTGACAAGTTATATTTTGCACATGCATAATACGTTACACGTATGCATTGATTAAAAAACGTGGCCCCTTGTCCGATTTTTGCGTTGCGAAGCAACCTATTACGATCGTTATGTGCAATTTTTTTTTTCATCCTCTTTACTTAAAAAAATGAAGGATGAAAAGAATCTAGTGAAAAGTGTCAGAGTTATATTATTGTAACTGCATGTAGATATAGCAGTAGTGTAGTTATCACATTCTGTTTGGTGGATTACCCCCTTTCCTATCATATTTGTACCCTTAGCTCTATAGTGAAGTCCTCTTTCATTGCCAACTCTCTCACACTCTACCCCCAACATGGTTCCTAAGGCTACACCCTAGCCACATATCTTGACATGGTACAGAGCAGGAATTTCTCCTGAGGACCTATTTTGTTTTAATGATCATGGGCCCACCCGTCGTGCCGCCCGTAATGCGCCCCGCGGGTCCCCCGAATCGCCCCGTGGACGAACCCCGCGGGTCCCGTTTTTCGCTTTCTGCAGGCCCTTCGTTTCGCGTCGCGCCCGTGCGCCCTTTTCGTCCGTCACGCTCCCCCCGTCGCCCCGCGATCCGCCTTCGCCAGCGAGGACGCCAGCGCCACGGCCAGCCGCGAGCGCCAACGCTGCAGCCAGCCGCGAGCGCCAGCGCCTGCGCGGACCGCCAGCGCCAGCGCCAGCAGCTGCGACGGCCGCCAGCGCTAGCGCCAACGCGACCGCCAGCGCCGGCAGTGGGTGATTCCGCCCTTCCCTTCCGTCGTGGGGGGGGGGGTTGGGGGGAGGGGGCGGGTGTGAGGAGCCTGCCGCTCCTCCCTCCCTTCCCTCTTCCTCTCTCCCTGCAGCAATTGTTGCTGAGGGGAGGGGGGGGGGAGAGAGGGTAAGGGGGGATAAAGGAGGGTATGAGAGAGAGAGTGGCAGAAGCAGCAGCCCTGCATTTGCAACTGCCACCCCCTGCTCCTGTGGCATCTCCAGCTGCAGCCCCTGTTGCCACTTAATTCGTCTCTTTCGTTTGCTGCTGTTGAGCGGCAGGTGCTGCCGTTGAGCCTGCTGTGCCGCCGCTTGTTGCCGCCGCACGCCGCTCTCCAGGCGACCTGCGCCACATGCACCTTTCTTTCGTTTCTGTATTGGCTAAGGGGTTTCTGCTGTTGTTTCTGCCACTGCTGCACTGGTTGTCATTGCTCTTGCGTGCTAATGCTTTGAGTACACTTCCGGGTTGTGATTTATGCTTTGCTATTCCTGCATGCAGTTAAGGGGGGATGTCAGAGTTATATTATTGTAACTGCATGTAGATATAGCAGTAGTGTAGTTATCACATTCTGTTTGGTGGATTACCCCCTTTCCTATCATATTTGTACCCTTAGCTCTATAGTGAAGTCCTCTTTCATTGCCAACTCTCTCACACTCTACCCCCAACATGGTTCCTAAGGCTACACCCTAGCCACATATCTTGACAAAAAGAAGCTAAGTGAAGTGACTGACTACAATGTATTTGCCACGTCAATTTACCACGTGCCGAACCACATTCCTTCTCATTTCCTAGTTTGCTTTGACTGAACCTATATTTCATGAGTTGCCAAAATGATGTACTATGAATGCGTAACTGTTTATTACGTGATGCATGTCAGGCATATATGCTATAGTCTGTGTAGGCTGTAGTGGGGCAGTTCATATGGGGTACAACACTTTAGGGTTTACTACTTGTACTCCTCATTCTGCTCAATGCATTCATTCCTCCTTTCTTATCATGGTATCGAGCAGGTTCCCTAGTGGGAACGATTCCTAGGGCCCACCACGATATTTTTTTTTTCTGCCCGGAGCGCGCTTCGCTCCTGCCCGAGTCGCGCTCTGTGTGCTCTCCCTACCGTCGCGCCCTCTCACGGCCCCTTTCGCGTCGCCTTTAGCGGCCCCTCTCACGGCCCCTTACGGCCCCTCGCGCTGCTTTTTACGGCCCCTCGCGCCGCCCTCTACGGCCCCTCGTGCCGCCCTTACGGCCCCTTACGGCCCCCCCGCGACGCCCGTCGGCTCCCCTCGCAGCGCCCTTACGGCCCCTTACGGCCTCGTCGCCGCCCCGTCTAGGCCCCTTACGGCCCCGTCGCCGCTCCGTCTAGGCCCCTTACGGCCCCGTCGCCGCCCCGTCGCCGCCCCGTCTGGGCCCCTTACGGCCCCGTCGCCGCCCCGTCTAGGCCTCTTGCGGCCCCCTCTGCGGCCCCGTCAAGGCCCCATGCGGCCCCTCTACGGCCCCGTCTAGGCCCCTTGCGGCCCCTCTGCGGCCCCGTCGCCGCCACCTGCGGCCCCGTCGCCGTCACCTGCGGCCGCGTCGCCGTCACCTGCGGCCACCCCGTCGCCACCACCTGTGGCCCCGTCGCCGCCAACTGCGGCCACGCAGCCGCCATCTGCGGCCTCGCCGCCACCTGCGGCCCCGTCGCCCTCCCCTAGCGGCCACGTCGCCACCTCTACTGGCCCTGTCACCGCTCAGCCGCCCAGCGACCGAGCCGCCGAGCAGCCCAGCAGCCGAGCTGCCTAGCAGCCGCGCCGCCCAGCAGCCGAGCCGCCCACCTGCCGAGCAGCCGAGCCGCCCTGCAGCCGAGCCGCCCACCTGACGAGCAGCTCAGCCGCCCAGCAGCCGAGCCGCCCTCCTGCCAAGCAGCTGAGCCGCCCAGCAGCCGAGCCGCCCAGCAGCCGAGCCGCCGAGCAGCCGAGGCGCCCACCAGCCGAGCCGCCGAGCCGCCCAGCAGCCGAGCCGCCTAGCAGCCGAGCCGCCCAACCGCCGAGCCGCCCTACTGTCGATCCCCTACTGTTCCTACTGGTGAGCTCACTCCCTACTAGGCAACTGCAGTCATGGCTACCCCCAGTGTCCTTACTTTTGATGCTGAGGGCCGTGCCGTTGACTTTGAGGTCTGGGTCGATGACCTCCAGCTGTTCCTCCAGTGCGATAGGGCAGACGGCCTCTCTCTGTTCGACCTCACCTCTGGTGCCTCCCCTGCCCCGCCTGCTACTGCTGACAGCACTGTTCGCTCACAGTGGGCGACACGCGATGCTGCTGCCCGTCTTGCTGTGCGTCGCCACTTACCGACCACTGAGCGTGCACACTTTAGCCAGTACAAGAGTGCTCAGACCTTGTATGACGCTATAGTTGCACGCTACTCTTCCCCTGCCACTTCTGCACTGAGCCGCCTCATGCTACCGTACCTCTTCCCTGACCTTGCTGCCTTTCCCACAGTCGCTGACCTCATTATGCACCTCCGCACTGGTGACACTCGCTACCGCACTGCGCTTGCTGCTGAGTTCTGCGCCAAGAACCCCCCCGCCCCCCCATGTACATCACCCTCTACTACATAGTCACCCGGCTCCCTGACTCTCTCCGCGTAGTCAGGGACAACTTCCTCTCAGTTTGCCCCACCACTCTCACCGTTGACCTCCTCAAGAAGGGCCTCCTAGCAGCAGAGACGAGCATAGTCGCTGTAGGAGCCTCTCGTGGTGACCCTCGCACCCCCGTCTTAGAGGGGTGTTCCCCCTCCCCCCTCTTGCCCTCTGTTGCTTCTGCTGCTACGGCCGACCTCGTTGGTTTCGAGTCGGTCGGCGCTGCGTCTGCCCCTAGCGGGAGACGCCGCACCTGCAAGGGCAAGTGGGGCAAGGGCGCTGGAGGGGCTGGCGGGGGCGGTGGAGGTGGTGGTGGAGGCAGTGGAGGGGGTGGGGGTGGTGGTGGGAGTGGTGGCGGGGGTGGCGGCGGCGGCGGCAGCAGTGGAGGCGGAGGAGGCGGCGGTGGTGGCGGAGGGAGCGGAGGCGGCGGAGGTGGCAGAGGAGGCGGAGGTGGAGGAGGCGGCGGAGGCGGTGGCGGCGGCGGTGGTGGAGCGGGTCGCGACTCTGCGCAGAGGAGTGGGTCAGGTGGTGGTTCGCGCCAGCAGCAGCGGAGTGGTGTGACTCTGTCCCCTCAGCAGCTTCGTGAGTGGTACGCTGCGCGTCAGCGCGGTGGGGGTACTGGTCCCTGCACCTACGTCCTCCGTACCGGCGACCGAGCTGGTGAGCAGTGCGGGGGCCCGCACTCCACCCAGCGCTGCTTCGGTCGCCTGACGGATGCGTGGCATCGCCAGTTCCCTGAGGCGTGAGAGATCCCTCGTTGGGGAGATCTGTCTAGGGCGGGGGTTGCCATCTTTGATCTTGACTATGATGCTATCCTTGCTGCCATGTATTCTGTGACTACTAGTGTTGAGGGTGACTGTTACCTGTGTGTACCGCCTGACCCGGGCATTGAGGCCACTGCTCTAGGTGTTGGTGAGGCTGCTGCTCTAGGTGCTAGTGCGTCTGCTGCCCCAGGTGCTGGTGAGTCTGCTCTCTCAGGTACTACGTCAGCTCAGGCCTTACACACCTTCACCCTTGACTCGGGTGCGTCCCGCTCCTTCTTTCGAGACCGCACCACTTTTACGCCGCTCAGTCGGCCGGTTGCAGTCTCCCTGGCGGACCCCTCTGGGGGTCCTGTCCTTGCTAGCTTCTCCACTGTCTTACCGTGCCCGGCAGCCCCCTTTGGAACCCTGTCAAGTCTCTACCTCCCCTCGTTCTCTACAAACTTGGTGAGTGGAGCGGACCTATAGGATAGGGGGGTTGACCAGTTCACTCCTGCGAGTCAGCGGGTGACCCACTGCACGTGTGCTCGGACAGGCCGACACTTCGCCACGTTGACCCGTCGGCCAGGGTCGAGCCTGTACACCCTTACTACTGAGTCTCCTCCGGCTGCTGAGTCTGGCCAGGTAGCTGCGTCGAGTCAGGTGTTCGCTGCAGCGTCCAGGTCTGGTCCTGAGTCTGCTCCCTGCTCGTGTCGTCTCCTGTCCCACCAGACTCTCCTCTGGCACCACCGCCTTGGTCACCCCTCCCTGCCTCGTCTCCGAGGCATGGCCTCCCGTGTCCTTGTCTCTGGTCTCCCCCGGTCTCTCCCTCCCCTACCTCCGGGGCCTGCCCCTACTTGCGTCCCCTGCGTCGAGGGGCGACTGCGCGCCGCCCCTCACTCCTCCGAGTTTCCTCCGACAGAGGCTCCGCTGTAGACTCTCCACATGGACGTGTGGGGCCCCGCCCGCGTCCGTGGACAGGGACACGAGCGTTACTTCCCGTTGGTGGTTGACGACTACTCGCGTTACACCACAGTCTTCCCCTTGCGCAGCAAGGGTGACGTCACTGAGGTGTTGATCGACTGGATCCGCGCAGCTCGTCTCCAGCTCAGAGAGAGTTTCGGCTCCGACTTTCCTATTCTGCGTCTGCACTCTAACAGAGGCGGGGAGTTTTCCTCTGCCCGTCTGGGAGCCTTCTGTCGGGCACAGGGCATCCGCCAGACCTTCACGCTTCCGGCCTCTCCACAGCAAAATGGGATTGCTGAGCGCCGCATTGGCATGGTCATGGACGTCGCTCGTACGTCCATGATCCATGCGGCTGCCCCCCATTTTCAGTGGCCGTTTGCGGTTCAGTGCGCGGTGCATCAGCTCAACCTTCAGCCCCGGGTCTCCTTGCCTGAGACCTCCCCCACCTTGCGGTGGACGGGGAAGGTTGGCGATGCGTCTGCGTTTCGGGTCTAGGGATCTCGGGCGTTTGTCCGCGACTTGTCTGCGGACAAGCTGCCCCCCCGTGCTGTGACCTGCGTCTTCCTCGGCTTCCGCCCTGACGCGCCTGGGTGGCAGTTTTACCACCCCACCTCGCGCCGTGTTCTGTCCTCCCAGGAGGTCACCTTTGACGAGTCGGTGCCTTACTACCGTCTCTTCCCCTACCGCGCTGCGCCCCTTCCCCCACCGCCGCTCTTCCTTGTGTCAGTTCCACCCCCGGTAGACCCCCTCCCCCCTCAGGGTCCTGCCTCGTCAGGTGTGTCCCAGGTAGACGCAGTCGAGCCTGTCGAGGTAGCTGTTGACTCTGGTGCTGCTAGAGGTGCTGAGCATGCGGGTGCTGGGTCTGGAGGTGCTGAGCCTGCGGGTGCTGAGTCTGGGGTTGCTGAGCCTGGGGGTGCTGAGACTGGGGGTGCTGAGCCTGGGGGTGCTGAGTCTGGGGGTGCGGAGTCTGGGGGTGCGGAGCCTGGGGGTGCGGAGCGTGGGGGCGCTGGGTCTGCTCGTGTGGCCGCCGGTGGTGCTTCGTCGAGGCGGGAGCCACTCTCTCCGCAGGAGCTGCGTGAGTGGTTTGCCCGGCGCTGGAGTCGTGCTGCTGGAGCTGGAGGCACTACTGTTGCTGCTGGTTCTTGAGGTGCTCGTACTGGTGGTACTAGAGCTGCTGGGACTAGGGGTGCTGCTGGAGCTCCTAGAGTTGGTCCTGCTGGAGCTGCTGGCGGTGCTGGAGCTGCCGGTCCTGCTGGAGTTGGTACTACTGGAGCTGCTGGAGCGGGAGCTACTGGGGGTGTTGGCGCTAGTGTTTCTGCTGGCGCTGGTGCGTCTGAGGGTGCTGGAGCTGACGCTGTTGGAGCTGGAGGTGCGGCTGGCGCTGGTGCTGCTGTTGGGGGTACTGGTGCCGTCCCTGCTGGTTCTGGAGACGCTACGCGGCCGAGGCCGTACTTCGTTCCGCTCCTTGAGCAGGTTCTTGGTCGCCCGCCCTCTACTGGTCCTGCTCCTCCCTTAGAGTGTCCACTGCCCGTCCAGTCGCAGTCACAGTTACAGCCCGCCTCCCCTCTTCCTGCTCCTTCTCCCTACACTGGTCATACTGGAGGTCTTGCTGAGCGACGTGAGCCTGCGTCTCGTCCTGCGTCGCCTGTTCGCACTGCTCGCACTAGTCGTCGTGCTCCGCGTCCTCCTGCGGTTCGAGGCACACACCAGATGGCATTGCGTCCTTCCACTGCTCCTCTACGTGTCCCGTTGCCGTCTCCTCCAAAGTCCTCTCTTCCTGTCCTTCGTGACCCTGAGTCTGACTCTCTTCGTGCTGCCAGTCCTACTGTCACGCGTCTCGTGGCTACTGCTGTCACTGACCCTTCCTTTGAGTCCACTGCTGTGTCTGCCTTAGTGGCTGAGCTTGTCGACTTCGCTGCTCGCTGTCGTCTAGACTACGCCACTAGTCTTGTTGCTGAGTCCGAGTCTGTCTTTCCTCCGTCCGTCGAGGAGTTCCAGTGTTTTGCCGCTGCTTTGCCTCATCTCGTGTCCACGGTGATTGCCCCTGAGGGAGACCCGGATGCACCATACATCCCGACACCTCGATCGTACGCTGAGGCGATCGAGGGTCCCTACTCCTCTTAGTGGCAGTCAGCCATGGATGCAGAGATGGCTTCCTGGAAGTCCACAGGCCCCTACGTTGACGAGGTTCCCCCACCTGGGGCGAACATCGTCAGTGGCATGTGGATTTTCAGGGTGAAGCGGCTGCTGGGTACTCCGCGTGTCTTCAAGGCGCGTTACGTGGCTCGAGGCTTCAGTCAGCGGCAGGGAGTTGACTACTTTCAGACCTTCTCTCCCACCCCGAAGATGACCACTCTTCGGGTGCTGCTGCACATAGCCGCTCAGCGCAACTACGAGCTTCACTCTCTTGACTTCAGCACAGCTTTCCTGCAGGGCAGCCTGCACGAGGAGATCTGGCTGCGCCGCCCACCTGGCTTCACTGGGTCGTTTCCTCCTGGTACCCAATGGAGCCTCAGGCAGCCAGTCTACGGTCTCCGCCAGGCGCCCCGTGAGTGGCACGACACACTGAGGACTACACTTGCGGCTCTTGGGTTTGCTCCTTCTACAGCCAACCCGTCGCCGTTTCAGCACACCGACACCTCTTTGCCGCCGTTCTACATCCTCATGTACGTCGACGACTTGGTCTTTGCCACTGCTGACAATGCTGGACTCGCCCTCGTGAAGTCCGAGCTGCAGAAGAGACACACGTGCACAGACTTGGGTGAACTGCGCAGCTACCTTGGCTTGCAGATCACCCGGGACAGAGCACAGCGCACCATTACCCTGACTCAGTCACACATGGTGCAGCAGGTCCTTCAGCGCTTCGGCTTCACGTACTCCTCGCCTCAGGCCACTCCTCTGTCTACTCGCCACTTGCTCTCAGCTCTGCCTTCGGATGAGTCCGTAGAGCCGAGTGGCCCATACCCAGAGCTTGTTGGCTGCCTCATGTACCTGATGACCTGTACACGACCTGACCTTGCATACCCTCTTAGCATCTTGGCACGCTATGTTGCTCCTGGGAGACACCGACCAGAGCACATGGCTGCAGCGAAGAGGGTGTTGCGCTACGTGTGCAGTACGTCGGGCATGGGGCTAGTGCTTGGAGGGCGACGTCGAGTGGTCCTCACAGGTCACGCAGACGCTTTTTGGGCTGACGACCAGCCGACATAGCGGTCGTCACAAGGTTACACCTTCAGCCTTGGCTCCGGCTCTGTTTCGTGGCGGTCTACCCGCTCGTCTTCTGTTCTCACCTCCCGCTGTGAGGCTGAGATCTACGCGGGGGCCATGGCTGCACAGGAGCTACGCTGGCTCACGTACCTGCTGACTGACCTAGGAGAGCCGCCTCGTTCTCCTCCATTTCTGTACGTAGACAACAAGGCCATGCTGGCCTTGTGTTGGGAGCACAGACTGGAGCACAGAACGAAGCACATTGCTCTTCGCTACTTCCTGGCTCTTGAGCTGCAGCAGCGTGGTCAGCTCCGCCTCACCTACGTGGCCTCTGAGGCCAACACTGCTGATATCTTTACCAAGGCCCTTCCGCCTTGTGATCATCAGCGCTTCTGTGCTATGCTAGGTCTTGTGCCTACTTGGCCTCACTTGCTCACTTCTTGACCTTGTTTGCAGCCCCTAACCCTTGGAAAGCAACGCTTCTCTTGTCGGAGATCTCCTCTTCCTTACCTCGTCTCTTGGCTTCTTCCTCCCTTGACTTCTTACCCTTCTTCTTCCTGTTCTTCCCGTAGTTCCCTGCCTGCCTGCAGACTCTGCGTGCTTTTGCCTCAGCCACTACCAGAGAGAATCGTGCTCCCACCCCATGGCTGCCCACAGTGGCTTAGAGCTACCTAGCTGGAGTTAGCTTAAACCGGCAACTTCAATCCACTCTATGAGGCAAACATAGCGAGAGAACAGGCTCAATTGGCTAGGCTAGGCTACTTTATTCCCACTCTGAGTTTTGGCAATTGCCATCACCTTGAGTTGGGTTCGGGTCGCCTTGTGCCCTTACTGGTCAATGTAGATTTCCTGTCCCTCGAGGCGCCTTGTCACTTTTCCCAATGCCCCCAATTCCCCATGCCAACAACTTCGCGTCATTCCCCTGGCCCAAGGAATCCCCTACACCCGAATGGCATAACCCCAACCTACACCCTTCTACACCCATTCTAGCAAGCAACAGAATATATTGTTCTTTGCCACTATATTTGTTGACAGCTGTCGGAGATCTCCTCTTCCTTACCTCGTCTCTTGGCTTCTTCCTCCCTTGACTTCTTACCCTTCTTCTTCCTGTTCTTCCCGTACTTCCCTGCCTGCCTGCAGACTCTGCGTGCTTTTGCCTCAGCCACTACCTGCCCCCTCCTGTGCTCGTGCTTGGGCTGCCCGCGCACGTGTCACAGGACCCTCGTGCTGAGGCCTCTGTCCCTTCACTGCTGCGGCATTGGTCTGATGATCCACAGTCCTCTCCCCCTTCTCATTCTCCAGCACCAGCACTCCGGATCCCCTTACGTCCTTTACCTTCCATTTCTCCGTACCCAGCCCCACGTCCAGCGTATCTCCTTTTGCCCTGCGCAGGTACACCTCCTGTCCTTCCATCACTGCTGGCTTGGCCTTCCTGCCCCCCTGTTGCTGCCGCTGCTCATACCTGTGTGCATCCCTCAGCTGCGCCGTGTGCAGGTTTTTGAGCGCTGCAGGGAGCATCTCCCGCATGTACCGTGCACGTGCCTCTGCTAGTGCCACCCACTGGTCTGCTCCCGTGACTCGCACCACATCCGTTAGCACCTTCGGTGCTCCTACTGGCAGGATTGGCTCCCCCCCGAACAGCAGACTATATGGGGAATAGTCCTCCAGGGAGGCCTGCTTCCCGAACCTGTATCCTGCTGCGATCCAGTCCAACTCTTCATCCCAGTCTCTCTTACGCTTCTCCCCATATGCCCTCAGGTTCCGCTTCAATGTCTGCACCAGGCGCTCAGTCAGCCCATCGCTCTGTGGGTGATACCTTGATGTCAGTCTGTGTGTTACCCTGGCCTCGTCCAGCAGTGCCTGAAATTCCCCTCTGAATTCCGTCCCTTGATCAGTAAGCACTTCCCCTGGTGCTCCAAACCTGCACAGTACCTGTCCCTTGAACGCTTTTGCCACGTGCCTGGAATCTTTGCTGGGCAACGCACACACCTCCAGCCACTTGCTTGCGTGTTCCACCATGAGCAGTATATACCGCTTGCCTCCCCTGCTCAGCGGCAGCTCACCAGCTATGTCCAGAGACCACCTGAACCCCAACCCTCTTATCGGGAGTGACTGCAGCTCCAGCTTCGCCTGTGTCAGACTGGCCTTACTCCTCTGACACCCTTTGCATCCACTGACCCATTCTCTGACCTGCCTTCTCATTCCCTCCCACCACCAGCCTGTCTTCAACAATTCCGTTGTGCGCTCGTGCCCAAAGTGCCCCAGCTTCCTGTGCACTTCTTTAATCAGTCCCTCCCTTTCCTGTGGTGCAGGTATCAGTTTCCACCCGTCCGCTGACTGCAACTGCAGCTGCCCCTGATACCATCGGTAATGGTGTCCCCTCGCCCTCACCCTGTCAGAGACCTGCTCATCCTCATCGGTTTCTCCTTTAATACATCGCAGCGCTGCTGGATCTTCCCAGATGTCCTTTGGTCCCTTTTTCTTCCCTGCTGCTGCCTCCTCCCCTTGCCTCGCCAGCATCATCAGAGTGTGCACTGGCTCTGCTGCCGGCGGGTTCCTTGAGAGCCTGTCCACATGTTGCAGGGTCTTCCCCGGCCTGTGGCGTATCTTAAAGTCGTATTCTTGCAGCGTCACGGCCCAACGCGCATTCCTCCCTGTCAGCCCTTGGTGTGTCATCAACCATTGCAGGGGCTGATGGTCTGTGATCAGTGTAAACTCCCTCCCCTGCAGGTATACCCTGAAGTGCTTCACAGCCCACACGGCTGCCAACCCCTCCCCGTGGTAGGAGCTGTACTTGGCTTCCGCTGGGCTGCAGCTCCTGCTTGCGTACGCCACCACTCTCTCTTCCCCGTCCAATTCTTGACACAGGATGGCGCCCATGCCTTGACTGCTCTAGTCGGTATACAGGCAGAAGGGCTTATCGGCCCTAGGTAACTGCAGGATTGTTGCCGTCTGTACCGCCTCCATCAGGTCATTCAGCGCTGCTTCCTGTTCCATCCCCCATTCCCACTTCCTATCCTCCTTCAACAACCCGTTCAGCGGTGCGGCCCGCTTGCTGAAATTCGGGACGAACCTGCGGTAATAGCTCAGGAATCCTAGTACCGCCCTCAGTCCGCTCCTGTCCTTTGGTTGCTGCAGCCTGTTCAAGACCTCAATCTTCGCCTGCTGAATTCCTAACTGCCCGCCCCTGACCTCATATCCCAGGTAGTGCACAGTCGCCTCTCCCCACCTGCATTTCTTCGGATGGCATGTTAGCCCAGCTGCTGCTAACGCCTTCAGTGTCTGCTCCACATCTCTCACGTGCTCGTCCTCCGTTCTGCTGAAAATCACTACATCGTCTATATAACATGCCGCACACTCCAGTCCCCTCAGCACGCTATCCATCACTCTCTGAAAGATGGCCGACGCATTTCTCAGCCCAAACGGCATAAATAGCCACTCGTACAAGCCATCTGCCCCATGGAACGCCGTCTTGCGCACGTCCTCTTTCCTTATCCTGATCTGGTTGAACCCCTGTCTCAAGTCTAGTGTGCTGAAGATCTCTCCTGCCCCCAGTCGGTCAAAGATATCCTCCGCTGTGGCCATTGGGTACCTGTCGGGCACTGTCACTTTGTTCAGTGCTCGATAGTCCCCACACATGCGTCTGCTCAGCACTTCCCCTAGCAGGTCCTTACGGGCAGCTACCACAGTAGGTGTCGCGTACTCTGATTCTGATCTCTGTATCAGCCGTGCTTCCATCAGCTCCCTGCATTTTTCCTTGCAAATGTCCTCATCTCCATGTGTCATCCTCCGCTTCCTTTGGAACACCGGCTCGTCCGTCACCAGCCTTAACTCCATCTCCTTCACAGAACACTTCCCCAACTCCTGTAAGGTGAAGGCGAAGGCGTGCCTGTACCTTGCCAGCACCTCCTGCATTGCCTCCTTTCCTTTCTCACTCATTGCATTCCCCACAACCCACTTTGGCTCTTCCTCGGCTGCCATGCATGCCCATGCCCCCACCTGTTTCACCCTTGTCCCCTCACTCCCTTGCTCTTTTTCCTCTTCCAGCACTAACCCTCTCCACATCCGCCGCACTAGCCACAGCATAACCTGGCCGTCCATGGCTTGTCCTAATGCCCTCCTCCTCTCCCTTTCCGTCACCCCTACTGCCTTTGTTACCTCCTCTCCGTACCCCATTGCCAATTCCCTTTCCAACGCAGTCGGCTCCTCCCATTTCTTCGTCCTGCTGTCGTACACCATGCCTTCCCCTGGCATCCCGTCTTCCTCTCTGAACCCTGCTGCTCCCTCGTATCCCACTAAGGTCGGCCAGGCCCTGCGCTCTGCCCCCACTTTGTTGCACGGGCACTGTGTTTCATGCCTGCCCTTCCTGACAGGCGTTGCTGTCCTTCCCGGTTCTAAAATCTCTCTCACCGTCCTGCCCCAATCCCTTCGTATCCCGTCCAGTTCCTGCTGCAGTTGCTCATCTGCCACAATATTCTGCCAGTACCGTCGGACACGATGCGCCCGTGCCCCCAGCCTAGCCGCATCACATCTCACCCCTTTCCCTAGCTTCCTTGTCACCAACTCCTGTACCTTCCTCACCGGCTCCCTGCAATCCCCTTCCAAATCCAGGTGCTCCAGCAGGTACACCACTTTTTCTTGTCCCTCTTTAATCCAATCTATGATGCACAGCAAGTTCACAAGCAGCGCGCCTCTTGGATCGCTCAGCCCCTTACCTTTTCCTGCTCTCGACACGGCTTGACACTCCCATCCTGCCACCAACAGGTCCACATGCCCCCAACTTCTTACTATCTCTCGCGTGATGCTTCTTACATCGGTCAGTCTCCCCTGCATGGCCTTCTCTATCACTGCCTCATCCAGTAACTCAGGATACTCCTGCTGCAGCTTTCTCGCATAATGTTCTGCCATCTTCCTCACTTTCTCGTTACTCTCCACATATATCCACTCCTTCACTGCCACCCCTACCTTGAGCAGTGCCGCTAACCCTGCTCCGATTCCCCTAAACAGTTCTACTAGCTTTATTGGCTCCTGCCATGCGTTGGCCGCTGCTGCTCTGCCTACGAGTCCTGCTCTACCTCTCCCCTTTGTCCCCGTCTGCTCAGCCGTGTACGCTCTCTTCGGCTCCTGCTTCACGAATGACACTGGCAACTCTCCTGTCTTGCTCCCCCGCACCCAATATTGCTTCCGAAACTTCACCTTTTCTTTCCATGTGCAAATGGTCATCCCCACGCCCCAAATCAAGTCCGTGCCTAGCAACACATCAAAGTCTTCTGAGTCAGAGATCCCACACTGCAGCCTTATGCTGGTCTGCTCCTCCCTCCCTGGCATCAGGACGATCTCCACTAGATTCTTGGTGCACGGCAACCACTTAGGTTCACCCCCTTTTGCTGTCATGACCAGCATTCCCCTCTTTATGTGCTGCCCTGGCCCTGTCAACCCCAGCTTCTCTGCTAGCCGCTTCCCCAACATCACACTCTGTGCCCCCGTGTCTAAGATTGCGGTTCTTGCCATTTCCCCTCCTACTGCCACTGTCCCTGCTCCTGCCATCAGCACTGTCGCCTGACTGGCTAGCCGCTCCTTGGGATGCCTGGCTGGTTCCTCCTCCCCACAGTCCTCCTCTGTTTCCCGCCTTGGCCTGCCCTTCTCCTTGACTATGTGTTCCTTTCTCCCATCTTTGCCCCCGCTGCGCAGGCCCAACTCCCCTCGGCTGCGTAGCACCATAAAATTGTACTCCGGCTCTGGCTCCTCTATCACCTCTGCTTCGTCATCCTCCTCTCGTGCATATAACCCTGCCTCCTTCTCCTTCTTCCCTCCTAATGCCTGCAGCTGTGCCTGCAATCTCCCTATCTGGCTCTCAATCTCCTCTGGCGTCCTCTTCGGCCCTCCCGTACGTTGGTAGCAGTCCTTCCCCTTGTGCCCCCGCCTCCCGCAAACCTCGCAGGTTGGCGCATCCGGGCAGTCCTTGCGCCTGTGTCCCGGCTTCCCACACGTGTCGCAATTCCTGCAGTTCCTCGCCAAGTGCCCTGGTTGCTTGCATCTGTGGCAGGTGCGTGTCTCAGCCCCTCTCTCCTGCCGACTCTCCTCCCTTCCTCCTGTCTCATGTATCATTGCTGCAGCCCACGCGGGATTCCTCTTCTCTGTCGGCCTCGGCAGGTACACCTCATACTTCCTCTCCGCCAGCTCCACTCTCTCCGCCAGCTCAAATACTTCTTCCGGCGTTGCGTCAGCTCCTAATTCGTAGACCCTCATCCTCAGTCCTCCTGCCAGCCCTTTATCCAACCCATTCAAGAACTTGCTAATGATCATGCTGTGGTCCGTGCACACCACGTCCTCCGCCAGATTCATCAATCTCCCATAGTATGTCAGTAACGACTCCTCATCCTTCCGTTTAAACTCCTGGAACTCCTTGATACGCGCGGCTGTATGCCCGGGAAACTGCTTCCTTAGCCGCTCCAAAAACAGCAGGGTTGGATCCTCGCCGTCCTCTTCTGCCCTCCTCAGCCACTCCCTAATCTTCATGCGGTATAATGTCTCTGCTTCTCCCCCTAGCGTGTGTGGCAAGCTTAGGAAAAAGTCAATGGGGTCCATCCCACTCCTGTCACATCTGTATTTGACATTGCTTATCTGCATCAAGTAATTCTTGAGGCTTGGACCCGTGCTTTCGCTCCCTGTGAAGCGTACCGGCACCTCCACTCTTGGCGGTGCTGCCGTGCCCCACCTGCCTGTCTCCCAGTTTCCTGAGTCTCCTTGCTCTACAGGTGTGCCTCTTCTCTGCTTCCCTCCTTCTCCCTTGCTCCCCGTGCTGGTCCCGTACAGCACTCGCTCCAACCCTTCGCGCGCCGCTCTTGCTCCAGCCGATTCTTCTCTGTATTGCCTCCTTGGCCCTATAGGACTAGGGCTCCTCCTCCTGTCCCTCTCAAGGTTTTCTCTGCGCCCCTCCGTCCATATCCTGTCCCTCCCCGCGGGCGAACGCCCCTGGTGCCGCCTTTCTTGCTCTCTCCTCACCCATCTCTTCTCCTCCGCCCTCGAACAATACTGTGACTGCCGGCCCCCATCCCTGCCCCTTCCTTCCTCGGCATACCTCCGCTCTTGCTCAGGTGGGCTTCTCTGGCGTCGCCCCACATACTCTTCCCGTCCGTGCTGTCGCTGTGGACTCGGCCTCCTCCCTTCACCCATCGCCATGCGTCGCTGGCGATTGTACCCTAGCGTTGGTTCCGGCGAACGAAATGCACCTGGTGCCGCCTCTTGATCTCTTCCGCCCTCCGCCTGCGCCTTGTACTGCTGTCCAGCACCTTGGACCCTCCCTCGCGGCGCACTTTCGCCTCGCCGCCTCATAGGTGAGCCTTCTTCCGTCTCGCCTCCCTTGTAATACTCCTGCATCTTCTTCCCTTGGCTCTGCTCCTGCTCTCTCTTTCCGGCGTCCCCTCGTTTCCCCTCTCTCCGAGCAGCTGGGAAATCTCCTTCGTCAACATTGCTGCGCCTCTCGCCGCCCCGCGCAGTGGGAGAAGCTTCGTCGTCGGCGTTGACGCGCCTCCCGCCGCCCCGCGCGGTGGGGGAACCTTCGTCGTTGACATTGCTGCGCCTTCCGCCGCCCCGCGCAGTGGTGAAAACCTCGTCGTCGGCGCTGATGCGCCTCCCGCCGCCCCGTGCGGTGGGGGAACCTTCGTCATCGGCGTTGACACGCCTTCCGCCGCCCCGCGCAGTGGGGGAACCTTCGTCGTCGGCGTCGACATGCCTTCCGCCGCCCCGCGCAGTGGGGGAACCTTCGTCGTCGGTGTTGTCATGCCTTCCGCCGCCCCGCGCAGTGGGGGAACCTTCGTCGTCGGCGTTGACATGCCTTCCACCGCCCCGCGCAGTGGGGGAACCTTCGCCGTCGGCGTTGACATGCCTTCCGCCGCCCCGCGCAGTGGGGGAACCTTCGTCGTTGGCGTTGACATGCCTTCCGCCGCCCCGCGAAGTGGGGGAACCTTCGTCGTTGGCGTTGACATGCCTTCCGCCGCCCCGCGCAGTGGGGGAACCTTCGTCGTTGGCGTTGACATGCCTTCCGCTGCCCCGTGCAAGCAGGGTATCTTCTCGTCCTTCCTCTTCACCCTGCTTGCCCGCCGGATCCACGTCCATGTCTTCGGCTTGGCGCCTTCCATCCCCTCCGTGCTGGCCTCCGGCCAGGTTCCACGGGTTGCTCGTTGTGGGACGCCTCCAAGGCTCCGATCTGACGCTTACATCCTCCCTGCTTCCTTCTCGTCGCCCGTCCGTTGGCGTCACCGGATCCGCGCAATACGTCGCCCGACGGGACGAGCGCGTCGGCGATCTCCCACGCTCCCTGGAGCGCCTCATCCGCGACGGAGATTGCTCCCGCCGCGCGTACGTCCGCTGCATGTGCAGATCGTGGCGATCCATGTCGCCGGCCAACTTCTCTCGCTTTGTGAGAGAATCGTGCTCCCACCCCATGGCTGCCCACAGTGGCTTAGAGCTACCTAGCTGGAGTTAGCTTAAACTGGCAACTTCAATCCACTCTATGAGGCAAACAAAGCAAGAGAACAGGCTCAATTGGCTAGGCTAGGCTACTTTATTCCCACTCTGAGTTTTGGCAATTGCCATCACCTTGAGTTGGGTTCGGGTCGCCTTGTGCCCTTACTGGTCAATGTAGATTTCCTGTCCCTCGAGGCGCCTTGTCACATTTCCCAATGCCCCCAATTCCCCATGCCAACAACTTCGCGTCATTCCCCTGGCCCAAGGAATCCCCTACACCCGAATGGCATAACCCCAACCTACACCCTTCTACACCCATTCTAGCAAGCAACAGAATATATTGTTCTTTGCCACTATATTTGTTGACACTCTCAGCCGAGCTTCCGCAGGTGGGGTTTGCGGAGATCTATGAAGCAGGGAAAAAAGGAAGTGTACAGCTCCGCACCAAACTCCTAGTTGGCGGGGAAGCTGCGCCGTTGCGGACTCTTAAAAAACATTGGAAACACAGCAACAGCGGTCAAGCCAAGCGGGGGAAATGGGCGGAAAGATGGAAAGGAAATATCGATTGGAAGCGGGCCGTGGAAAATCGGGACTCGTTGGTTACCCCCAGCCGTCCGAGGGATGTGTTGCTGAGGGTATACAGTTTCAATCTTCAAGTGGGAGAAAGGCTCGCCTTCCTCAGTAGCAAGCCAGTGTGCCCTTACTGTAGCGGTGTAGAGTCATTGGAGTACTGTCTGTTTGAGTGCCCGAAAATCCAGACAGTAGTCTCGGCGGTGAAGAAGGCCTTGCGCATGATTAACCCGGGCATAAAGGATGAATCGCTGGGGGACTGGTTGTTCGGGAAAGCCAGCTCCACGTCAGCATTTCCGGAGGCGTCCCTGATCGCTATCGCCATACACCAGCTGTGGGCGGAACGGTGTGAAGGGGCTTTTCGAGGCTGCGAGTTCCGCGCGAGGCGGGTCCTCCGGAAGATCGAGATGGCCCTACGCATGCATGTAAATGTCTACGTGCATGCCTCAGCAATTAAAATGCAGCAGCGTGGCACGCAACAACAGGCCAGGTGGCGCAATCTGACGGAAACAGAACAACATCTGCTGCATCGCATCCGAGTAGTGGAGGGCAGAAGCTGGCGGTGGTCAAACGGCTTTGCAGCACTATGGGGCATGCCACACAGGCCTCGGATCCACGTACAGGGATCATTACCTTTTGAGGCGGGCTCACACCCTGCTTCTTATGCAACAGTTACGACTGTTTATGTGTTGTACACTTCTGTTCTGGTGTATAGCCCATATAAGCAAAAGAACAAACAAACAAACAAACAAATAAATTTCGACCGTGGAGATTTTGCCACCGACTACAACTTAGACCGGCAGCTGCTAAAGTTCAGAGGGTGTTCATAACACTTGGTAATCTGTTTACTCTCAGCGATATGGTGGTTGGAGTTCTCATTGTCAAATTATAATATTGTGTAGGCTATAGTGGGGTAGCCCATATGGGGTACACATTTCTAGGGTTGCATATTTGTATCACTTCCATTCCTTAGTCATTCATTCTAGTCCTACTTTCCTCATGGTATCGAACAGGTTCCCCCTTGGGAACTGTGCCTAGGGCCCACCACATCGAGTTTCAATTTTTTTTTTCCTGCCCGAAGCGCGCTCCGCCCGAGTCGCGCTCCGGGCTCTCACCTCGCCGAGCCGCCCTAGCGGCCCCCTACGCCCTAGCGGCCCCTTCCCCTAGCGGCCCCGCCGCCCTTCATTTCGGCCCCGCCGCCCCTTAGTGCGGCCCCGCCGCCCGTCACAGCGGCCCCGTCGCCCCGCATCGCGGCCCCGCCGCCCGTCTCCGCGGCCTCGCCGCCCGTCGCTGCGGCCCCGCCCCTACTCAGCGGCCCCGCCGCCCTTCTCCTCAGCGGCCCCGCCGCCCTGCTCAGCGGCCCTGCCGCCCTACTCAGCGGCCCCGCCGCCCTACTCAGCGGCCCCGCCTCCCTTCTCCTCAGCGGCCCCGCCGCCCTACTCAGCGGCCCCGCCGCCCTTCTCCTCAACGGCCCCGCCGCCCTACTCAGCGGCCCCGCCGCCCTTCTCCTCCGCGGCCCCGCCGCCCTACTCAGCGGCCCCGCCGCCCTACTCAGCGGCCCCGCCGCCCTACTCAGCGGCCCCGCCGCCCTTCTCCTCCGCGGCCCCGCCGCCCTACTCAGCGGCCCCGCCGCCCTTCTCCTTAGCGGCCCCGCCGCCCTACTCAGCGGCCCCGCCGCCCTTCTCCTCAGCGGCCCCGCCGCCCTACTCAGCGGCCCCGCCGCCCTTCTCCTCAGCGGCCCCGCCGCCCTACTCAGCGGCCCCGCCGCCCTTCTCCTCAGCGGCCCCGCCGCCCTTCTCCTCAGCGGCCCCGCCGCCCTACTCAGCGGCCCAGCCGCCCTTCTCCTCAGCGGCCCCGCCGCCCAACTCAGCGGCCCCGCCGCCCTACTCAGCGGCCCCGCCGCCCTTCCGCAGCGGCCTCGCCGCCCTTCTCAGCGGCCCAGCCGTCCCTCGCACCAGCGGCCCTGCCGCCCTACACCGCCCGCGCCGCCCGAGCCGCCCGAACCGCCCGAGCCTCCCGAGCCGCCCGACCTGCCCGAGCTGCCCGAGCCGCCCGAGCCTCCCGACTCTCCTGAGCCGCCCGAGCCGCCCGACCAGCCCGAGCCGCCCGAGCCACCCGAGCCGCCTGAGCCGCCCGAGCCGCCTGAGGAGCCGAGCCGCTGGTGCCACGGAGCCGCAGTTGCTGCAGTGCCGTCCGAGCAGCCGTGTTGTCGTGCTATTGTACCGCTGAGCTGCCCGAACCGCCCTGCCTGGTGAGAGCACCGCTTCTGTCACTGCACTGCCCCTGTCCTACAATAGGTACTGCTAGTCCACTGTTGTCATGGCTACCCCCAGTGTTCTCGCTTTTGACGCTGAGGGTCGAGCCATTGACTTTGAGGTTTGGGTGGATGACCTGCAGCTTTTCCTACAGTGCGATAGGGCAGACGGTCATTCCCTCTTTGACCTCACCTCTGGTGCTTCCCCAGCCCCAGCTGCCGATGCCGACGCCATTGTTTGCTCCCAGTGGGCCACTCGCGATGCTGCTGCACGTCTTGCTGTGCGTCGCCACCTGCCTACCACTGAGCGCGCGCACTAAAGCCAGTACAAGAGTGCTCAGACCTTGTACGACGCTGTCGTTGCACGCTACTCCTCCCCTGCCACTGCTGCACTGAGCCGCCTCATGCTACCGTACCTCTTTCCTGACCTTGCTGCCTTTCCCACAGTCGCTGACCTCATTACGCACCTCCGCACTAGTGACACTCGCTACCGCGCCGCGCTTCCTGCTGAGTTCTGCGCCAAGAACCCCCCCCCCATGTACATCACTCTCTATTATATAGTCACCCGCCTCCCTGACTCCCTTCGTGTAGTCAGGGACAACTTCCTCTCAGTTTGTCCCACCACTCTCACTGTTGACCTCCTAGAGAAGGCCCTCCTAGCGGCGGAGAAGAGCATCCTCGCTGTAGGAGCGTCTCGTGGTGACCCTCGCACCCCCATCTTTGAGGGGTGTTCCCCTTCCCCCCTGTTGCCCTCTGTCGCCTCTGCTGCTGCGGCCAACCTCGTTGGTCTTGAGTCGGTCGGTGCGGCGTCTGCCCCTAGCGGGAGACGCCGCTCTGGCAAGGGCAAGGGGGGCAAGGGCGCGGGTGGGGCGGCGGGGGGAGTGGGGGTGGCGGTGGGAGTGGTGGCGGGGGTGGAGGTGGCGGTGGCAGCGGCGGAGGCGGAGGCAGCGGTGGCGGTAGCGGTGGGAGCGGAGGCGGCGGTGGCGGCAGAGGTGGAGGCGGCGGTGGTGGAGGAGGTGGAGCTGGTCGGGGTGGTGCTTCTCAGCGGAGCGGCTCCGGGAGTGGTCAGCGTCAGCAGCAGTAGCAGCAGCAGCGTTCTCGGGACATCCCCCCTCCTCAGCAGCTCCGTGAGTGGTACACGCAGCGTCAGCGTGGTGGGGGTTTTGGCCCGTGCACCTACGTCCTCCGCTGCGGCGGCCGCGCGGGTGAGCAGTGTGGGGGTGCTCACCCCACCCAGCGCTGCTTTGGCCGCCTGACAGACGCTTGGCGTCAGCAGTTCCCGGAGGCTAGTGAGATCCCCCGTTGGGGAGAGCTGTCTAGGGCAGGCGTAGCTATCTTTGATCTTGACTTTGATGCTATCCTTGCTGCCATGTATGCTGTGACTATTAGTGATGAGGGTGACTGTTACCGGTGTTTCCCGCCCGACCCGGGCATTGGTACTGCTGCTCTAGGTACTGGTGAGGCTGCTGCTCTAGGTGCCAGTGCGTCGGCGCCCTCAGGTGCTGGTGAGTCTGCGCTCTCAGGTACCACGTCGGCTTCGGCCTCCCTCACCTTCACACTTGACTGAGGGGCTTCTCGCTCCTTCTTTCGAGACCGCACCACACTCACGCCGCTTGGTCGGCCAGTTGCAGTCTCCCTGGCAGACCCCTCTGGGGGTCCTGTCCTCTCTCACTTCTCCACTGTCCTCCCGTGTCCGGCTGCCCCCTCTGGCACCTTGTCTGGTCTTTACATCCCCTCGTTCTCTACGAACTTGGTGAGTGGTGCTGACCTGCAGGATACGGGGGTTCACCAGTTCACTCCTGCGAGTCAGCGGGTGACCCACTGCACAGACGCTCGGACAGGCCGACACCTGGCCACGTTTACACGTCAGCCGGGGTCGAGCCTGTACACACTGACCACTACGTCTCCTCCAGTCACTGCGTCTGGTCAGGTAGCTGCATCGGGTCTGGTGTTTGCTGCAGCTTCCAGGTCTGGTCCTGAGTCTGCCCCCTGCTCGTGTCGCCTCCTGTCTCACGAGACTCTCCTCTGGCACCACCGTCTTGGTCACCCCTCCCTGCCTCGTCTCCGAGGCATGGCTTCCCGTGTCCTTGTCTCTGGTCTTTCCCGGTCCCTCCCTCCCCTTCCTCCGGGGCCTGGTCCTTCCTGTGTCCCCTGTGTCGAGGGGCGGCTCCGAGCTACCCCTCACTCCTCTCAATTTCCCCCGACAGAGGCCCCGCTACAGACGCTTCACATGGACGTGTGGGGCCCGGCCCGCGTCCGTGGACAGGGTCACGAGCGCTACTTCCTGCTGGTGGTTGACGACTACTCGCGTTACACCACAGTCTTCCCCTTGCGCAGCAAGGGTGATGTCGCTGAGGTGTTGATCGACTGGATCCGCGCAGCTCGTCTCCAGCTCAGGAGGAGCTTCGGCTCGGACTTTCCTGTTCTGCGTCTGCACTCTGACCGAGGCGGAGAGTTCTCCTCTGGCCTTCTGCGAGCCTACTGTCGTGCGCGAGGCATCCGCCAGACCTTTACGCTTCCGGACTCTCCACAGAAAAATGGGATTGCAGAGCGCCGCATTGCCATGGTCATGGACGTCGCTCGTACGTCCATGATGCATGCGGCTGCCCCCCATTTTCTGTGGCCGTTTGCGGTTCGGTACGCGGCGCATCAGATCAACCTTCACCCCAGGGTCTCCAGACCGGAGACCTCCCCAGCCTTGCTGTGGACGGGGAAGGTCGGCGATGCGTCTGCGTTCCGTGTCCGGGGATCTCGGGCGTTTGTTCGCGACTTGTCTGCGGACAAGCTGTCCCCTCGTGCTGCTCCCTATGTCTTCCTTGGCTTCCCCCCTGACGCCCCTGGGTGGCAGTTCTACCACCCCACCTCTCGTCGTGTTCTGTCCTCCCAGGACGTCACGTTCGACGAGTCAGTTCCCTACTACCGCCTCTTCCCCTACCGCACTCCTTCCCTCCCCCCGCCACCGCACTTCCTTGTGCCAGGTCCCCCCCGGTAGACCCCCTCCCCCCTCAGGGTCCTGCCCCTTCAGGTGTGTCCCAGGTAGATGCAGTCGAGCCGGTCGGGGTTGCTGGTGACTCTGGTACTGGTGCGGGTGCTGAGCCTGGGGGTGCTGACTCTGGGAGTGTTGCGCGCGTGGGTGCTGAGCCTGGGGGTGCTGCGTCTGGAGGTGCTGCGACTGGGGGTGCTGAGCCTGGGGGTGCTGAGCCTGGGGGTGCTACGGCTGGGGGTGCAGAGCCTTGGGGGTGCTACGACTGGGGGTGCTGAGCCTAGGGGTCCTTCGCCTGGGGGTGCTGCGTCTGGAGCTGCTGAGCCTGGGGGTGCTGAGTCTGGAGCTACTGAGCCTGGGGGTGCGGAGCCCGCGGCCGCTGGACCTGCTCGTGTGGCGTCTGGCGGTGCTGGGCCTGCTAGTTCTCCGGGTGCTTCGTCTCGGCGGGAGCCACTCTCTCCACAGGAGCTACGCGAGTGGTTTGCCCGGCGCTGAAGGCGTACTACTGGAGCTGGTGCTTCTTCGGCTGCTGAGGGTGCTGGTGCCGCCGGTCTCGGAGGTACTAGTCTTGCGAGTGCTACTGGAGTCGGAGCTGCTAAGGGTGTTGGCGCTGAGGCTACTACTGTCAGTCCTGGCGGCGGTCCTTCTGCGGGTGCTGCTGGTGCTGCTGGAGGTACTGGAGCTGGAGGTGCTGTTGACGCTGGTGGTGCCGCTGGGGGTGCTGGTGCTGTCCCTGCTATGTCTGGAGTCGCCGCGCGGCCTCGGCCGTACTTTGTTCCGCTCCTTTAGCAGGTTCTTGGTCTTCCTCCTCCCTTAGAGTATCCACCGCCTGTCCAGTCGCAGTCAAATTTACCGCCGGCCTCCCCTCTGCGTTCTCCTTCTCCGTACACTGGTCCTACTGGAGGTCTTGCTGAGCATCGTGAGCCTGCATCTCGTCCTGCGTCGCCTGTTTGTGCTGCTCGCACTAGTGGTCGCAGTTCGCGTCAGCGTCCTCCTCCTGTCCTTGGCACGCACCGGATGTCTCTGCGTCCGTCCACTGCTCCTCTGCGTGCCCCTTTGCTCTCTCCTCCTGAGTCCTCTCTTCCTGTGCTTGCCGACCCTGAGTCGGACTCTCTTCGTGCTGCCAGTCCTACTGTCACGCGTCTCCTTGCTACTGTCGTCACTGACCCCTCCTTTGAGTCCACTGTTGCGTCTGCTCTTGTTGCTGAGCTCGTCGACTTTGCTGCTCGTTGTCGTCTAGACTACGCTGGTAGTCTTGTTGCTGAGTCTGCGTCTGTCTGTCCTCCGTCCGTCGGGGGTGAGTGTGCTCTTGGCACGGACGTCCTTGAGGACAGGCAGGAGGAGTTCCAGTGTCTGGCTGCTGCTTCACCTCATCTCGCGTCCGTACTACTTACCCCTGAGGGAGACCCGGATGCACTAGACATCCCGACTCCGCGCTCTTACGCGGAGGCCGTAGAGGGTCCCTACTCCTCTCAGTGGCAGGCAGCTATGGATGCAGAGATGGCTTCATGGAAGTCCAAAGGCACCTACGTTGACGCCGTTCCCCCTCCTGGGGCGAACATCGTCAGTGGCATGTGGATCTTCAGGGTGAAGCGACCGCCGGGCTCTCCACCTGTCTTCAAGGCACGGTACGTGGCTCGTGGCTTCAGTCAGCGGCAGGGAGTTTACTACTTTCAGACCTTCTCTCCCACCCCGAAGATGACCACTCTTTGGGTGCTGCTACACGTAGCCGCTCAGCGTGACTACGAGCTTCACTCCCTTGACTTCAGCACTGCTTTCCTGCAGGGTAGCCTGCACGAGGAGATCTGGTTGCGCCGTCCACCTGGCTTCACTGGGACTTTCCCTCCTGGCACCCAGTGGAGCCTCCGACGGCCAGTCTACGGTCTCCGCCAGGCACCGCGCGAGTGGCACGACACACTGAGGACTACACTTGCGGCTCTTGGGTTTGCTCCCTCTATTACCGACCCGTCGCTGTTTCTACGCACCGACACCTCTCTGCCGCCGTTCTACATCCTCGTGTACGTTGACGACTTGGTCTTTGCCACAGCTGACACTGCTGGACTCGCCCACGTGAAGTCCAAGCTGCAGAAGAGACACACGTGCACAGACCTGGGTGAACTGCGCAGCTACCTTGGCTTGCAGATCACCCGGGACAGAGCACGCCACACCATTACCCTGACTCAGTCACACATGGTGCAGCAGGTCCTTCAGCGCTTCGGCTTCACGTACTCCTCGCCTCAAGCCACTCCTCTGTCTACTCGCCACTTGCTCTCAGCTCTGCCTTCGGATGAGTCCGTAGAGTCGAGTGGCTTGTACCCAGAGCTTGTTGGCTGCCTCATGTACCTGATGACCTGCACACGACCTGACCTTGCATACCCTCTTAGCATTCTTGCACGCTATGTTGCTCCTGGGAGACACCGACCAGAGCACATGGCTGCAGCGAAGAGGGTGTTGCGCTACTTGTGCAGTACGTCGGGCATGGGGCTAGTGCTTGGAGGGCGGAGTCCAGTGGTCCTCACTGGGCACGCGGACGCTTCTTGGGCTGACGACCAGGCTACGCAGCGGTCGTCACAGGGTTACACCTTCAGCCTTGGTTCCGGCTCTGTTTCGTGGCGGGCTACTCGCTCGTCTTCTGTTCTCGGCTCTAGTTGTGAGGCTGAGATCTACGCCGGGGCCATGGCTGCACAGGAGCTTTGCTGGCTTACCTACGTGCTGACTGACCTCGGAGAGCCGCCTCGTTCTCCTCCGGTGCTGTACGTAGACAACAAGGCCATGCTGGCCTTGTGTCGGGAGAAGCGCCTGGAGCACAGAACGAAGCGCATTGCTCTCCGCTACTTTCTTGCTCGTGAGTTGCAGCAGCGTGGTCAGTTGCGACTTGCGTACGTGGCCTCTGAGGCCAACACTGCTGATGTTTTCACCAAGGCACTTCCGCCTTGTGATCATCAGCGCTTCTGCACTCAACTGGGTCTTGTGCCTGTCTTGCCTCACTTGCTCACCCCTTGACCTTGCTTGTACTCTTACATATATATATATACCTGCTCTTGCTTGTTTAGCCTTATATATATGTGTACTCCTGCATGTGAACTGGCCTTGTGGCCTTGACCTTGTGCTCGGACTGTGTGGTGACGTTGTGATCCACCCTGAGCTTTGTCTGTTTTTGCTTGAATGGTCTTGTGACCCCTTGTTCTCCCCCACTTTGCCTATGGGGGTGTGTCAAATTATAATATTGTGTAGGCTATAGTGGGGTAGCCCATATGGGGTACACATTTCTAGGGTTGCATATTTGTATCACTTCCATTCCTTAGTCATTCATTCTCGTTCTACTTTCCTCACTCATACCCGCGCAGCTGTGCACATTTTGGTGGGCAGCTTTATCTTGGAGGGGGGGAGAAAGTGCCATTGCACGGTTTTGCTCAACAGCTTCTAACAGTCTTCTCTGACAGATTACAGCACGGACGCCCGCGATGGCTTCCACGACATCAACGACTCCCGATTCACTGACATCTGACACTGAGTCAGAATCCCGCCAACATCGCCAGCGACGCTACCGTACGATCGCAATCCGCTTCATCAACAACTCACGTTCTTTCGCGGATTTTCATCACGACATTCGATTTCGACCGCCCGATCTAGATTGGCAGTATTTGACGGCTGACATTCCAATTTCGCCTGGTCAACAAGTCAGCCTCGCGTCAACTCGACAGTCAACGCTTCCAAACACCGTCAGATCAGTTTCGACGGAGATCTGCATTTTTCACGCTACTGCAACACTCGTCTACATATAGGGGGACCTTATTTAGAAGGTGGGAGAGTGTAATAAATATACATTCATTGCTGTCGAAGGTGCTCCTAGCGAGTACAGCCCCGAGCTCTTCGCGTCAGATTCCGGTTTGGCCTGGATTTCAGCCCCAACCACCACCGAGTCGCCCCGCACTAATCGCGACACTTCCAATCCATCCACGTCCCGAGGTCTTCGCCTAGCACGGTTTGGACCCTGAGAATGCGTGCTCCTTTAAGGGCAGAACCCGAATTACTCAACGGAAGTCAACGCTGGAAAATAGGTTTGGGAAAGCAGCGAAAATAGGTTCGGAAACCTCCCCTAAACCCTGCTATCCCGAAACCAGCAGGAGTGCTTCACAAACTGGCCCCAGTTTGTGAAGGCTTCTTTGTAATCCGGGGGCTGGGCTTTTATCATTCTTGATCATTCGGTAATTCGGTAGTTTTCATCCTTTTTATAAAGTCTTCCGCGCACTCTTTTAGTATAACTCATAACATTCCCTATATCAGATACGTGCCTTAATGAACGGACACTCTCACATTTTGCCTGGCTTTTGGATTTCCGATGAGTCGTGCGTGAGTGAGAGTCCATCCAAAGCTACGTCACAGAACCAATCATCTTCGAGGCGCGTCCCTGCGCGGGTGCACCCATTGCATGGCTGGCTGGATGCGACCGTCCCCCGGGGTGAATGATGCCACATATTCTGGCCCACAACCCTTCACTTCACCGTCCAACACCGAACTCAACATTGCTTCGTTCTTTCTGGAGAATTCTTTTGTGCTTCGGAATGTTCTTGGCCACGAAATCCGCGTCTTAGTGACTGATTTCACACATCAAGCCAATCAAAAGCCAGATTTTCACGTCAGATACAGTGTATTTGGCTCCGAGCCCCCAACCTGAAAATGTCTCGTGTCTGCCCGTCCCAACTTCAGAGCCGCAAAACATTTCCATTTCCACGTCCTTCCCTGAGGAGCTTAGTGCGTTTGCCGTATAAAACTCTGACTGCCTTCTGGAAGTAGGAAGTTATTGACGAAACCCTAGCGCCTTCCTTCATAAGCTTTTACAAACTCTCCGATACTGCCTGTGACGCGTTTCTTGATATTGCCTCTGACACTTCCGACGTCGAGTGTTGTTTGACGACCTTCCAGCCGTTATGGCGATTATGGCGGTGGTTCTTCTCGTGGGGTTCTATGCAGCTGTCACCACGACTGTCGCTGTTGTTGGCTAGCCTGCAATATCTCGTAAGGCAGCATGGCCGACGCACCATGTCCTACCAATAATTCCGTGCTGCCTAAATACATGAATGATGTTTTCCGTTCACGCAGTGGTTCTTGATTTTTATTTTTCGAAGAACTTCACATCGTCGCTCGTGGATTCCATGTCTTCACAGTTTTGCTCTCTGTTCCGCGTGAACGGAGACAGTACTTCGGTCTTGAGTGCTTTCAGGATCAAGTGCTAAACCTCTCATGTCTAGCATCTTTTGTTGGTGTTTTTCCGGGTGCTGTGATGCTTGTAACTTATAAATGTTAGTGGCGCTTTGTTTCTGAAAGCTCCCGTGTTTACACGCTGCTCTTGAGTATAAGAACCTTCGTGACACTTGACTATAATTGCATATGCGCAACCCTGTTTCCTAAGAGTTTTATGAGCAGGCTGAAAGGTGTTCCTAAAGTTTCAGTCAGCAGCAATAATTTCAGAGAAAGGAATGTCTTCACAGAAGTTGACCTTCAATTTGTTGCTCAGTGTCATTCCTGTTGACTGACAGTGCCCTGCACAAAGAAATCCTCATGGGGGTGCTGTTGTTGTCTGCTCGACTGTTTCTTTCACCATGACACTGAAACTGGGTGACATGACATCTGGCCTGGCGGGCTTCCTTGGAAGTTAAAAAGGAATACGGTAAGGGTTTATTTCAACCTCCCGAAGTCCTGCTCCTTCTCTCCATCCTTCCCCTGCATGTGTGGAGCCATGCTGTTGCTGGTCCTGCTGCCATTGCTGCTGCCAGCTGCTACCACCCCTGTTGCTGGCTTAGCGGTCCGGTGCTGGTTCGGCAACTCGGATCCTTACAGGTAACCACTTTTTCCAATCCATTTCCCAGCTATGAACTAGTTCAAGCCCCAGCATTAGCCTTCCTTCCCACCCGAATCATCCGCTTTTGCATCTCCTGTGGCCCCTGCTGTGCCCCTGCCTGCTGCTGCTATACCTACTGTAACAGGCACAGTAGCAAACGCTGTCTCAGCAGCTGTAGCAGGTGCTGTAGCAGCAGAGGCAGCAGTCACCAAAACTTCAAGACGGGTGTCAGCTGAGGGAGGTTCACGTGGGGGCGAGCCGCCGTCCCTGAGTAGCTCGAAGCCCAGCCATGGGGATATCCCTGTGGAGGGTTGACGGGGGTAGGGGATAAGGTGTGAAAGGATAGGGGGTGATACACATGTGAACAACGAAAAGGAGAACGAAAAGAGCTAGAAGTAGAAAAAAAAAAGTGAGAGGCGAACAAGAATCAGCAAAGAGCAAGCCTACAGAACTGCTATAGGCACGAACAGGGACGGACTGGGTTGCTGGTTTTGAAGTGAAGTGACTCACTCGACTCAGAGCCACAGCGAGTGGGTGAAAAGCACCTCCAGTAAGTCGATTTTTGAGTCGACTCAAAAACCGGGTTGCTGGTTTTGAAGTGAAGTGACTCACCCGACTCAGAGCCACAGCGAGTAGGTGAAAAGCACCTCCAGTAAGTCGATTTTTGAGTCAACTCAAAAATCGGGTTGCTGGTTTTGAAGTGAAGTGACTCACCCGACTCAGAGCCACAACGAGCGGGTGAAAAGAACCTCCAGTAAGCAATGAATGCCACGAGGGTTCCTGTAGGGCGAAAGGGAGAGAGAGGGGCGCGGAACATTCTAGATTTCTGCAGGCCTGAAAGCCGAGGGAGATATCCCCGAAGGAGATAATGTGCCTGAACGAGATTTTAGTGAGCAATGTGTGCCATGCAGCCGCATCTGTATGTCACCTTCACATCCCCTCATGGCGTCATGCTCGCCTTGCCAGAATGTTATAATTGTCTTGCCTGCAGTGGAGTACTCTATAGTGAGTACAACCCAATTAAGGTTTCCTATATGTATGTCAACTGCTGCTAGTGCATCCTCCTCTCTTCTTCATTTCTCGTACTAGTCTTCACATGGCATCAGAGCATTTACGCTCCTGGCCTGTGGGCCCACCTAACTGCTTCCGCTGCTACTCTGTGTGCTACTCTTAGCGGCCCCGTCGCCGCCTTTCTCGGCCCCTCGCGGCCCCGTCGCCGCCTTTCTCGGCCCCTCGCGGCCCCTTCGCGGCCCCGTTGCCGCCCTTCCAGGCCCCTCGCGGCCCCTTCGCGGCCCCGTCGCCGCCCCTAGCGGTCCCGTCGCCGCCCCCAGCGGTCCCGTCGCCGCCCCTAGCAGCCTCGTTGCCGCCCTTCGCGGCCACGTCGCCGCCCTTCGCGGCCCCGTCGCCGCCCCTAGCGGCCCCGTCGCCACCTTTAGCGGCCCCGTTGCCGCCTCTAGCGGCCCCGTCGCCCTTTGCGGCCCCGTCGCCGCCTCTACCGGCCCCGTCGCCGCCCCTTAGCGGCCCCGTCGCCGCCCCTTAGCGGCCCCGTCGCCGCCCCTTCGCGGCCCCGTCGCCGCCCCTAGCGGCCTCGTCGCCGCCACTTGCGGCCCCGTCGCCGCCCCTTTCGGCTCTGCCTCGACCCTGCCCCGGCCCCGCCCCGGCCATGCTCCGTCGCCTGTCGCGGCGCACCGGGGGCCCGTGCACCGCCCCCCCCCCCCCCCCTCTTTTCCCGTCGCCCGTCGCGGCTCCCTGGGGGGCCGCGACCTGGGGGGGGGGGGCGAGCGTCGCCCCTTCTGCCGCCTGTTTTGGCGCCCTGGGAGGCCGCGCGTCGCCCCCCCCCCTCCCCCCCCCACCCCCCCGTAACATCCCTACCCGTTGTCCCGCCCTGCCCTGTGTTAGGGTCTGGGGGTGGCGAGTAGGGGGTGGCGGGTGTGTGGTCTCCCCTGCTCCTCCTCCTCCTCTGTCTCCCACTATTGCAGCTGCCGCTGAGGGGGGTGGGTGTGTGGGAGTCGACGGAGTGGTGCCAGGGGGTGGGGTGTGATTGAACCTAGGGTGCAGCAAGGGGTGTGTAAAAGGGGGGTCCTGTGGGAGTGGAACTAGGGTTTGAGCAGGGGGTGTGTGTCGAGGGGTGTGGGGCAGCTGGAGGAGGTTGTGTGAACGTAGCTGTCGTGTCGCCTGCAGCGCCTGTAGTCCGTCGCCCTTGCTTCGGTAGCCAGTTAGCTTGTTGCACCAGTTGCCAATGGGTCCGTTGCTCCTGCCGCTCGTCTATAGCCGCGGAGCCAGTTACTCCAGTAGTCCGTCGCCTTTGCTTCGGTAGCCACTGAGTCAGCCGCTCCTGTGCCCGTGCCTCTGCAGCTTCAGTCGTTGCCTCCTATCTTCTCTCCTTCCACAGCTCCTCCTCCTTCTCACTTGCCCGCTGTGATTAACTCTAGCTTTGCTCGCTATTGTGAACTCCTGCTCTATGCCTGCTTGCTCATTGTGCTGATTACACCCCACTTTGGCTATGGGGGTGTGTCAGGATGTTATAATTGTCTAGCCTGCAGTGGGACCCTATAGCGAGTACAACCCAATTAGGGTTTCCTATATGTATGCCAACTGCTGCTAGTGCATCCTCTTCTCTTCTTCATTTCTCGTTCTAATCTTCACACGCTTCACTCAACGCAACACCAGCAATGATGCTTCCAGGCATGACGTGCACCCAGCATACACAAGCCACACACACTCGCACCACCCACCCATGCCGCCACCCACGCACGCCCCTGCTTAGTTGACTGAGACCACCTCACCTAGAGCAACGCCAGAAAGAATGTCTCGAGGCGCGTTGCTGTAGGTGAGCTGTCCAACGCATGCACCCAGCTTACACAAGCCACACTTGTTCCACCCCCCCACGTCACCCATCCCCACCCACCCTGCCCCTCTCCAGCTGACTGAAATCACCACCCACCTAGAGCCACGCCAGCTAGGATGTCTCCCGGCGCGTTGCTGTACGTGTCCAGGCCAGCGAGCCCCGCACCAGCCGCGAGGGCCAATGGCCACGCGACAGCCGGCACGCGCCAGAGGTGGCTTGCGCGGAGGGAGTCCCGTAGGCGGGTGGCAGTAAAGTTGCTGTGAGGGGAGGGTGTAGCGATCACCAAAAGATTGTGAGGGGAGGATGTTGCGTTGGCATTTGGGTGCTCTGGGGATTGGTGTGATTGATGGGGATGCTGGAGGGGTTGATTGCATTCCTGGTGTGATTGAGTGCGGTGCTGGGGTGAGTGATTGTGACGATGGGAGGGGCGGTGGCTGGGTGAATCAAGGGGAGAGGGCCGCTGGGGAAATGATCTCTGGATGGTTCGGGAGAGGAAGAGGAGGAGGAAGACTGCTGCTGAAAAGCTGACTGCCACACAGGTAAAAAGGGAAGGGAGGGTGGGGATAGGAAAAAATGGGGAACGGGGTTTCAGCATTGGGGAGAGGACAGAGTGGGGTGAGGACAGAGGAATGAGGTTGGCATAATAATGCAACGAAGACAGTGTGATGGTGTCCCAGCACAGGCGCGAAGTGGGACGCCCGCTTTGAAACACAGAATGGGAAAAATGCTCGTTGAAGTGCGTTCTAGAATCGCTCCCGGTCGAAATGGTCACCTGCTGCATGGGCGGAGGGGAAGCTCTTGCGGAAATAGTAAAGGTCGGTGGGCGGTGGCACACAGGTGATACTCGCTGACGGGGAGACCACCTGGAAAGAACGCGCAGATGAAAGGGATCGATGGGGAGGAAAGGAGAGGAGGCAATGATGGGACTCCTGCAGGGAGTGATGCTGGAAGTTCAGGGGTATAATAGGAAGCTCAAGAATACAATTCACAGCAGGAGATGACATCAGGACATGAACATGGCACTACAAAGGAATTGAAACCACACTGGTTGGGTGCCTTGCAAGCAGGCTGTGAGGAAGCTGGGGCGAGGCCGGCCGATGGCGCACTGGAGGAGAGTAGCGGCCAGCCAGGTGGTTTGCACGGCTGAGAGCAGCCCTGTGGTGCAGTATGTGGGATGATAGGGGGATGATAGGGGGAAAATGGGCGGAAAGGGGAGTGAGGGAAAGGGCGGAGGTGTCAAGGGGGGCTGGCCGATGGCGCACTGGAGGAGAGTAACAGCAAGCCAGCCAGGTGGTCTGCATGGCTGAGAACAGCCCTGTGATGCAGTACGGGGCATGATGTGGGACAGTGTGGGAAAGGGGGGAGATGACAGGGGGAAGATGGGGGGGGGTTGAGGGAAAGGGCGGAGGTGTCAAGGGGGGCCCGGCCGATGACACACTGGAGGAGAGTAGCAGTTAGCCAGGTGGTCTGCACGGCTGAGAGCAGCCCTGTGGTGCAATACGGGGCATGATGTGATGTGGGAGATGGTGAGGGACGGTAACGGATGGTGAGGGGAGGGGAGGGGGGAAGGCAAGGGATGCGGGAGAAAGAAAGAGAAGGGAAGTCAGTGCGGGAAGGGGAATGCAACGGCGGAACCAGTATTGGTGCTGCTTGTAACGAGTATGGATTTGTGCGTTTAGTGGTCTAGCTTGTAACGAGTATGGACCTGTGCGTTTAGTGGTCTAGCTTGTAACGAGTATGGACCTGTGCGTTTAGTGGTCTAGCTTGTACCGAGTATGGACTTGTGCAGCTCGAGCAGGTTCCTTTGAGGGAGCAGCACCAGTAGGAAAGCAAGGAGGGGAGCCAACACTGAAGCAGTCTGCAGCAATCAGGCCCGTGGGGAGGGGAAGCGCGAACAGAGGAGGATGAAGGCTTTCAAAGAGCAGCACCAGCAGGAATGCAAGCACGGGAGCCAGCACTGAAACAATCTGCAGCAATCAGGCTCGGGTGGGATGAGGAGGAATGGGGGAGGGTGAAGTGGCTTGTGTGAGTCGACTCACAAGATAGCACCCAAACAGCCTGCAGCAATCAGCGTCCGGGGCAGCGTAAAGAGTGGAGAGTGGAGGCTATTAACAAATGAAGAGCCTATAAGGTAGTATAGCGAGAGAGCAATGGTGATATGATGGCTTGACGAGTTGTCAGCGACAAATGAAGGCTTTTAGGGGGGATAAAGCGGATATAAGGAGGTAAGTAGAGGGGGAGAGGCGATGGTGGTGGGACTTACTGTAAAAAAGGTTGCCCCTGCATTGTCAACCACGGGATACCGCGGAGAGTGAAGGGTTTCAGGCGGGATGAAGCGCTGATAGGGAGGCAAGTAGAGCGAGAGAACGACGTTGACTGGGAGCAAGCCGAGGAACAGCAACCAATCCGATTTGCTTGCGACGATTGCTCGCCACAATCCTCGCGCATGATGGTGCTGCGACGACCATGGGCTCTGCGGCGAGGATTGCGACAGCAGCTGCGACATTGAGCTGTCGCGTGGCGAAGGTCGTTCGGTCGGGTTGAGGGGTACAGCCAGGTGGAGGCTGGAGCCTGGAGGAATTGAGGCGAGAGAAGCGGCAGCAGGGAGAGAAGCGGCGATACGGCGATTACTTCTTGGTGGCTGCTAATCGCGTTGTAATGCGAACAAATATGGACAAGAGGCACGGCGAAACTGAGGAGGAGACTATGGGGAACCGAGAAGAGGAGACTAAGAACTGACCTCGGGATGAATTTCGAATCATCCGATCATGCGAGCGGTGTCAGTGCGAGTATAAAGTGTTACCACGCCTTCATTCCCTGGTAAAGATATCAACAGGAACTCGTAATTTTCGTGGGGATGCTGGAATTATATGGAGTCATCTACTCCGCTCGTTCATCTGATTCGACATGCGACGGGGAAGCTGAAAGCGGGAGTGGGAGAAGCCTTGGGATGATCAGGGAAGTGTCGTTATGAACCATATCAAAGAAATGCTTTGACTAGCTTTTAGGATCCACCAAAACTCTGTTCGGTTTGTTGCGGTGAAAAACGGTAAGAGACTATAACCTCGCTATACCATGCGTAACCCTTCTGAGCCGCACTAGTCGATCAGTTGACCAGTGGCTAAGCCTTGGGATGATCGAATTCAAGCTGCTTGGAGAGAAGCCAGTGACGCTGGCATGGTACTTTCACGATGAGCTTCAGTGGCTTGTAAGAAATATGGGTTGTTTCTCAAACGGGTACACCCGGAGACCAGGACGGAACTCATGCCTCACAGCCACAAACCTCCACAATAAGCGCGGCTAATCGAAGGGCGACAGGTGGACAAAACTATCCTTCACAGCATTACAGCCTGTTTTGACCTAGAAATTTCCCTTGTGGTCACTAAAATTGGTTGTTGTAAATTCATTCGCGAAGGAGTAACCCCTGTGCGACAATGCAGGCTCGGTGTGCAATGCAATCCATGAACACTACTTGAGATTGCTTTCGCGAATCGCGAACATTGGTGTTTGTTCGAATTTGAAAACACCTCGCTGGCCCAGCCTTGATATTGCTCCCATCCTTCCATCTTTCGTTCTTTCTCGTTTTCCATCCTGATCTCTCTCTCTTTTCCCACTTCCGTCGCTTCTTGTAGTGGTTTTCTATGTTCGGGTTTTAGTCTGCCCGCAATGCCGTTACTAGGCGGAAAATTACATCCCTTAGCCCAGCCACCTGCGGACTTGGAGGATAACGAGCAGCTGTATATCGTCAGGTTCACGAGAGAAGCATTTCGCAATTACGAGTGAGCATTGCGCCGCTTTTCTCTGATTCTGGCCCCAACATGTCAGAGCAAACCCTAATTTTAGTTCGACCACCCGAATTCGTTGTTTTCGGCCGAAACCTGCGTAGCACCGCGTCCCGTTCGTCCTGCGGCCCTCTGTTTAGTAGAATCGCAGTGGCAAGAATATGAGAGAGAGATCGGCTCCTGGGTGCCTTGATACCGTAACCAAATCGAAACTGGTTCCACTTTCATAGTTTACACTGTGATCTTTCATACCTTCCGTTCTAGATTATGGTAGAAGCTGACTTACTTCCAGCGCTTGACCTTCCAAACATTTTTCCACAAATCAACATTCCCGTCCTCCCCACTTTCGTGCTTCCCGCAACCTGCTGATCAGGGACTATCTTTCCGCCATTCGACGCTATAAGCAGCGTATATGGACGTGTACCGAGACGGGCCAGGGCGGGTTGACTTATGAAGAGGCACTCAATAGCGAGACAGAGGCGGTTGAGGGGAAGAGGCGGCTGAAGCAGTCTGGTTACAGGGATCTGCCGGATTGGTTCCACAAGTTTGCCATCCCTATCGTTCACAAAAGTAAGGCATTTCGTTTTCGCTGCGGCTGGTGTCTCAATTGTGAAATCTCCTTGACCAGCTTTGGTTGGTGGCATATTCTGAGATTTCTTAGGACACGCTTATAGATTGCGGATCATGCCATGTTTTTGAGAGTCTCAGGATACGTTTATCTACTGCGGTTGCTGGTGTAACACGAGGCTCATGAAAGCGGTCCAGTTTGCCATCCTGTCTCAAGGCTGATTCTTTTTGCCTGTCTATTGCCTGCTTTGCCTGATTCGTTGAGCTTTGTATAGACTTGATTAGAGATCGATAAGATCTGATACGATCTGATGTGATGAGATCTGGTCGGTTCTGGTTTGTGCTGGTTTGTTGCTTACACGTCTCAGGCACATGGAGTAAGGTTGCACTAGCTACGTTTCTGAATCGACTAAAAAAACTTCCATTTGATCTGGGAATTCATGATTTAGGCAGACAGAACATGTATGCTCCCTTAACGTCTCTAAGTCGCCGCATGAACTCTGTGTTGATCTAATCCGACATAATTTGGAGACTTGATGTTTCAGGCAAGCTGAGCAAGGGTGCACTTGTAACGGCGATTCAGGACGCACAAGTCGAGAGAGGCAGGTGAGCAAAAGGGGAATCGTGCAAGATAATGGAGGCATGTTTTTGAGTCGTCTTAAAAAGAGGCAGGTGAGCAAAAGGGGAATCGTGCAAGTCTTGCAGGATAATGGAGGCATGTGATTGAAGTTAGGCTTGTTTGTGTGTTGAATCAAACTTCTACCATTTGATTAACTTAAGGCATTCCCAACCCCACTGTTTTCAATTTATCAGCTCACACTTCGCAACTGCTAGTCCCTCTAATCTCGCCTCGCCCTACCCGCAGCAACCGCTTTTGCAAGAAACCCATCAGTGCGTGGCTCACCCAATTTGCCACCTCACCTCTCACTTCTCGCCCTGTGTTACCGTGCTCAACCCTCCTCCTCAACCTTGCTCGCAGCAACCGCATATGCAAGAAGCCCATAAACGCGTGGCTCACTCGCTTCGCCCTTCCCAGCCTGCTGCAGGACAACAAGTGGACCGTTGCCAGTGACCTGCGCTCCAACCAAGCACGGATTCAGCTCCTCACCTCACCTCACACTCTCCCACCCTCTCCGGGCTTCCCTCACCCTCTGCCACCCTCGCCCCTCTCTTCGCTCACAGCAACCGCATTGCCAAGAAGCCCATAAACGCATGGCTCACTCGATTCGCCTCTCGCCGCCTGCTCCAAGACAACGAGTGGACTGTCGCTACTGACCTGTGCTCTACGTATGGATTCAGCTCCTCACCTCTCTCTCTCACCACTTCTGGTGTTTCCTCATCCTCTCTCTCTCATTCCCTCCCTCTCCCTGCTCGCAGCGACCACATAGGCAAGAAGCCGATAAGCGCATGGCTCACCCGGTTCGCCTCTCGCAGCCTGCTGCAGGACAACGAGTGGACCGTTGCTAGTGACCTGCGGTCCAAGTATGGATTCGGTCCCAGCAGGAAAAGTCCTGGGAAGGGCAAGGGGAAGGGACGGGGCAAGGATGGAGAAGGGGGGGGTGAGGATGGTAATGGTGGTGGAGAGGGGCGGGGAGAAGGGTTAGGGGCAGATGGAGCAGGAGAGTCAAAAAAACGGAAGGCCTCGGTGGGGAATGGTGTGGAAAAGGGTGGTTCAGGGGTGCAGAAGCAGCAGAAGCGGGGGAAGGAGGGGGGTGGAAAGGGAGGAGAGGGTGGAGGAGGTGGAGCGGTGGCGGTTGGAGGCGAAGGGGGAGTGGGCTTGGTGGTTGGCGAGGGCGCGGAGGGCGAGGGAGCTGCTCCAATAGGGAGATGCCAGTAAGTGCCGCGCTCACCCGTTTGAGTTCCGTGTGTCCGCGATTAAGTCGAGCCACAAGCGTGCGTGTGGAGTAGATAGGAGGCGAGGAGGGAATGGGCTTTGTGGTTGGCGAAGGAGTGGAGGGCGAAGGAGCAGCTCGCACAGAGAAATGCCAGTAAGTGCTATGCCACGCGTTTGAGTTTTTCCGCTCGATATGTGTGCAGGCGCAAGCAAGGCACACAAGAACAAATACCCCCTGCTCATGTGCTCCTCCTTCTTCCCCTGCTCTACCTATGTTTCATTCGCCCCCCCCCCCACCTCTCCCCCTCTCCTCCTCAGTGTGTGCAAGCGCAAGGTCATCAATGGCTCGTCTCCCTGCTGCTCTCGTGCTCCTCCTGCCCTCGCTCATCCACGTTCCCTCCCCGTCCTCCCCCCCCAATCCCCTATCAGTGTGTGCAAGCGCAAGGTCAGCAAAGACAACGTCTCCCTGCTGCTCTCGTGCTCCACCTGTCCCCGGGCCTTCCACCTGCCGTGCCTGCCTGCTGCCATGCTGCCGGGCAATGAGGGAGCATCAGTGTCACAACCGACAGAGTCACAACCCAGCACAGAGAAAACTCAAGAGTCGCAAGCCCCAGGATCGCAGGTTGGAGCAGAAACGAGTGAGCCGCGTCCTGTAGCAACCCCAGGATGCAGAGAGAAGGAAGGAGGGGGGAAAGAAGGAGAGGAGGGAGCAGGAGGGAAGGAAGGCGGAGGGCAGGCTCTGCTATGTCCCGTCTGCTGGCGAAGGTGTGTGGATTGAAAGAACGCCTCACCTTGCCTAGAATTTTGTCTTTGGAGTCGGCTCAATAGGTGGGTGTCATGAAAGAACGTCTTCCCTTCCCTTTGTAGTGTACAGCTTGACAGTTCAGGAGAGGTTCTTTTCTTCAGGTCGCAGACTGTAGATCGTGAAATACCAGGCGCCTGCATGGTTCATTTGCTCACATTTTTCAAACCTTTGATTGATAAAACTAACCGCTTCCTACTTTCCCATGTTCCTGCGTCCAAACTTGAAACGCAGCCAAGCGAAGCAACAGCAGAAGGAGGAGCAGAGGAAGGCTGACGAGGTAAGGCCAGGGTTTGGTTTGGGCCAGATTCAAAGGGCGAAACGATTTTTGAGGCGCCTCAAAAAAGGCGCCTCAAAAACCCTAAACCCTGGTTTGGGCCAGATTCAAAGGGCGAGATTAGCAGCACACTGTGCTGTGCTCGTGTCCTTATCCCATGGTCTTAGCTGCTGTCATGCTTTTTTATGAAGAGCTGGAAGTTAGCCAGAAATCTTCTTAATGCGCCTTGGCGTACGTATGCAATGCAGGAGCGCAAGTTGCAGAAGCAGCGGGAGAGGGAGAGGGAGAAGGAGCAGCAGCAGCGCAAGCGGCAGTACCCAATTGAAGACCTGGAGGTGGAAGAGGAGGAGCGGAGGGAGTTAGCTGCTGCACTTGCTGCTGCTGCTGCCTCTGCCGGTGGTGCTGCCGCTGCCGCTGGTGGTGGTGGTGCTGCTGCTGCTGTTGCAGCTACCACTGGTGCCACACCAGCAATCCCGACTGCTGCTCCAGATGCTACCACTGCCGCTGCCACTTCTGCTGCTACTGCTTCACTACTCCCAGGAGCCCAATCCGCTGCTCAATCCCTTCTTCAGCCTCATACTCCCTCTCCCGCACCCGCCCTCGCACTCACACTGCCCCAGCGACCCCCACGTCCCACTCCTCTGCGGGCTGAAATTGCCCTGGGCCTGGATGAAACTCTGGATCTCTCCCTGTGGGGGAAGGCCCAGCGCCAGGGGGGGATGCACGCCGGTGCTGGTGGGTCTGATGCGGTTGAGAGAGCTGCAGATGTTGGAATGGCTCTTGGTGGTGATGTTGATGGTGGGATGGTGGAGAAAGGAGTGAAGGAGGGGGAGGAGAAGGAGGAGGAAGACAAGAAAGAAGGGGAGAAGAAGGAGGAGAGGAAAAAGGAGGAAGAGAAGGAAGAGGAGGACAGGAAAGTGGAAGAGGAGGGTGCTGATATCGATACTATCATTGACCAGATGGTCGATGCTGACATGGCCAAACGGCGCGCTGCCATTGGCCCTCATCCTCCCAACTCACCCCAACTCGAGGCTCCCCATACCTGGGACAACCACAAGAAACCACAGCTTCTTCTGGTGCCACCCAATGCATCCATGTCCAACTCTTTTGGTGCCGAATCCAACCACCCCACTCTCCTTCTACCCCAGTCTATGGGTGACGTGCTACAGGTGTTCCAGTTTCACCGGGAGTTCACCCGCTTTGCCAGGATCTCCCCTGTCCCATTACGTAAGCTCGCACGCGCGCTTGCACAAGCGGACGAAGAGCCTGGGTGGCTGGTTTTGTCCGACCTGCACGTTGGGCTGTTCCGGGCGCTGCTGAATCTGGGCGGCGGGGAGGTGCCGGGCGGGCATGAGGGGATTGGCGTGAGTCAGAGGGTTCTGGACCGGTGGAAGAGGCTTCTGAATGCTGCCACGTGGCAGGAGGTCATTCGCAGGTGAGTTTGAAGAGGGGTTTGTTGCTCGAGAACTCTTTAAGTGAGGAGAAGTGGGAAGGGAGGACGGAAGTGGGAATGAGAGAGGGCAGGCAGGGGAAGGGGCTAGGGAGTTGAAGAGGATTTTTCCTCTCATCTCCCTCTTTTCCCCCATCTCCTTCCCTCCAACGGACCCTGCATTGATTTCCTCTGTCTCCTCTCGTCCCCATCTCCCTCTCTCCGCCATCTCCCTCCATAACCCACACTCTCTTCTATCTCTCATCTCATTTCATGTACCTGATCAAGGCGAGCCCCATGCCTCCTCTGACTTTTGAGTCGACTCAAAAGTCAGCCCTCCGTAACCCACACTCTCTATCTCTCATCTCACCTCACCTCGCATACCTGATCAGGGCGAGCCCCATGCCTCCTCTTCTCACCACCATGCCTCCTCTGCTCGCCTCGCCACCATATATCACTCTCTCTCCTCCTCCATGCTCCCTTTGCCTCGCCATCTCTCCTCTCTCCCTATTCCCTTCCGTCCTCCCTTCTCCTCTCCCTGCACCTGAGCGTGCTCTTCCTCCTCCTCTCCGACGTGTTCTACTACGAGGAGACTGCTTTTGAGTCGACTCAAAAGCAGACTCCCTGCACCTGAGCGTGCCCTCTCTGCTCCTCTCTGACGTGCTTGACTCTGAGGAGACTCGTGAGATGCTCGCAGAGAACATGGAGGCCGGGATCGACCTGCGGAGAGGAGGAGACGCTACTCCCATGCCTGCTTCTTCTGCTCCCCCCTTCCTCCCTCCCCCCCCACACACACAATCCAGGTACCTCATAAGAGCAAGCCCCGTGCCTCCTCTGCTCTCCGCCGTCGCCCACACGCTCTCCTGCTGGCCCGCCCTGGGGCTGCCCCCTGGGCTGCACCTCTCCGTGCTCTCCCTGCTGCTCTCTGACGTGCTTGACTCTGAGGAGACTTCCCCCTTCTTTCCCGCCCGCTCCCCCCAACCACTCCAGGTATCTCATCAGGGCGAGCCCCATGCCCCCTCTCCTCGCCACGGTTGCCCACGCGCTCTCCTGCCGTTATGCGCTCGCCTTGCCCCCCGGGCTGCACCTCTCCGTGCTCTCCCTGCTGCTCTCCGACGTGCTTGACTCTGAGGAGACGCGTGAGATGCTCGCAGAGAACATGGATGCTGCGATTGAGCTGGGGAAGAAGCGGAGCGTTGAGGTGCTGGAGGAGCGGAGGGTGCGGAAGCAGCAGGAGGAGCAGCGGGTGGAGCGGGAGAAGAAGGAGAAGGAGGAGAAGGAGAAACGGGAGAAGGAGAAGAAGGAAGGGGGAAAGGAGGAAGGTGGCAAAGGGAAGGGGAAGAAGAAAGAGAAAGAGAAGGGGAAGGAGGAGGAGCAGGAGAAGGAGAAGGGGAGCGAGAAGGGGAGCGAGAAAGGGAGTGAGAAGGGGGAGTGTGATACAGACGAGGAGGTGGAGTTTCTGTTTGCAGTGCCAGAGGAAGTGAGGGAGTACAGGGGCGACCCCATGGACAGGCGGGCAGTATTGGCGCATAAAGAGAAGCTGAGGCAGGAGGAGGAGCGCATGGGCAGGTGAGGGGTGGGGATGGGCAGGTGAGGGGTGGGCAGGTGAAGGGTAGGCAGGTGAGGGGTGGGCAGGTGAAGGGTAGGCAGGTGAGGGGTGGGCAGGTGAAGGGTAGGCAGGTGAGGGGTGGGCAGGTGAAGGGTAGGCAGGTGAGGGGTGGGCAGGTGAAGGGTAGGCAGGTGAGGGGTGGGCAGGTGAAGGGTAGGCAGGTGAGGGGTGGGATGGCAAGTTAGAGGTGAGACGCATTTCTTAGACACCTGAAGACCTCATCACAAGTCTTCACCTTCAACCAACCTTCCTCCCCACCCCGGTTTCCCTTCCTACCCCCAACTGCTCAACACAATGGCTGGCAGGCTGAAGAGCGAGTACATTCGGCGCAAGGAGGCAGAGAAGCGAGCTGCAGAGAGGGCACGGACCGAGATGGAGAGAAAGGTGAGGCGGTGGTGAAGGCAAAGGGGTGATGCAATGCAAGGGAGGGGATGATGCTTGGAGGGAGTGGGATTGGAGGCATACAAAGTGATGTGCTCTTTGCTTGGAAAGAGTAGGAGGCTTTGGGGAAGATTCGTCAGGTGCATCCTTGCAGGAGGCATACAAAGTAATGTGCTCTTTTCTCACAAACCCCTGCTTCTCACTTTCACTCCCTTGCCTTTCCGCAGCGCATGGCACAGGAGCGAAAGCGGGAGGAGGAGTGGAAGAAGCGAGAGGAGGCGTATGAAAAGGAGATGGCTCGGCTGGTGGTGCGAACAGTGCCCCTGGGGTTGGATAGGCACTACAACCGGTACTGGTTGCTCAGTGGTGAGCCTAAGGTGGTGTGGGTGGAGGAGAGAGGAGGGATGGTGGGAGAAGGGGAGGTGTGGCGAGGAGGAGGGAGCGGAGGAGGAGAAGGCGAGGGGGGAAGTGAGAGAGGAAGGGTGGGAGGTGAGGTGGGGACTGGGTGGTCTGGTTCTCGCTGGTTCTGCTACACTTACCGCGAGGATATAGAGGAGCTTATAGCGAGTCTGAATGTCAAGGGGATAAGGGAGGCGGCACTGAAAGCAGCGCTTGAGAAGGTGAAGGGGAGGCTTATAGCGGGGATGAAGAAAAGGGGGTCTGGTGTGGGGGGGAGGGAGAAGGGGAAGGGTGGAGGAGGGGGAGGAGGGGAAGGGGAGGGCGGGAAAGGGGAGGAGAAGGAGGAGGAGGTAGAGGTGGAGGAGGAGAAGGATAGTGAGGAGGATGGAGAGAAGAGGGGAGAGGAAGAGAAAGGAAAAGTGGAGGAAAAAGGACCTGGGTCTGATGGGGTGGAGGCGGAGAGAGAGGTGGGGCAGAAACGAGAAGAGGAAGGGAGGTGGAAGGGGGAGGCGAGCCTGATCGGCGAGAAGCTCCGAGAGCAATTGGAGGGGTTGAGAACGGTATTGGAGAGGCTAAAGGCAGCTCCGCCTCCTGCTGCAGCCACTGCTATGGCTGCTTCTGTGCTCGTACCAGTTCCTACTACTGCTGCAGCTGGTGCTGCTGCTGGTGCTGGTGCTGCTGCTGGCACTAGGAGCAAGGCAGCCACAGCTACAGCTGCGACACCTGCTCCCAGTTGGGGTGTTTGGGCCGCTCTAGTCTGCAAAGCGGCTGCCGTTGCCCCACCTAAATCGGATCAGATCAAATTAGGGGGCCTTCACAGCTCCTCTGGTTTAGCTGTCTTGATGGGCGGCAAAAATCGTCTTGACTCTCGTGCTCCTGCTGCTGCTTCGGATACTGCAACAGCTGAACCAGCAGCAGCAGAAACAGGAGCAGAGGCAGGAGCAGGAAAGATCGGAGCAGGAAAGGCAAAAGGAGGAAAGGAAGGAGGAGAAAAGGGAGGAGAAGAGAGGGCAGGAGCAGAGGCAGGAGGAGTCAATCTAGTCAAGGGAGTCAGCAGTGAGCGCGTCCAGCTGGCGCGCCAGGTGGCAGCGCTACGGCGGCTGTTGCTGTGCGCTGAGGTGGCAGCTTTCAAGCTTTGTGACGGTGCTCTTGGGGAGGCGAGAGGTGTGGGAGGTGGGAAGGGGAAGGAGGAAGAAGGAAGTGAGGGAGAGGAGAGAGAGGAGGAAGAGGGAGGCTTGAAAGGAAAGAAGGACGCTGGGAAGGCAGGGAAAGGTGGTGGTGGTGAGGGAGGGTTGGGAGCAGACAGGGAGGGGGGAGCGAGGCAAGAGGGGGAAGAAGGGGAGGAGGAGGAGGAGGAGGAGGAGGAGGAGGAGGAGGAGGAGGAGGAGGAGGAGGAGGAGGAGGAGGAGGAGGAGGAGGAGGAGGAGGAGGAGGAGGAGGAGGAGGAGGAGGAGGAGGAGGGAGGAGAGGAGGGGGAGGAGGATGATGCAGCGACAGTGAGTGAAGCGGAGGAGCACGAGGAGGAGGAGGGGCTGAAGGGCCCGTCTGCTTCGCGCTGCTTGTGGCGGTCGAGGCGAGTGCGGCGCGTGTGGCGGAGGGAGGTGATGGGTGCTCGCACGCTCGCCACCCTCACCTATCTCGCTGCCTCCCTCAGGTGTGTTTCCCCGTCGGACCACCTGCCTCTCTCAGGTATGCCCTTGCACTCGCTGCGTCCCCCAGGTATGCTTCCCTTGGACTGGCCTTTGTGGCGCCTCAACAGGAGGAGGTGGGGCTGAAGGGCCCGTCTGCATCGCGGTGCTTGTGGCGGTCGAGGCGAGTGCGGCGCGTGTGGAGGAGGGAGGTGATGGGTGCTCGCAGACTCACCACTCTCGCATACCTCTCTGCATCTCTCAGGTGTGTTTTTTCTTGTACTAGCTGTCTTTTCCGGTTTTGTCGACCATGTTCTCCTTATTCCTTGCTTTGTCGCCTTTTCTCCTTCCCAGTTCAACCACCGTTGCCCTTGGTGCCTGCAGGCTTCACACAGGGAAGGATGGTGAGAGGAGGGAAGAGGACGAGGAGGAAGAGGACGAGGAGGACGCGGAAGTGCTCGCACTTGTTTCCCTCACTTCTCATGCCTTTGCCCTTTCTCTTTCCTCTCTTTCCCGCCACAGGGAACGATGCAATGCCCTTGACGCTTCCAAGCTTCAGACGGAAAAGCATGGTGGAGATAAAGGAGAGGGGAGAGGAGAGGACGAGGAGGTATCAGATGATGGGAGTGACGAGAGTGAGGAGGGGGAAAAGAGAGGTGCAGAAGAGGTGGAAGAGGGGAGTGAAGGGAGTGAGGAGGCGAAGGGGGACAGTGAGGATGAGGAGGAAGAGGAGGTGGAGAAAGGAACTAGGAGCAAAGGTGGTAGTGGGGGAAGGAAGAAGCAGGGGAAGAGGAAAATTGGGGGGAGTGTGATGAAGGCAAGGGAGAGTAGGAGAAAGCAGGGGGGCAGAGGCAAGAGAAACACTGAGACATCTGAAGATGAGGAGGAGGAGGAGGAGGAGGAGGAGGAGGAGGAGGAGGAGGATATGGAAGGGGAGGAGGAGGAGAAGGAGGAGGAGGAAGAGGAGGACTCAGGAAATTTGGGGGAGCAAGGAAAAGAAGAGAAGGAAGACCAGGGTTTTACGACGGTTGGGGGCAGAAAGCTGCGGGCGAGAGGCAGTGGTGGTGAGGCGAAGGAAAAAGGGAAGGGGAAGGAACCAGGCCGCCAGGCTGCTTCTAACGGGAAAAAGGGGAATCTGTCTGTTTCTCCTGCTGCTACTGCCGCCGCCGTTGCTGCTGCTTTGCGAGCTGCTTCCCCTAAGCTGCTGCCTCCTTCCCTCTGTGCTTCGTGTGGAGAGGCAGTGGGGCCAGGAGGGGAGGGTGGAGCAGGGGAGGTGGTGCGGTGTGCGTCGGTGCAGTGCGGTAAGGCGTTTCACCCTGTGTGTGCGGGGCTGAGGCGCAAGGCTGCCAAGGCTGCTTGGTTCTGCACGGATTGCCGCCAGGGTTGGCGGCGGAAGGGGGGGAATGAGATGGGGGGAAAGGGTGGGGGGGCTGGGAAGGATGCGAAGGGTGGGAAGGGTGGGAAGGGCGAAAGTGATGGAGAGGGTTGGAGACAAAGGGGTAGGAAGCGAGGGAGAGGGGAGGATGTGGAGGAGGAAGACGAGGAGGGAGAAGAAGGGGAGGAGGATGAAGAGGAAGATGAGGAAGACGAGGACAGTGAGGAGGAAATGAAAGTGCGTGGAAGGAGCAGCAAAGGGAGGATGTCTAGTAAAGGAAAAAGCAGAGGCAGGTCTGCGATTGAAACCCTAACTGGAAAATCACGGAAGAAAGAGGAGGTGAGTGAGGAGGAAGAGGAGGAAGAGAAGGAAGAGGAGGAAGAGGAGGAGGATGGTGAGGAGGAGGGAGGGGATGAGGACGAAGAAGAGGAGAGTGGAGAGGATAGTGAGGAGGAAAGAAAAGTGCGAGGGAGGAGCAGTAACAAAAGGATGGATTCTAAAGTGAAAGGAGGAGTTGGTGGTGCTGCGAGTAATGCCCGTGCTAAGAAACCTCGCAGGGAAAAAGAGGAGGACGAGGAGGAAGAGGATGAGGAGGAAGAAGAAAGGGAGGAAGAAGAGGAAGAGTTGAGCGAGGGGGAAGAGGAAGAGAGCGAGGACGAGAGTGAGGAGAGTGAGGAAGATCATGGAGAGTGGAGAGGAAGTGGTGGGAAGAAAAGCAAGGGGAAACTGCTCTCTAAAGGGAAGGGCCGGAGTGGTGGTGCTGTTGATGCAACGAGGACTGGGCAAACGCGGAAGAGAAAAGGTGCAGAGGTGGAAGAGGAAGAAGAGGAGGAGGAGGAGGAGGGGGAGGATGAGAGTGATAGGGATAGTGAGAACGAATGGAAGGTGGAAGGATGGGTTAACAATGGAAAGATAGAGCTTCGTATCGGGACGAGCAGCAAGGGAAGGAAGAAAGCGCAGATGAAGAGGAGGAAGAAGGATTGTGAGGAGGAGGAGGAGGAGGAGGAGGAGGAGGAGGAGGAGGAGGAGGAGGAGGAGGAGGAGGAGGAGGAGGAGGAGGAGGAGGAGGAGGATGAGGATGAGGAAGAGGAGGAGGAAGAGGAGGAAGAGGAGGAGGAAGAGGAGGAAGAGAGTGAGGAGGAAGGAAAGAGTGAGGAGGAAGAGAGTTCAGAAGGTGTTGGTACCGTTTTGTTGAGAGGGAAGAGGATGGAGGGTCGGGAAGGGAAAAGCGTTGGGGGGGAGGGAGGGGGGAAGGAGCAAGAGCGGAAGTTGGTGGGACGAGAGGCAGGGAAAGGCGTAAAGAAGGGAAAAGGAAATGGGAATGTCAAAGGGAAAGGGAAGGCGAACGGGAAAGGGAAAGGGAGTGTGAGTGAGAAGGGGAGACGGCGAGGGGAAGCCGTTAGACTTGATGACAGCGAGGAGAGTCGTGGCAGTGAGAGTGAGAGGGAGAGTGAGAGTGAGAGCGAGAGTGAGAGGGACAGTGAGAGTGATAGGGGTGGAAATGGGCGTGTTGAGAGGAAGAAGGTTACTCGTGGGTCGGTGTCAAGCCAGGAAAGGCCGACTGATGGGAAGGTGAGCCGAAAAAAGCCGACCCAGGAGAAGCGAGCCCAAGAGTCAAAAACTCCAGAAAAACCGGCCCTTGTGGTACTAGGAGCGAGAGGAGTGACTCTTGAGTCGACTCAAAAGTCATCCCAAGTGAAGCAGCCCCAAAAGACGAAGAAAACTCCAGAACAAGAAGAGTCAAAGACTCCAGAACGACCAGCCCTTGTGGTGCTAGGAGCGAGAAGGATGACTCGTGGCATGCTTGAAAACAGCTGGGAGGGGAGGAGAGAGGACGAGGAGAAGGAGGAGGAGGAAGAAGAGGAAGAAGAAGAGGAAGAAGAGAAAGAAGAGGAAGAAGAGGAAGAGGAGGAAGAGGAGGGAGAGGAAGGGAGTGAGGGGGAGGAGAGCAGTGGGGAGGAGGAAGATGCAGGCAGCGTTGGTGGGAAGAAGGTGGGTGATGTGAAGAAGCTGGGTGATGGGCGTGGGACTGGGAAGGTGAAAGCGGTTGGAGGGAGACACAAAGAGACACTCCAGTCGCGTCGGGGAAATCAGCAGCAGCCAAGAAAGAAGGAGAAAGAGGGAAGAGGAGTAGAAGAGGGGCAGGAGAAGGCAGGAGGGAAAAAGGAGGAGAAGGCAGGAGGGAAAGAGAAGGAGAAGGCAGGAGGGAAAGAGAAGGAGAAGGCAGGAGGGAAAGAGAAGGAGAAGGCAGGAGGGAAAGAGAAGGAGAAGGCAGGAGGGAAAAAGAAGGAGAAGGCAGGAGGGAAAGAGAAGGAGGCAGGGAGGTATGGGAAGGCCTATTCCCGAACGAGAAGGAGAGACACCGTTTAACAGGCAATATGGTCAATGGTTGTGGGTCGGGGTGACTTTTGAATCGACTCAAAAGTCACGAGGAGAGACACTGTTTAACAGGCATTATGGTCAATGGTTGTGGGTCAGCGTATGAGCATATGAGCTTACTGGTTCACCAGCTTGTGGGTCAATGGAGGCATAGCCATTTGAGAAATGCTTACCATCTTAGAGGCGGGGAGAAGCGAGGTGGAAAGAGGTGAGGGTTAGGGGGTGGGGCTAATGGGGTAGGCTTGGTAAGGGGTTGGGGCGTGGAAAAGGAGGGGTTATGATTTTTTAGAATTCTCAAAAAACATACGCAGCATGCTGTTGAGACGGCATGTAGGTGTGACTAGCGTGCGATCGAGACGACTCAGTGAGTGAGGTGGCTGATAAGGGACAGGGCAATAAGTGGTTGGGGTGTGGAAGAGGAGAGCGTGGGACTAGTTTTTAGTGTAAAACAGGTTAGTGATGTTGCTGCTACGTTTGTCTGTTGATCTGAGAAAGAGAAGCTCTGAACGAGAAGCTCTGAATGAGGGTCTGACTGAAGGCACCACCACCTTTGATCATTCTCAGAAGTGATTAAGTACGGTATGTTCGCATGCGTTTCCCAGGTACCGCCATGCAATGCATCTGGTAGGTGTGCTACAGTACCGCACTGTAGTTGCTGGGGCATGACATGGCTCGGCTTGATCCATACTTTGCCAGCGTTGATCCATAACAGTACAAAGAAACAAGAGCAGGTGATAACATGTTCAAGTAGTTACTTGTAAGTGGATGATTACTGGCAGAATCCAACACATGTTGGGCAATTCAAATGTGATGGATGTACAAAACAGGCAGCTACTTCTCTTGACTGATTTTTTATGGTAAGTGCAACCAAACTAGCACATCCTGAGACGTTTCAAACCCAACCCAGCTTACATACAAACCCACGCCCTCCAGTTACCACGATAAATGCACCACTTGAATCTCGGCCTGTTACTGCGGTTCCAACCTCCTCCATACCTCCTCTTTTGATCATCCCCATCATCCTCATCGTTCTCTATAATGCCTCCCTTTTTACCATACCTCAGAACCTTTCTTCCTCCCCGAATTACGACATTTTTTAGCACTGACAGCAAGCCAGACCCCTCTGCTGACAGCAAGCTAGACCCCTCTGCTGCCCAGCCTCGCTTCACTCCATGCTCACTCTTCCTCTCACTCTGCTTTTGATTCAACTCAAAAGCAGACTCTGCTGCACAGCCTCGGTTCACTCCATGCTGACTCTTCCTCTCACTCTCATCAAGGCTCACTTCGAGAAGGGTCACCTCACCAAGGGTCGCCCCACTACTGCCTCTAGTGTCACCATTTGCAAGCGATTCTTGAGTCTCTTTGAGACTGCACTCCTCTCCCTTCCCTGCTACTCCCATGTCATTGTGACCTGCTTCCCTGCACAAGGCGTCATTGCTTCTTCCAGCAGACCTGCTTCCCAATTCTCCTCCTCGACCTGTAGCAGCAGACCTGCTTCCCAACCTGTAGTGGTCATTGGCCTGTACTCCTCGACCTTTAGCAGCAGACCTATGTGGACAGCTCCCTCCTCTTTCAGATGTTGCTCCTTGGACCTGCTCGTTTGAATGTGTCCGCTTGAACTTTGGAGATCCCACGGACACATGTGAGAAGCTCTTTTCCACCTCTTCCCCCTGCTGCTGCTGCTGCTGCTGCTGCTGCTGCTGCTTGCAACGCCGTTCTTCGAATGAGAGCATGAAGCATACTGTTGCGGCAGGAGAGGCAGGAGAGGCAGCAGCAACCGGTAAGCCGCTTCCTGTCCTTCGCAAGTGCCCAGTATTCCTGAAGTCAGGAGCGGAAACAGAGCAGGTACTGTTGCGGCTGCTAGTGATATGAACACCGCTTCTTGTCCTTCGCAGGTGGCTTAAATACCTCATGTCAGGAGCAGCAGCAGAACTGGTACTATTGTTGCTTCTATTGCTGATATGATTTCCGCTTCGTGTCCTTTGGAGCTGGGTGGAAGTTCGGATGCCAATGGTAGTGGTGGTGATAGTGGTGGTGCGAGTGCTGCTGCTGTTCATGCTCCTGTAAACGCTGCTGGTGCTGCTGCTCCGGACGTGAATGCAGCGGCGGGTGCTTTGGAGGTGGGTGGGAGTTCGAGTGTCACCACCGTCAGTGCTGCTGTTTGTTCCGTTGCTGTTGCTGGTGCTGCTTTGCTGGCCGCTGTGGGTGCCGCTAAAGTCGTTGCTGACTCTGGTTCTGCTCGTGCTGCTGCTGTTGCCGCCAGGACCAGGGCTGGACCTTCTCACGTGAGCAGTGTCGCTGATGTTGGTGGTGACACTGTTTCTAGTGCTGCTTCTGCTGCTGCTGCTGCCGCCAGGACCAGGGCTGGACCTTCTCACGTGAGCAGTGTCGCTGATGTTGGTGGTGACACTGTTTCTAGTGCTGCTTCTGCTGCTGCTGCTGCCGCCAGGACCAGGGCTGGACCTTCTCACGTGAGCAGTGTCGCTGATGTTGGTGGTGACACTGTTTCTAGTGCTGCTTCTGCTGCTGCTGCTGCCGCCAGGACCAGGGCTAGACCTTCTCACGTGAGCAGTGTCGCTGATGTTGGTGGTGACACTGTTTCTAGTGCTGCTTCTGCTGCTGCTGCTGCCGCCAGGACCAGGGCTGGACCTTCTCACGTGAGCAGTGTCGCTGATGTTGGTGGTGACACTGTTTCTAGTGCTGCTTCTGCTGCTGCTGCTGCCGCCAGGACCAGGGCTGGACCTTCTCACGTGAGCAGTGTCGCTGATGTTGGTGGTGACACTGTTTCTAGTGCTGCTTCTGCTGCTGCTGCTGCCGCCAGGACCAGGGCTGGACCTTCTCACGTGAGCAGTGTCGCTGATGTTGGTGGTGACACTGTTTCTAGTGCTGCTTCTGCTGCTGCTGCTGCCGCCAGGACCAGGGCTGGACCTTCTCACGTGAGCAGTGTCGCTGATGTTGGTGGTGACACTGTTTCTAGTGCTGCTTCTGCTGCTGCTGCTGCCGCCAGGACCAGGGCTGGACCTTCTCACGTGAGCAGTGTCGCTGATGTTGGTGGTGACACTGTTTCTAGTGCTGCTTCTGCTGCTGCTGCTGCCGCCAGGACCAGGGCTGGACCTTCTCACATGGACGGTGCTGCGGGTTCGGCGGAGGTGGATCGGAATAGCCAGGAGGAAATTGCTGCATTCTGCTTGCTCTGATTTCTCTGCTTGCACCTGAGCCTGGTCAAGATCAGGGGTACTCCTTGTCCTCGCTAAAGGGTGACTCTTTATAGGTACGAGTATGCCGCCTTCGCCATCAATCAGAGGAGTGGAAAAACAGTCGTCATTATCACAGTCACCATCATCATCACCATTATGACGCGCGGGGGCCCTGCTGCCATCCCCGGCCACGTCGCCGCCCATGTCGCCGCCCATGTTGCCGCCCACATTGCAGCTTGCATCGCCGCCCACAGCGATCGCTGTCTTGGCTGTAGCATGGGGATCAGTTGAAGCAGCAGGATTGCAAGGGCTCTCCCATTCGTGACCGTCAGGAGCAATGGACGAAGTCAAGAGTGCTGGTGGTGTGAGTGGTGGTGCTGCTGCTGGTGTGAGCGGTGGTGCTGCTGCTGCTGCTCGTTTAAGAGCTGGACTTCGGAATCCGGAACGGAACACTCTTGGGCTGAACACCCTTGGACTCGGCAGCCTGGGGAAGTTGAAGCAGTTCCGCCCGGCCTCAGCACAATCTGCTGTACTTTGAGGCGCCTCAAAATACAGCCTGGGGAAGTTGAAGCAGTTCCGCCCAGCCTCAGCACAATCTGCTGAGCGCTCATCAATCCCGCTGGGCGCAGTTCCGCGGACACTGCAACGCGCAGCAGCAGCAGCAGCAGTATCGATTTCCCTCACAGCCTCCAAGTAGACCCCCTTTCCCACGCACTCCTCTCTCCCCCACACGCATTCCTCTCTCCCCCAAGTCTTGCTCACGCTGCTCCACTCCCTCGGGTTCCAAGGCTTGGCCTTCCGCCATGCCCTCGCCTGTCCCCCTCTTTGTCTCGCGGGCAATTCTGGGCACTCCTTGGATGTCTCTATCGTTTTACAAGAATTTGCCTTCCGCCATACTCTCCCCTCACTCTTCCCCTCACTCCTCCCCTCCCTCCCCCACTCCTTCCCCCCTTCGGTTCCCAACCATTTCTGTTGCTCCAGCTCGCCCCACGTTCCCTTCTCTTCCTCCTTCACCTTCCCCTTCCCCCTCCTTTTCCCGCCAGATTCATAGAGAAAATCTCTCCCTCTCTTCTTCCTGTTCGACTGACGACGCAATTCCTTCCCTCTTTTTCCCTCCCCCTTTTCCTCCTCCTCCTCTTCCGCCTCCCCCTCTCCCAACGCCAGTTCTTCCCAGAGAGCATCAATATCAACGGGATCCAGATTGCAACATGCCACCGCCGGGATTCGAACCCGGAGCTTCCGCGCGAAACGGTACTTTGAGGCGGCGCGGGAGCTGGCGGAGGGGTGGTGAATGGGCGCAGGGGAATGGGGAGGGGGAGATGTGCTTGCGGAATGCGCGTGCCCGGAGGAAGGGTTGGGCTGCGGGGAACAAACTGATGCGATTGGCTGAGCAGACGGGCCAAAGGGAATGGTAGCTGCAACGGCATCAGCCAAGGACTGGCAGGTGGCTGCCGCAGTGGTTGTGGTAGCGGCAGTAGCAGTAGCAACAGCAGCAGCAGTAGCAACAGCAGCAGCAGTAGCCGTTTCAGAAGGGCTGTTAATGGCGGGTACTACACAGAGACTTGAAAACGACTCTGATTCACTTGGATCCTGAGAGCCTGGCGAAGGGGTTGGCTGGGCGAAATGCGGGCTGGTTACCACTGACTCGTTGCGAGGAGAAGAGTGGAGGAAGGGGGAAGCAGCGGGGACTGCTTGGGGGGACGGTGTGGCGGGTGCGGCGGAATTCAGCAGGGAAAGCGCGGGCGGCTGAAGGGCTGCGGATAATGGGGGCTGCGGGGATGCGGAACGGCGCGCGGCCGTGGACCGCGGAGCTTCCGCGTGGAATGCGGAGGGGTTGCGGACGCTGATGGGCAACTCGATCGCGCGCGGGGAAGTGGAGGGGCGCGGTGACTGCGGGGAAGCGGAGATCAATTGCGGGGAACCTGAGGGGCAAGACGATTGCGGGGAAGCGGAGGGACAGGACGATTGCGGGGAAGCGGAGGGGTAAGTAGATGGGGACGAGGGAGACGAAGGGGAGGGGGAATTCGGGTGCGACAGTAGCGCGGACGCGGGCGACGCGGCGGGAAAAGGCGAGGGCGCAGAAGGGGAAGGCGAGGGGGAGGGGGAGGCGGGAGGGGATGGGGAAGGGGAGCAGCGAGGATGTATCGCAGACTGCAGAGGCGTCGCCTTTCTCAGTGACGCCGGCGACGCTGCAGTGGCCTCCTCGCGCTCAACGCGCTCTTTGCGCTCAGCGCGCTCTTTGCGCTCAGCGCGCTCTTTGCGCTCGGCGCGCTCTTGAGCCGGCGTGAGCAACTCCTGGGAAGCCGGCGACGCTGCAGCGGCGACATCGCGCTCGGCGCGCTCGATTCGCTCGGCCGGGGATGCCGCCACTATCGCCGCCGCCATCGCCGCCGCCATCGCCTCTGTCATCGACGCCGCCATTTCCGCCAGCTTGCCAGTGCTTCCCGAGGCGCATTCACTCCCCGCCGCGGCTTCGACGCGTATTGCCTCGCAGCGGCCGCTTCTGAGAACAATCGCTGGGCGGCGCCGCCTTCGAGTCCGGGGGCAGCGGAAGAGCGAATCCGTTGCGGCGTCCGCAGACGGGCACCTGCCAGTGGGCGGTTCGCGCAGGTGCAGGCGCGGGCGCAGGCGCGAAGACCCAAGGTCCACCAGCAGCAAATCTCCGCGGCTGCGCGATCCGCCCTCTTGCACGGGTGGCGCATCCACACAAGAGGGCCCTTTGCGCAAACCATCCGCAGGCGCATCCGGCGGCAGCGAAACTCCGCGACAGCGCGATCCGCCCACAGTCACAGTCACATCCGCATTCGCAGCCACAGCCACGGCGAGGGCTGAGGGCACTTTTCGCTGGGCCTCCAATGGTTTCCCTGGAGGCGAATTCTGCACTGGCAGTAACGTGATACGTTTGGGAGCGGTGCTCCGTGACGCATCGCAACGCCAGCTTCGGAGTGATGCTGCGAAGCGTCCATCATGCGGCGCGGAAGCGCGCCGCGGCGGTGCGGATGACGCCGTCGCTCCAGCTGAAAGGCGACCCCGGCCGTCCGATGCCATGTGATGGGAAGGATGTACGGCTGGAGGGAAGCGAGGAAGGCCGAGAGTCACATTGTAGACTAGAAACAAGCTGTTAGAGCCGCCCTGGCAGTAGCCGCTACTAGTAGAAGGATATCCCAGCGAGTGAGCAGACCAGTGAACCCGACACGGTGTGATCCCGACACGGTGTGATCCCGACACGGTGTGATCCCGACACGGTGTGTCCGACACCGTTCTGTCTATCCCTGAATGCCGTTCTGTCTATCCCTGGATGCCGTTCTGTGTCTTTACTAGAAAGTACGTGCAGGGTGCAAGGGGAATGAGACGCTATTTGAGGAGTCTATGGCGGATCGAGGCTAGTGGTGGTGCTCGCAGTGACTCTTTGGACTCGCACCGTGCAGTCGGACTCGACTCGACATGCTGAGGGTAACTCGAAGAGCAAACAAAGCTTGTGAAGCGACAACGTTGTAAAGCGAACAGGTGAAAGGGGTTCAACTCGGGTGACTGCATTTGGCCTCCACAGAGCCACAAGGTGGCAGGCACCTTGTAGTCCTTCTCTCCTGGGCCCTGCCTGGCCAAGGCGAGAGCGAACTGCGGAGCCGACGGAGGGGTCCGTTCCGCTCCGCGCGGAGTCCGCGCGATCTCTTCCAGATCATCGATGATCGACCTTCCGTTGCTTCGTCGGTGCGGTGGATTCTGCCGACCGATGAATACAAGAGCTATGCAGGTCCAGGAATAAGCATCCCTGCTCCCACAGGCGGCGATGAAGGGAGGGCAAGGAGGGTCGGTCACAACTCACTTGGGCTGGATATGCTCTTGACCCGACCAGACAGGGGGGCGCCAGCGGGTGCTGTGTGTCTGTGGTGCCATGCTGTGCTGTGTGATGTGCTGCCCTGTTGTGCTAAACCATGCTGTGGTGTGGTGCTGCGCTGTGGTGCTTCTGTGCATGGTGTGCAAAAGATGAGGCGCAATTTGCTAACGGACGGACGACACAAATGGATGGCAGGAGCAGGAGCAGTGAGAAGAATCGCCAATGTCAAGTCAATGCCGAATTCACGGAAAATGTGGAATTCCCTGGCAGAAATGCGGTTCGGATGTAGAATACAGCGGCTCGGGATTTGAGAAATCGGGAGCGAGTTTCACGCTGCCCAATTGCATCTCTTGTTTTTGGCGCAAACGGTAACCTCGGCATCAATAGATAGCACTTCCATCTCCCTCATTGGATACTGAACATGGATTTACTGTTTTCCGATCGATTCAGCAAACGCTTCCACCACCGACCAGTAACGCCTGTTGCAATATTGCGGACAAAAATCTCCACAGGGGGTCGTTTCATAAGAGCGTGTAACTTTTTTGCATTTTGTGATTTTGACGTACCGTCCGATTATATGGAATCGGACGGTACGTTTATAACGAAACCGGCTGTCCGATTTGAATGTTTGCAACTTCGGACGGTACGAATGCATATGTGACACTTTTTCCACATGCTAGGGTTCCGCGATGGTATTCCTTTCGCCATCTCAAATATACACTAGTAACGCCAGTCAGAACCCATCGCAATTTTCGCCTATGGAGTTCAGCGCTTCGGACATACAATTGAAAATTCCAAACATGCACAAAGGCCGTCGACACCAACCTCTTCGCAGTCAAAGGGTCACCACAACCCTCTATCTATATCAGAGACATCTCTCTGCACAAAAATATGTCGCGCCGCCACCTACTATCCGTACTACACCTCTTGTATAGAGGGTACCAACAGTTCATTGTCGGACCAGGGGTCGACTACATTGCAGAGATTATCCTATTGCTCGATGACGAGGACCGCAACATCATGCAACGAGACCGTGAGAGTCAGAAGGAGAGATGGGATTATCTTCTTGGTGGAATGCCTCGTCAGGTTTTCATTGACACTTTCCGCGTTAACCGTGCTGTTTTCGACTACTTGGTAGACGCTTTGCACAGTAGGATCTGTGACCGCCAGCGCGTGATACCTGTACAATCGTGCGTCGCAATGACGCTAGTTTATCTAGGCACATGCGCAACGTTCCGCCAGCTCGGCCTGCAGTTTGGGGTCGTGCCGCAACATGCGCAGAGGATTGTGCAGGGCTTTATGGCGTTCATAGTGGACGAACTACTCCCTCTCTGGGTTTCTCACCCTTCCGCCGAGCAGATGGCAGCGATCGCCGAAGAGTTCCGGTACGAGGGCGGTATTCCAGGCGTCATAGGAGCTCTAGATGGGACTTATATTAAGTGCCGTGGCTTCGGGAGAGACAAGGAGGATTTCAAAAACAGGAAGGGTTTTTACTCCATAATCCTACAGATAGCTTGTGACTCTAACGGAATCATCTGGGACTACAATGCGGGATACCCCGGAAGCGTCAACGACTCCCGGGTGTTTACTAACTCCCCGCTCAAACAGCGCTTAGAGGCTGGCGAGTTGGGGAACTACATGTTAGTCACGGACGCTGCATACGCTCTCACAAGCTACACTTGTGTGCCTTGGCGCGCTACTCCCGGACGGTCTCTGCCACGTGCAAAAGACAAATGGAATACACAACAATCGCGTCAGCGTATGATAGTCGAACAAGTCAGCGGGCGGCTCAAAGGCAAGTGGCGCATACTCGACAGCCGGATGGAGTGCCACAGTGAGAGGGTGCCACAGTTGGTGAGTGCCTGTGTGGCACTTCACAACATTGAACTGACGATCGGCAGCAGGGATCGCCTGGGCACACCGCCGGAGCGCTACCGATGGTGGCTCGAGGGGCCCGCGGCTACTCTTCGACTTACCGGCCCTGAGGTGCGCGGTTTCACGCCTCGTCTTCGGATGAAGAGGTGGACTGCGGCGATCTACGCCTCCTACTGCGCCGCTCATCCGCGTACCCGCGAAATACCTCCCGGGTTAGTGACTTGAATTCCTCCCACTTCGCATCCTGCCGTTTGTCAAAATGCTCCCGTAGTTCCCCTATCAACTCGGCAGTGCTTGACGGTTTCTTCGTGTCGACTGCTTTGCGGCCAACACCGCGTTTTGCGGCATTCTTCTTTTTGCCATCATTCTCGCCGTCTTGCTTGCGTGGGTACTGCCACCACGCATTCTTTGAACTCCCCTCCCCGCCATCAGACGTAGGGCGCGCTCCCCAAGTGATGCGCCGACCGCGGATAGAGATACCCGTCGTCGAACCTGACGGGACCGTTGCGCCGCTTGGGGAGCCGCCGTTGCTCGGAGCGATAGTGTCTGGCGAGAGTGGAGTCTCGGGGGAGGGACGAGACGGAGCGACGGCGCCGGCTTCACGACTGGGAGAGGCAGGCTCGGTAATGCGGCTGGTGGTGGGGGACGGCGTGGGTACGACGGGTGGGATATATGGCGAGACGGGAGCGGGAGGGCGGGGAGCGGTGACGCGCCGTGCGGCAGCAGTCTGCGAAGGGCTTGAAGTCGGCGATTGAGGCGTAGCTACCGTCGGTGTGGCGCGGGTGTTGTTGGCGGCCGGGGGAGCTGGACGCGCCGTCGCCATGCGGGCGGGAGCGATGCCGGTACCTGCAGGACAGGGGGTATGGTGCTTGGGCGCTCACCCCAGAGGCGCTCGGCCAGATGGTACCAAGGCGGCAGGTTTGTGACGCGTCCCTCCCCAGATCGCCTTATACGGTCGTTAATGCGACGCCACTCCGCCTTTAGGCGGTTGAACTTCGCCTTGACTGCCCCCTGGTCATGCCGCCACGTCGGGTTGCGCTCAAGGATATCCCGCTGGACCAAGGGGTACCAGGACCTTCCCTGCTGCCCGGTGCGTGCGCGGATCTGCGGGTCGAGATCGATGAACGTGGCCAGCACCTCGCACTCCTCCTCAGCGGTCGAGCATGGCGAGTTTCTGGCAGTGGAGTGGCGAGAAGCAGCGGCAGTGGTGGTACTTGGCTCCGTTGGTTGCGCGGTGGGTTCCTCTTCAACCTCTCCTGGCGCGGCGTTGTCATCAAATGCGGCACCGAGTCCATAGTCATCGTCGGCGTCGTAGGAGGCAGAAGGGGAGGGGATTTGGTAAACCCAGTAGTTGGAAGGGGTGACGGAGGGAGTGGTAGAAGGAGCTGTCGGCGTGTTCGTCCGATCCCGTATCTGGGACTCTTGTGTTTCGGGAGCAGCTGTGGCAGGAGTGGGAGTATTGGTAGATCCCGGTGGATGGGAGTTGGGAGTGGTGTTGTCAGACTGGGTGTGTGGCGTGGGGTGGCGAGAGGGATCCATTGTGCAGTGTAGTGAGTTGTGAGTCAATGTCGTGGCTTCTTGTATTGTAGTGAGGCTAGTTGTGGTTGGACAATGTCAACTTTTGAATCCGAGCCGCATTTTCCAATGTTCTAGTGAGGCGGTCCGCTGAAATCCAAATTCGCCCGCCAATCGCGTGCGCGGACAAGCGGACAGTCCGTTTGTGTTTCGGACCGTCCGTTGTCAGTGTTTCGTGTCGTTAGAAAGTGGAAAAAGTGTCATGACGGTTCGTTCTTGTAGCGACGTCGCACACATCCTCGCGAAAAACTGCACGGCATTGAACGATAATGGTAACCCTTCGCATCGACGTACGGTCCACGGTTCGTTCCGTCGGGTTCAAAAAAGTTACACACCCTAAGATAGTCAAGCATTCGCGTTAAAGCAGTTTCGCTAAGAGAGAGAACTACAACTTCATCTTTTATTGAGTTTTACCACCTAATTCCTATCTCACCATATGGTACACTTATGGAACATACGTGGCACACTTATATCTCCTCGTACAAGAAAGTGATTTCACATGAACAAAGGTCAGTCTTCCCGTCGACTTTACAAGAAACTAAATTACCTAGGGAAACAGGCGGATCTCCTCCTTCTGAAAGCTCTTGCTCGCAAGCTCCTTCTGCTCCTTCATATGCGTAGACGCAAATCCAGTGGCAGTTGAAGCCGAAGGAGGCCGCCCGACGTACTTAACATCCTCAAAGCTGCCCCGGTTGACACTTCGGAGCACAGTGGCGAGACGAGGTGCCACATAGGAGTATGCCCCCATGTTCATTGGCTCCTCCTGCGTCCACACCACCTCAGCCTCTGCACGGAGGGTAACAGACCATATGAAAGCAAAAGGAGGACGATTTGAGAATTTACCACTCCAGGGGGGCACTCCCGATACCTTAAAGCAAGGTCCCATGTTCATTGGCTCCTCCTGCGTCCACACCACCTCAGCGTCTGCAAGGAGGTTAACAGGTCATGGCAATGGAGGGAGGACATCTTGAGTGGCTTTCCCCATTGCCATGGCTTGTTGGGACACCTTGAGAGCAAGCTCCCATGCTTGCTGGTTCCTCCTGGGTCACACCACCTCAGCTCTTTGGATGCGCGCATGTGTATCCTGTTTGCTGCATCCATATTGCCCCAAACAAGTTTCCAATTGACATACCCTCTCTCGATCATCCCCATCCTCACCCACCCCCCCCTTTCCCCTCCCCCCTTCTTCGTAGATTCATCCTCAACGTGAAGAAAAAAACAGTAAGCATATCTATACATTATAGCCACAAAAAAAACAGCACTCACTGCTGTAGCGCTGCACTTCTCGCTGCACGAGGTCGAAGGGGAAGGGGCAGATCTGCTCCACCCTCACCAACGCCACGTCATCCGCTCCCAGCCGCTCCCTCTCCTCTTCCAGCTCGTAATACACCTGCATTGGAAGAATATGTGTGGATTGAGCGTACAGTAACTGTGTTATATCAGCTTCCATGACAAAAAAACTGCCATATAGTGAAGATTTGAGTATACAGGAACTGTGGTATATCTGGTTCCATGATGCAGGCATGTCCCAGCCAGAGCAGACAAAAAGCAAAACTCCACCTTGCCGGAGCAGAACACGACGCGGCGAATGCCCTCCTCCTGCTCCCCATGCTCGTTTGGATCCATGATCAGCCGCTTGAACCGAGTGCCGCGCTTCTCAAACCCGGGCGTGCCCTGGCGGTCGTTGAACTCGTCCAGTGGCGACTTGCAGCGCGGGTGGCGCAGCAGGCTCTTGGGAGACATGACGATGAGCGGTTTGCGAAAGTCCCGATGGATCTGCCGCCTCAACACGTGGAAGTAGTTGGCCGGGGTCGTTGCGTTCACCACCTGGGGGGGTTGGGGGGATCGGGAGAAAAAAAGGGAATTGAAGGTTCAGAACTGTCTGCATGCCTGCATGCCTGCCCATCTGCCGCCTCAGAACGTGAATATAATCGAAGAATCAATCTAAATAATGCGCACGTGCCTCACAACGCACCTGCCAGTTGACCCCTTGCACTTGACGGGTCATCGTCTCCTCGAGCTCCGGAATGATAAATGGGTTGTCGTCAGAACTCTGGTGAGTGGGATGGCGCGGGGAGAGGGGAGAGGGGAGAGGGGAGAGGGGAGAGGGGAGAGGGGAGAGGGGAGAGGGGAGAGGGGAGGGTGTATAAGGGAAAGGGGAAGGGAGGACATATGACCCATGTGAATCATCAGTTATGGTCATCTCGAGCTCTGGGATGACCAACTCTGGTGAAGGAGGAGACGGCAAGAAAGTTTTTTTTAGGCGCCTCAAAATTTTTGAGGCGCTTTTTGAGGCGCCTCAAGAATCATCAGTCATGGTCATCTCGAGCTCTGGGATGACCAACTCGAGTTGAACTCTGGTGAAGAAGGAGAGGGCAAGAAAGTGGGAAGGCAAATGGAGAGGGGCAAAGGAGAGGAGGGCAAGTAAGAGGGAAGCGCAAAGAGTGGGCATGAGGCTCACTCCATCTGGCAAAGAGTGGGCATGAACCTCACTCCATCTGGCCAAGAGTGGGCATGAGCCTCACTCCATGTGGCAAAGAGTGGGCATGAGCCTCACTCCATCTGGCAAAGAGTGGGCATGAGCCAGATGCATTGGTCAGACAACAAAGTAGTTGTCTTCAAAGCAGTGAACCTCCCTCAAGCTCCCAAATGACAAAGGAGTAGTTGTCAAAGCTTTGGTGGTCTCACTACCACTCCCCACACCTCCTCACCTCGAGGCACCGCCCTATTATGGCCTATGAGTGCACTGATCACCCACCCACCGATGTTCATCCAATCCAACCACCCGCTGCCCTCGCCCCCCCCTCCCCCAACCCACAAGCCACCGCTCCTCACCTGGAGGTACCGCTCTAGCTGGGCAGAGGAAAGTTCAGGCCCCTGCCCATCATAACCATGGGGCAGCAAGCACACGAGCCCCGTCTGTCGCAGCCACTTGGACTCGCCGCTGCTGAGGAACTGGTCGTATATGACCTGCACTCCGTTGGCTTGCCTTGGCTTCCCTCCATTCAGCCTAAAAAATGCCCTTTCCATGCACCAGAAACCCTCCCACTGTCACTGCTCTGTACCTGGAGGTACCGCTCTCGCCTGGCTGACAACTGCTCGGGTCCCTGCCCATCGTATCCGTGCGGCAACAGACACACTAGCCCCGTCTGTCGGAGCCACTTGGACTCGCCGCTGCTGAGAAACTGGTCAGATATGACCTGCACTCCGTTGGCATGCCTGCATTCATTCTCAAACCCCTTCCCCCTTTAACCACCCACTGTCACCGCTCCTCACCTGCAGATACCGCTCCAACCGTGCTGAGGAGTGCTCCGGCCCCTGCCCGTCATATCCGTGGGGCAGCAAGCACACGAGCCCTGTCTGTCGCAGCCACTTGGACTCGCCACTGCTGAGGAACTGGTCGAATATGACCTGCGCTCCGTTGGCAAAGTCGCCAAACTGCGCCTCCCAGAGGACAAGCGAGTTGGGGTTCTCCATTGAATAGCCGAGCTCGAATCCCAGCACTCCGAACTCTGACAGGGAGCTGCACGGAGGGAGGGAGGGGAGGAGGAATGGGGAAGGATGAGAGGGTGATTCTTTCTACGAATCAGATTGCGCCTCCTAGAGAACAGGCGAGTTGGGGTTCTCCATTGAATAGCCGAGCTCGAATCCCAGCACTCCAAACTCGGATAGGGAGCTGCATGGGGGGGACGAGGAGGGAGGAGGGGAGAAGGGGGTTTGGGGGCAGAGGGGAGGGCGAGTAGCCCAGCACGCCAAATCACCTGCTGCTATTACGAACATTCACTGAACAATCACCTGCTGCTATTATGAACATGCACTGAACAATCACCTGCTGCTATTACGAACATGCACTGAACAATCACCTGCTGCTATTACGAACATGCACTGAACAATCACCAGCTGCTATTACGAACATGCACAGAACAATCAACTGCTGCTATTACGAACATTCACTGAAAAATCACCTGCTGCTATTACGAACATTCACTGAACAATAGCCTGCTGCTACTAGTGAACACTCACCTGCTGCTAGCACTGAACATTCACAGAACATTCTGAAAATTTACTGGACACTCATCGATCAGTCACCGGTTGCTGATGGTGAACACGCCATCGATCTGGCTCCGCAGCACATGGTTGAGCGGCATGAACTTGCGCCCGCTCTCCTGGTCGTGCACCACAGCGTGGCGAATCTTCACTGAATACTCACCTGTTGCTGCCAGTGAGCATTCACCTGTTGCTGATGGTGAACATTCCGTCGGTCTGGTTGCGCAGCACATGGTTGAGAGGCACAAACTTCCTTCCGCTCTCCTGGTCGTGCACCACAGCGTGGCGGTGGGAGAAGGTGCCTCGCTCCACGTCCTGCCCACTCAGCCGCACGTGATTCCCCTCCACTAGCAGAGTGCCGAAGGCTAGGGCCTCTGCTGTCGCCCAGTCCACACCCTGCAAGGGAGAGGAGATGGGGAGAGTGGACGATGGACGAAGAGGAAGAGGAACAAGTGGGTCGCTCCACGTCCTGCCCACTCAGCCGCACGTGATTGCCCTCCACTAGCAGAGTGCCAAAGGCTAGGGCTTCCGCTGTCGCCCAGTCCACACCCTGAGAGGGGAAGGTGATGGAGATGGCATACTAAGGAAAGAGGGAGGGGAGAGGGGGGGGAGAAGGTGCCTCGCTCCACGTCCTGCCCGCTCAGCCGCACGTGATTTCCCTCCACCAGTAAAGTGCCAAAGGCTAGGGCCTCTGCTGTGGCCCAGTAGACGCCCTGAGAGGAAAATGAGATCGAAACAGAGCGGATCCCACTGCGGTGGGCTTTGAAGTAGACTTACAGGTATATCACCCCTTCCTCTTTCCCCAACCAAACGCACCCCCCCTACCTTCCCTTCCCTTTACCACCACCCCGCCCCCTCACCTCCTCCGTTTCTATGGACTGCAGGGGAACGTCATACTCGCGCTTGATGGCGCGGCGGTCATTCGAGTAACCTTACTAAACAAACAAGCCATGTGCTTTGAAGTAGACTTTGCACATTACCGACCCATTCCCCATACCCCATCTCCCTCACCTCCTCCGTCTCAATAGACTGCAGGCGCGCGTCGTACACCCTCTTGATGGCGCGGTGGGCTTTGAAGTTGACCAACTCATCACTTCCCCTCCCCCCACAACTCCCACATAACCCCTCCCTTCAGTGCCCCCCTGTGCCTCACCTCCTCCGTCTCTATGGCATGCAGGCGCGCGTCATACACCCTCTTGATGGCGCGGTGGGCTTTGAATCAGAGTGGCACATTCCCTTCCCACCTTTCCCCCTCTTTCGCTCGTTCTGCCCACCCTCACCTCCTCTGTCTCAATGGACTGCAGGCGAGCGTCATACACCCTCTTGATGGCGCGGTGGGCCTTGAAGTCCGGAGGCAGCTTGCACACCAGGCGCCCCACCTCCTTGAGCACCTCGGGATTCACACTGGGGGTTGAAGGAGCAGTAAAGGGGGGAGAACAGGGGATGGACTTTGGATGGATTAGACAGCGGAGGTGCCTGAAACTGCTGGTAGTGTGGGGATTGGGGCAGCTTGCACACCAGGCGCCCCACCTCCTTGAGCACCTCGGGGTTCACACTGGCAGGAAGGGGCGGGCGGCGGGGAGAAGGGGGGGGGGGGGGTGGGGGAAGTGGGGAGGTGGGGAGGTGGGGAGGTGGGGGAAAAGGGGATAGGATTCAGATTGGGGCAGCTTGCAGACCAGGCGCCCCACCTCCTTGAGCACCTCGGGATTCACGCTGGCAGAGAGGCGGAGGGAAAGGAGGGCGGTGGGAGGGGAACAGGAGATGGATCTCGAACCTCAGAACGATGGCAGTGTGGGGAGCGGGGCAGTGTGGGGAGCGGGGCAGTGTGGGGAGCGGGGCAGCTTGCAGACCAGGCGACCCACCTCCTTGAGCACCTCGGGATTGACACTGGCGTCATGAAGGCAGGAAGGAGGGTGGGGGAGAGAACAGCGGACGCAAGTCGGATTAGACAGGGAAGTCCTGCAGTGCCTCCCTCCCTCACCAGCTTACCCCAGCTTGCAATGACCAGCTTAACCAACCAACCAACCAACCGACCAAACCAGCTTGCACTAGCTTGCAATCACCAGCTTACCCCAGCTTGCACCAGCTTGCAATGATCAGCTTACCTTGCACCAGCTTGCCTTGCACCAGCTTGCCTTGCACCAGCTTGCCTTGCACCAGCTTGCCTTGCACCAGCTTGCCTTGCACCAGCTTGCCTTGCACCAGCTTGCCTTGCACCAGCTTGCCTTGCCTTGCACCAGCTTGCCTTGCACCAGCTTGCCTTGCACCAGCTTACCTTGCACCAGCTTACCTTGCACCAGCTTACCCAGTATTGCGAATGCGAGACAGCTGCTCTGGAGACTTGAAGCCCGACCAGTACGCGGCAAGCCAGTCTCGTGTGGAGGGGACGTATTCCTTGCTGGCGGCGAATTCGTCGTTCAAAATCGCATCCACTCGGTTCGCCTGCTCCACTATCTCCTCCTCGCTCATATGCGCTCGCTGCACCAGCTGCTGCTTGTACAGCTCCAGGGGCGGGGGGTGGTTGCGGATCACCTGGGGGCAGGACAGGGGAGGAGGCGAGGGGGGAGGGAATGGAGTGAGAGGGGGGAGGGAGAGATGGGGTGAGAGGGGGGAGGGAGAGACGGGGTGAGAGGGGAGAATTTTCTAGGCTAGAGGCCCGCCTGCTCCACTATCTCCTCCTCGCTCATGTGTGCTCGCTGCACCAGCTGCTGCTTGTGGAGTTCCAGGGGCGGGGGGTGGTTGCGACTTTTGAGAATTCTCAAAAGTATCTCCTCCTCGCTCATATGTGTTCGCTGCACCAGCTGCTGTTTGTAGAGTTCCAGGGGCGGGGGGTGGTTGCGAATCACCTGGGAGGGAGAGGGGGGAGGCGGAGGGGAAGGAAAAGAAGAGGCCGCAAGCACGTGAGGAGGAAGGGCGCAGGGGAGGCAGCAAGCACGTGAGGAGGAAGGGCGCAGGGGAGGCAGCAAGCATGTGAGGAGGAAGGGCGCAGGGGAGGCAGCAAGCACGTGAGGAGGAAGGGCGCAGGGGAGGCAGCAAGCACGTGAGGAGGAAGGGCGCAGTAGTGGAGGCAGCAAGCACGTGAGGAGGAAGGGCGCAGGGGAGGCAGCAAGCATGTGAGGAGGAAGGGCGCAGGGGAGGCAGCAAGCACGTGAGGAGGAAGGGCGCAGGGGAGGCCGCAAGCACGTGAGGAGGAAGGGCGCAGGGGAGGCAGCAAGCACGTGAGTAGAGGGCAAGGGAGAGAAGGTTCAGCAGTTGCGGGAGGAAGAGACGTAGTCATTGAGATCAACCAAAGCAGCGGTAGCACATGAGATGAACCACCACATCGGATCGGAATGAGAGAGCTGGCTGGCACCATTCAGCCGCGAGCGAGCTCCATGGTGTGGTGCACTGATGCCGTGACTTGACATCGGATCAGAAGAGAGTCGTTAGTCGCTTGGGCTCACCTTGTACATGACAGGCTGGGTGAACGACGGCTCGTCAATCTCGTTGTGTCCGAACCGCCGGTAGCAGATGGTCCACCACGACATCAGAATGAAAGCGCTGATGCCACTCGGCAGCAAGCTCCATGGTGTGCACTTTTGAGTCGACTCAAAAGTCACCGCGCTGATGCCACTCGGCAGCAAGCTCCATGGTGTGCACGACAACCTCCACTTTGGATAAGAGAAGAGTTACTGGTCGCCTGGGCTCACCTTGTACATCACAGGCTGCGTAAACGAAGGCTCGTCGATCTCATTGTGTCCAAACCGGCGGTAGCACACGAGGTCCACAACGACATCAGAGTGAAAGCGCTGCCTCCACTCGGCCGCGAGCTCCACGGTGTGCACGACACCACAGTGCTTCCCTCGCCCTCACCTTGTACATCACAGGCTGGGTGAATGACGGCTCGTCGATCTCGTTGTGTCCGAACCGTCGGTAGCACACAAGGTCCACCACCACGTCCGTGTGGAAGCGCTGCCTCCACTCGGCCGCGAGCTCCATGGTGTGCACGACGGCCTCCACGTCGTCCCCGTTGACGTGGAAGATGGGGCAGTTGAGCGCCTTGGCCACATCCGTACAGTAGACTGAAGACCGGGAGGACTTGGGATCCGTTGTGAAGGCAACCTGAGAGGGGGGGGATGATGGGGGAAGGCAATGGGGGAGCATGAAATGAACACCAGTTAAATGCCTCGGCCACGCCCGTGCAGTAGACTAAAGAACGGGAGGACTTGGGGTCTGCTGTGAACGCAACCTGTGAGGATGAGATTGGGGGGGAGGGAGGGCAATAAAGGGGGGGGGGGGGGGGAAGATGGGGCACTTGAGCGCCTTGGCCACATCCGTGCAATATTCTGAGGAGCGCAAGGAGTTGGGGTCCGTTGTGAATGCAGCCTACGGGGGTGGGGAAGCAGGGGAGACAGAGAAGAAGGGGAAGAGCAGGACAAGGACAGCGCGTATTGAGTTGCGGGTGTGATTGGGGACGCATGGGTGAGAGGAGGGCAGGCATGCCTACCCTTCTTCCTCCCCTCCCTCCCCCTCAACCCCCCCCGTCCCTTGCTACATACTCGGTTACTGACCACAATATGAACGGTCCCTCCCTCCCGTCTCGTAATTCGGCAGGTCCTGCAAGTGAAACGTCTAATACACAACCCTTCGCCCCGACATGCCCCTCCCCCTTTATCCCCCCTCTGCCCCACCTCCTGTCCTCCTTCTCTACACACCTGGTTGTTAACCACGATGTGCACGGTCCCTCCTGTCTCGTAGCTGGGCAGGTCCTGCAAGTGGAACGTCTCGTAGACAACCCCTTGCCCCGACATGCCCTCTCCTGTTCCCATGGTCCTGCACTCCTTCTCTACACACCTGGTTGTTAACCACGATGTGCACGGTACCTCCCGTCTCGTAATTCGGAAGGTCCTGCAAGTGGAAAGTCTTGTACACGACCCCCTGGCCTGACACGCTCTTCCCTCTGCCCCTCCCCTACTGCACTCACCTGGTTATTGACAACGATGTGGACGGTCCCTCCTGTCTCGTAATTCGGCAGGTCCTGCAAGTGAAACGTCTCGTACACGACGCCCTGGCCCGACATGCTGCCGTCGCCGTGCAGCAGCACTGCCATGTTGCGCTTGCGCTCCGTGTCCCTCGCATACCACTGCTTCGCCCTCACCTTGCCTATCACCACTGGACTCACCTGGGAAAAGGGGGAGGGGGAGAGGGGAAGGGGCGGAGGATGGGTGAGAAGAAGGGAAGGACGAGGGGGAAGCAAAGGGCGAGAGGGGAAGCAAAGGGCGAGAGGGGTGGGAGATTGGGTGCGCGGATGGGGGCGGGACGAGCACAATTTGTGAGGACAGCCTTATATTGGGGTGACAAAGAGCAAGTGAGAAATGAGAGGTGGGACACCCACCAGCCCACATACCAGCCCACCCACCAGCCCACCCACCAGCCCAACCACCCAGCAACCCAGCAACCCAGCAACCCAGCACGACCACTTACAGCTTCCAGATGGGATGGGTTGGCAACGAGGGAGAGATGGATTCTCTTGCCACCACGTGTCGGCCTGTCATAGGACGTGCCCAGGTGGTACTTCACGTCTCCAGTGCCTGTCATGTTGGGGGAAAGGGAGAGAAGGTGGTTGCAGTAATTACTGCACTTGACCGCTCCCATCAGCACTCAACGCCACCCAACCACATTCACCTGCATGCAACCACACTCACCAGTGTAGAACGAGTCCTCCCCAGTGGCCGGCTTGATCCCGCTGCTGAACTCGCTGAAGATCTGCCTCAGCAGCTTCCTCACCACGTTCCCCAGCACGTTCAGCCTCGAGACACCTCAACAACGCCCAACCGCAATCAACCGCAATCGAACCCACTCAACCCCACCCAACCGCATTCAACCGCACTAAACGAGACTCACCAGTGTAAAACGAGTCCTCCCCGTCCTCTCCTGTGGCCGGCTTGATCCCGCTGCTGAACTCGCTGAAGATCTGCCTCAACGGCTTCCTCACCACGTTCCCCAGCACGTTCAGCCGCCCGCGGTGAGCCATGCCGATCACCACGCTCTCCACGCCAAGATCTGCCGCCCGGTCGATCATCTCCTTCATCCCCGGGATGAGGGTTTCCGCGCCCTCCAGGCCGAAGCGTTTGGCTGCGCCCCACTTGTTGGCAATGAAGTTCTCAAACTCGGAGCTCCAGATCAGCCTGTCCAGAATCACCTGTGTGGTAAGAGTATCATGCAGGGTTCACACACACACGCATGCACGCACAAACAGTTGGGTGGGGTCAAATACCCAAACAAGGTAGGTGCAATGAACAATAAGACAACCGGCTACCAGCCGAGACAGAATCTCACTGACACCCTCTGTCCCTCTCTCTCTCTGCCCCTCTGCCTCTCAGCCTCTCAACCCCTTCTCAGAAGGAAAATTCTTACTGAACCCCCAACCGCCCACCACCCACCTCCCCCCGCCTCCACCCCTCCTCACCTGCCGCCTCTGCTTGCCGTATTTCCTCTTGGTGGGCGTCTTGATCTTATCCCGGAGCCAGTTGCACTGCTCCCGGTCCGCAATGTGCATGTACTCGTACCCCACCATGCCGCAGTACGTCTGCTCCAGCCGCGCCAGGATCCCCCTCACCACCTCCCCCTCTCCCTGTCTCCTCTCCCTGTCTCCTCTCCTTGTCTCTCCATCTCTCAACCTCCCCTCACAGGGCGACCTGCTACCAAATCCCCCACCTTCCCCCCACCTCCAACCCTCCCACCCTCCGCTCCTGCCCCCCAAATAAACCTCACCTGCCGCCTCTGCTTGCCGTATTTGCGCTTGGTGGGCGTCTCAATCTTATCCCGCAGCCAGTTGCACTGCTCGCGGTCCGCAATGTGCATGTACTCGTACCCCACCGTGCCGCAATACGTCTGCTCCAGCCGTGCAAGAATCTCCCTGAGGGTCTGCACGGGGCGGTTCTCAGAGAGAAAGCCGGACATGCGCCAGATGCCCAGGAAGAACTGCCGGTCCAAATCGGCCTCTGAGAAACCATATAGTGCTGGGTCGAGCTCGACTGCAAAAGGCAAGGGCAGGTGGTGGGAGGGAAGGAGAGACCGGGGAGGGGAGAAGGAGAGGAGGAGAGGAGGGACGCAGTCACGCAGGTGAGAAAGGGGAGAGCGAGGGTTGAGGTGATTAGAGAGCCAAGGAGGCAGGCAGGACCCATCCTCCTCCACAAGGTCTGCACGGGGCGGTTCTCAGAGAGAAAGCCGGACATGCGCCAGATGCCCAGGAAGAACTGCCGGTCCAAATCGGCCTCTGAGAAGCCGTAGAGTGCTGGGTCCAGCTCGACTGGTGGGGGAGAAGGAGAAGCAGGAACGGGGGGTGGGTGGAGGGAGAGGGGAAGAAAAGAGGATGCACGCACGCAGGTGGGGTGTGAGTGAGTGGTGAGTAAGGAGCGGAGGCGGGGGAATTCCTCTGGATAGGCAGTCCGAATCAGACTTTGAGAAGCAGTACAGCTCTGGTTCGAGATCAACTGGCGGAGGAGAGGGCAAGGGCGGGGAAGAAGTGGGAAGGGCACGGGAGAACATGGGAGTGGAGGAGAAGAGAGGAGGGAGGTGAGAAGGGTGAGCACAGAGCAAGAGGAGACAAGATTCCCCTCACTGTCTGCACGGCGAAGTTCTCTGAAACGGAGAACGAGGCATGCACCAGATAGGGCGAGCAGCAACAACAGCTTCTGCAGCAGAAGGAGAGGAGGCAGCAGCAGCAGTAGCCGCCCTTTTAGTTCCACTCCCCCACCCTAACAGTCTCACCCCCTCCTATCTTTCCCCTCGTCCCTCCCATGCTAACCCCTGCTCCCTTTCATCCCTCCCTCCCCCCTGCCACTCACTGGGGGGCTTGCGGGCATCGAGGCCGAGGGGGTCAAGATTGGCCTTCATGTGGCCGTTGACCTGGTAGGCGCGCACCAGCAGCAGCAGGCGCATGCTCTCCTGAATCGTCTGCCCCGAGATGCCCCCCTCCACTCGCAACACGGGTTCAGACGACGTCTTGCCTGCAGAGTAGAGAAATGGGGTTGGGTTGAAAAGGGTGCAGATGGGATAGGAGACATTTGGGGCGCCGTGAAGGCTCCTTGCCTTCCATACGCATGCTCTCCTGAATCGTCTGCCCCGAGATGCCCCCCTCCACGCGCAGCACTGGCTCCGACGACGTCTTGCCTGCAGAAATCGAGATTGCGAACAGTACGCACACGTGCGCGCGCACGCAAACACAAAATGTGGAGTGGGATGGCAAACTGCTGAGTCAGCAGCATTCGCCAACCTTGATGAAGGAGGCAGGAGAGAGGATGTGTGCAGGAAGGAGGAATGTCTGGAAGGAGGGGTACCTACCTGTGAGATTACCAAGAAAAAAAGGGGAGTAATTTGTGTAATCACTCAGGAGAACAAAGGGCACATCTAAGTTCACGCTGAAGCAAGAGCGGCATCTGTGAGATTACCCAAAAGCAGAAGAACTACCTACCTGTGAAGTTACGAAAGAAGGTGTCCCATGACTTGTCCACGCTGTTGGGATCCTGCTCCCACGCCCGCTGCAGCTCCTCCAGATACACGCTGTAAGGAGTGGAGGAATAGAGAAGAGAGAGCAGAGAGCAGAGCAGACAAGGAGCACTCGAGAGTCAACGAACCTTTTTGACGCCTCACAAGCCACAACCCCTCTGATCCAGGACCTGTGGCTCACTCACACCATCTCCACTTCAATCCTCCCACTTCTCCCACTCCTCACAATCTCCCCACTGCTAGCACTCACCTGCTAGTGCCGTCCAGAAAGTTATCCATCAGGGTTGAAAGAGGCACTGCCTTGGGAGGGGGCGGCGACGTCAGCTGAGGCGAAACCGACGACTTCGAGGCTGCTGCACCGGCTGCCGAACCTCCAGCTCCGGCTGCCGAAGCTGCAGATGGCGCCGACGAACCAAACGGCTCGGAAGGGGGGGTGGCGGAAAGCTTGGCGGAAGGGAACGAGTCGGAGTGGAGCGTGCGGGAGAAGGCGGAGGCGGAGGGCGCGTGCAAGGGGGAGCGGCGGCTCGCGGAGGCGGGGGTGGCGGAAGAGGCGGAAGTGGCGGGGAGGAGCGCGCGGGCGAGGAGGATGGGGGTTCCGCGGCCATGCGCGGTGATGACGGTGTCGGCGGGTGCTGCGGCTATGCGGGTTGTCAAGTAGCTGCGGGAGCGGTAAGACGAACACGGTGGGGAAGCATTAAAGTGTGCAGTAGAATTCTGAAAGAAACGGTTTTGGAGGAGCGAGTGATGCATCTGAGACCAGGAATGCTTGTGATACGCGGAATGGCAGGGATGGCAGACGATGATAAACGCGTAGCAGAGAAAATAAGTCTTGAGAAATAAAAACAAGTACAGACCTTTTTTTAAGCATTTTTCATGGATCGGTGCAATAGCACGAACACTCGACCTTTCAGACTACAAAACAACCAGCGATTAAATCTAGACGAGTTAAACGAGGAAAATATTCGAAAGATTCGCCTACGGTCACGAGCTCCGTCTCCTCTGGACCATAGAAACCGGTTGCGCTTACCGACGAAGGTAGGTTGCGGATCTAGACGAGGCGGGAGAGCCGGACGAGGGTCCACCGGCTCTTCGCGCAAGCAGCAGCAGACGATGCCACGTCATGATGTCGCCGTGGTTCAGTACAAAACGAATTTATCGAGAATCGTGAAGACCACGGAGAAATGTCAGGTAACAACGGCAGTGCAACGGCAGGATGACGGCGGGACGTCGAGATTATCAACTCCGCATCACCCTAGGATCCAGGGAGCATGCTCTCTTACCGAGCACACAAAAGCTTCAGCCACCTGACTTAAGGTGAAGCAGCTGCTAAAGCAGTAATGAGTTGAGCTGCAGGCCCTAGGGATTATCCAAACCGCTCTTGTGTGGAGAATGGTTTGTGAGGGAAGAAATTTTGGGCTACTGTGAGAATGTACGATGTGTACTCGTGTACTCTTTATGTAATGAGAATTGACCTACTGCTTTCGAAGAATGATAACTGTAGCGAGTATGCACTGGGGGGACCACAATCCCTAAGCTCTACGCGTGACTCAAGTTAGTTACAGCCAATCGGATAGCTTCGGAGATTCAGAACACGTCGGCTTGAGGCAAAGTACGTGCCGAGGCAAGCTTTTCATTTGGGAAGCTGACTGCAACTTCTGTCGCGTTGACGTGGCTGCAGCGAAGTGGCGATCCCAAGGTTCAACCAAGCGAGACCAACCTTTCGAGGTTACCTGAATGTTACATATGCCAAGTTGGGATGGCTTATTTAAAGAAGACGCGCTACCCCTACAAGATCAGGTAGTGTACCAGAGTGCCCCTAGTCCTCAAAATGCTATTGAATACCTTTGATCGGATTCCACTCCACCACTCCACCACTCCACCATTTCACCATTCCACTACATCGGTCTTTTCAATCCTAGTCCGAGGACTCGCAGCATCTAGATTCGCTCCGCGTAATAGAGTTATCCACTCTGGTTGTCCGATCATCCGCTTGCTGTTGAGTACGATTGTAGCCATGGCTGCCGCAATGGCGCACGAGGAGCAGGAGGAGCAGCGCGGGTTCTCGTTCGAGCTGTGCCGCCGAAACGAGTACCTCGGGAAGCAGGGAGTGAAGCTGCCGGGATTCCTCAAGACCGGTACCACCATCGTCGGCGCCGTATTCAAGGTTGTTCGCTAGATCTGGTTACCAGTACGATTCGTTTGCCTCGCAGATCACGCCAAGCAGTTTGTTTTTGTGGTGGAATTCGGCCAAGTTTGATCGGGATTACCGTTGGCTCGTGGTTTGGTTTTCTAGCAGAATCGTTTGGCTCGAATGTAATTCTAGAGCTCGTAGCTTCCTTCAGATAGGTTACAAGGAGAATCTTATCCACAGACATCGCAGGCTTTATCAGGAACGGCTCGATCCATCTGTGGGATCGTTTACCGCCATTCAGTGGATATCATAACGGATCTGGTCCGTCGGATTGCGCGGCTGAAGGATGGGTTGGGTTAGAGGCGAATTGCACGAATTGCACCGTTGACAGGGTATAATTTGGTTAGATTTTGAGACAGATAGGGGATGAGACGGGTTGGTATGAGTCGGATAGGGTATGTTCCGGGTAGGCTATGAGACAAATAGGGAATACGCCACGCGATAGGTTACGGCACGGGTTAGGTTGCGTGGCGGTTAATTGCGATGTAATCTAGAGTTATTTCCCCTTTTTTCTCTCCCGTGTACGGCAGGATGGCGTGGTGCTAGGAGCGGACACGCGGGCCACTAACGGGGCGATTGTAGCGGATAAGAACTGCGAGAAGATCCACTACATGGCGCCCAACATCTACTGCTGCGGCGCTGGTACCGCCGCTGACACCGCGTTCGTCACGGGTGAGAGCCAGCCTTGGTGTGTCTGGGTCTGGTTGTAAGGGAGAGGTTGGCAAAGGGGTGGAGGGGGGTTGAAGGAAAGGGATTGGAGAAGGGGAGGGTAGGACTGGGGGAGGTGGAGAGGGGGGGGAAGGGGGAAGGAGGGGGGCAGTTCGAATGAGTGAGGAGCATGTTCCACGATGGCGCTGGTACCGCAGCTGACACCGCGTTTGTCACTGGTGAGCCTGTCCTGGTGTATCATGCATGTGTGTGGTGGGAGTTGTGTGGGTGGGTGTGGGTGCAGGTGCAGGTGCGGGGGGTGCGGGTGTGGGTGTGGGTGTGGGTACATGTCTGTATATTCAACTCTTTGCCGTATTTTCTCCTCATTCCACTCGCCCCTCTCTTCCCTCCCCCCCCCCCCTTCCTCTTCCTCTCCCTCTTTCCCTCCCGCCATCTCTCCCCCCCACTTCCGCCCCCCCCTGCTCCCCTGTTTTTGTCACACATGTTGACTGGGCACCTGGCTCTACACCACCAGAGATTTCTGGCATATTTTTATAACATCCTTCGTTTCGCCCTCTTCTTTCTCCTTCCCCCACCACCACCTCTCCCCTCGTCCCCTACCCCACCCTTCTCCGCTCCCTGGCTGTGGCCCCGTTATTGTCACATCTCGCGTGCAATAGAGATGGTGAGCGGGCAGCTGGCGCTGCACCGACAGCGATTCACTAGAATCTCTCCCTGTGCTGCCCCTCCCCCTCCCCCTCCCGCTCCCCGTCCTCCAGAGATGGTGAGCGGGCAGCTGGCACTGCACCGGCAAGCCACAGGCAGGCAGCTGGCTCTGCGCCATTACCAATTCACAGAAATTTATCTGTGGTGCCCTCCCTCCCCCTCAATGCCTTTTAACACCTGCAACAGAGATGGTGAGCGGGCAGCTGGCACTGCACCGGCAGGCCACAGGCAGGCAGTCGAGGGTCGTCAGCGCCCTCACCATCCCCTTTCCCTCTCTTTCTGCACCCCGGCTGCTTCATGTGTGTCACGTCTGCAACCGAGATGGTGAACGGCCAGCTGGCTTTGCACTGTCAGCGATTCACAAGAATCTCCCCTGTGGCCTCCCCTCCCCCTCCCCTCCCCCCCCCCTCCTCCCCCTGCCCCTCCCCCTCCCCCTCCCCCTGCCCCTCCCCATCCCCCTCCCCCTCCCCCTCCCCCTCCCTCTCCCCCAGAGATGGTGAGCGGGCAGTTGGCACTGCACCGCCAGGCCACGGGCAGGCAGTCGAGGGTTGTCAGCGCCCTCACCATTCTCAAGCAGCACCTCTTCAAGTGAGTCATCTCTTCTCGTGATTCGCTCTCACCGTTGTCCGCCCTTCTTCTTCCCCCCTTCTTCCCCCTTTCTTCCGCCCTTCTTCCCCCTTTCTTCCGCCCTTCTTCTATGCTTGTTACGCCCTTCGTCCCCCCTTTTCCCCCTCTTCTTCTGCCCTTCTTTCGCCCCTTCTGTCACCTGTACACCCTCCAACCCTTCCCTCTCTCGCCTCCCTCCCACTCCTCTCCCCCCAGTTACCAGGGCCACATCTCACCTGTACACCATCTATCCTTCCTTTCGTCTTCCTCCCCCTTTTTCCTACCCGGCATCTGTTCCGTCTTCCTCTTTCCCCCACCTCCCCTTCCCCCCAGCTACCAGGGGCATATCTCAGCAGCGCTGGTGCTGGGAGGGATGGGCGTCTCAGCCCATCAGCGGTACACCATAGATCCTTCTCCTTCCTCCATACTTCACCCCTTCTTCTCCCCTTCCCCATCCCCCCTCTCCCCTATCTACCCTCCTCCCACCCAACCCCCTCCCCGCTCCCCCCAGCTACCAGGGGCACCTCTCAGCAGCGCCGGTGCTGGGAGGGATGGACGCCACAGGCCCGCAGCTGCTGTGCACCATCTATTCTTCCCTTCTTCCGCCCTTCCTTCCTCCCCTCATTTTCTACCCAATATTTGTTCCCTCTTCCTCTTCACTCCCCGCCTCCCCGCCTCGCCTTCACCCAGCTACCAGGGCACATTTCAGCAGCGCTGGTGCTAGGGGGGGATGGACGTGACGGGCCCTCAGCTGTACACCATCTATCCTTCCCTTCCTCATCCTTTCCGTCCTCCCTTCGTGTGCGCTTCTTCCCTTTTCTTCCGCCCCCGACGCGACCACTGTTCCCTTTCCCACTTCTCTCCCCCCAGCTACCAGGGCCACATCTCAGCAGCGCTCGTGCTGGGAGGCATGGACGTGACAGGCCCTCAGCTGTACACCATCTATCCTTCTCTTTTTCCTCCTTTTCTACCCTACCCCTTTTTCTAACCGACATTACCCCCATCTCCCCTCCCCTCAGCTACCAGGGGCACATCTCAGCCTAAGTTGGAATATACGCTACTTTCATTTTGCGTTTTGCGTTTATACGCTTGTCGAATTCGTACGTTGCGTATAGTTTGAAAATTCGCCGAGTTGAATTTCGGGCAGACCGAAAAAAAAAACAAAATTTCAATCTGAAGCTCGCGACGTGGCGATCTCAATTCCGAGTCGCAGTTGTCGCGAAATGAACTCAAATTTTGAATTTCGAGCACCAAACCTCATCAACCCCTCCCCTCAAACGTTTCACACCCCTTTGAACCACAGCATTCCACCATCCCCTCCAAGTGCTACTTTACTGGTTGGGAGCTCAACCCAACCCAATCTCCCAGGCATAAAGAGAGGCGTTTGTTCCCTCGACATTCATTCTCTCGCTTCCTAGCTATGTCCTTTCCCAAGCCACCATGGCTTCCACTCCTACAGCAACCACTTCTCGTACGGCACCCTCAGAGTCTCCTGGTAGTTCCGCTGGTGGAACCTCTTCTAGTACGTCTTTGGTCTGCATGGACAGCAAGCACGCAGTCTACCGTCACTTCAAGGTGCCGGGCAATAGCGTTGGCGAGAACGGCACCAAGGTGTGTGCCTACTGCAACTTCACGTTTGTTGGCGGGGTTCACCGTTGCGCGCAGCATATCACCAGCTGGAACGGCATGCGCCGTCGCGAAGTGCATCTCTGCACTGCAGCGCCGAAGACTGCACGTGACGTCGTGAAGGCGCTTTACGAGTCCAAGTTGAAGGCCCGTGAAGCGAAGCGTGCGGCTGAAATTGCGGCGGTCGGCGCAGTCAACGGCAGAGATAACAAGAAGAAGAGTCGGATGTCCGACTTCTACGGCGACGACGCCGCGTGCGCGAACCAAGCTGCGGACGAGGCCATAAGCCTCTTCTTTGCCGCTCTTCATGTGCCGGAGCATCACGCGGACCACCCACTGTGGCGGAATGTGGTCTCCAGCATCCAGCGCGCGGGGCCGAATTACGTCGCGCCGAAGAGACGCTACATCGGTGGCGCCGGTCTTGCGAAGTGTCGCCAGCGCATTGAGGCGGCGCTCGCTCCTATCTCAGCAAGCTGGCGCCGTGACGGTGTCACCGTGGCAAGCGACATGTTCTCCGACAAGGCCGGCCGCCCGCAAGCCAACGTGCTCCTCATCAACGATAGCGGTGCGGTGTTTGTGGAGTCGATCGACACGAAGATGGAGATGAAGACCGGGGGCTACATCGCGGGCATCTTGCGGCCCATCATCGAAAAGGTCGGCCCCGAGAATGTCGTCGCCTTGTGTTTTGACGGCGGCTCCAACTACGCGGCGGCATGCAGGGTGTTGATGCGCGAGTATCCCCACATTGAACACATCCCTTGCGCGACCCATGTCCTCGATCTCCTGATGGAGGACATCGGGAAAAAGGGATGGGCGAAGGACATCGTCACGCGCGGGGACACCCTCATCTCGTTCGTCCGCAACCATCACTTCACTCGGGGATACATGCGGAGTCCGCTCGTGAACGGCGGCAAGGGGAAACAGGTTCTCAAGCCCGCGGGAACCCGATTCGGCACCAACTACATCGCCATCAACCGCCTCTGTGAAGTGCGCGCCGGCCTGACGCAGATGGTCCTCAGCGATGAGTGGGCCGAGTGGACTGCGGCTGCAGACAGGGCTGGGGCAGACACATTCAAAGACAACATCCTCGATGCCGCGTGGTGGACGCGCGCCGAGTTCTTCGCTAAGCTGATGAGGCTGCCATTCGTCGTCATGCGCAAGACTGACTCAGATTCGAAGGGCATGATGGGTCGTCTCTACGACCTCATGCTCCAGCTCACCGAGGACATCCGCGACTTCCTCGACGAGCATGCGGAAGGGGTCCTGACAAGCAACGAGGTGGGGGATATTCGGGAGATCGTGCAGGACCGCTGGGACAACGGGCTGGCGTGCAACCTGCATGTGATTGGCCGCATCCTCTACCCCACCAACCAGGAAGAGTGCATTTTCCGCACCGACCTGGAGTGCACGAGGGTCTTCAAGCAGTACGTCTCCAAGCACCATGGTGACAAGATGGTCACCAGGAAGGACGGGGTCGAGCGCCGCGCCTCTCTCGTCATCCAGGAAGGCCTCAATGCCTTCCTGAACCTCCAAGGCAGCTTCGGCATGCCCGACGCTATTGCCGACCGCCAGGCAGTGAAGGAGGGCAAGATGACGGCGGTGGACTGGTGGACATGGCACGGGACCGATCATCCTGAGCTCACCACCATGGCTTGCCGCGCCATCACGCAGCCGGTGTCTGCGTCTCCATGTGAGCGTAACTGGGCGAAGTTTGATGCAGTGCATACGGCAAGGAGGAACCGCCTCGGCGCGGTGAAGCTTCGTGACCTGGTGTATGTGACGCACAATTGGCAGGTGGTGCACAACTGGCACAAGGCCCCTGAAGGGCTGGGGGTGGTGAAGGGAAACATCGAGGACCCCCCCACTCCGGCTGGCTATAACGTCCCGGAGGAGGTGGAGGAACCTGAGGAGGGGGAGGATGATGTGATGGCAGATGAGTACTAGTGGGAGCATGATTAAGGTGGGTGAAGTTGTAGCGGCAGATTGGCCATAAGGGTTTTTTTTTCCTGTAACTTTCATATTAATACAAAGGGGATGGGGGTTACAACACCCCCCCATCCCCACCTCTTACCCCAAAAATCTGCCCGGGGAAAACTTTTTTCCTGCCCGGGCAAGCGGATTCTTGGGCGTACCAGACCCCTCAGGGACTGCGGTTTGCGTATATACGCTAGCGTATATACAGCAAGCGTACAAAACGCTAAACGCGTATATTCCAACTTAGATCTCAGCAGCGCTGGTGCTAGGGGGGGATGGACGTGACGGGCCCTCAGCTGTACACCATCTATCCTTCCCTTCTTCCTTCCACCCTTTCCTCAACCCCCCTGTGTCCCCCTGCGCCTCTCTCCCCATCCCATCCCTCCCAGCTACCAGGGGCACATCTCAGCAGCACTAGTGTTGGGGGGAATGGACGTCAGCGGCCCGCAGCTGTACACGATCTATCCGCATGGCAGCACGGACCGCCTGCCCTTTGGGTCCATGGGGTCGGGATCGCTGGCTGCCATGGCCATCCTTGAGTCCCAGTACAAGGAGGGCATGACGGTGAGTCGCAGTACAAGGAGGGCATGACGGTGAGTCGCAGTACAAGGAGGGCATGACGGTGAGCCAGCCTTGTAACGAGGATGGATGGGGAGAGTCTTGTAACGAGGATGAGTGGATGTGTTCAAAAAAAAAAATTATTTATTATCAGTTTCTTTTATTATTGTGTGCCATCTATCCTAATGACAGCAGTGCCCTGATTGGCCTACCTGTAAGATTCATGGGTTGCCAGACTAGTACTCGTTCGCCCGGTTTCAGTTTGCCTGTATCCCCGCTATTCTGCTTGTTGGTTTGCTTGTTCGCCTGACATTCGCTTGTACCTCTTTCAATCCCTCCTTCCTCCTCCCCCCTGTCCGCCCCCCTTTCGATCCCTCTCTCCCTCTCCACCTTTTCCGCCCCCCTCCCCCCTGTGGAGAGCAGATGGAGGAGGGGGTAGCACTGGTGTCAGCGGCTATCCGGGCGGGTATCTTCAACGACCTGGGGAGTGGCGTGGCAGCACATTCTTTCTCCCTCCTGTTTCAATCCCTTCGTCCTCCCTGCTCTCTGTCCTCCCCCCTCTCCCCCTTGTGGAGAGCAGATGGAGGAGGGGGTAGCGCTCGTGTCAGCGGCCATCCGGGCGGGTATTTTCAACGACCTGGGGAGTGGCAGCAACGTGGATATCAACATTATCACCAAGGTATGAGGAGGATGGAGAGGGAGAAGCAGCAGGTACGCGTACGAGCACGGAATTGGCATGGAATTGGCACAGAGTGCACTGGGTTGACACGGCAGGCACTTGGTTGACACGGCAGGCACTGGGTTGACACGGCAGGCACTGGGTTGACACGGCAGGCACTGGGTTGACACGGCAGGCACTGGGTTGACACGGCAGGCACTGGGTTGACACGGCAGGCACTGGGTTGACACGGCAGGCACTGGGCTGACACGGCAGGCACTGGGCTGACACGGCAGGCACTGGGTTGACACGGCAGGCACTGGGTTGACACGGTAGGCACTGGGTTGACACGGCAGGCACTGGGTTGACACGGCAGGCACTGGGTTGACACGGCAGGCACTGGGTTGACACGGTAGGCACTGGGTTGGGGCAGGCACGTTGCATCTAAAATTGTTTTGGGCGCCCCTGGAATCATCACGGTAGGTGCACTCGTGTCATCAACCATCCAGGAAAATGCTCCTGAATGGTCCGCCGTTCACCCTGATGTGGTTCTTTTGTGAAGAAAAAAAACCAAAAAAAAAAAAAAAAAAAGATTTCATCTTCCGTGCTTGTTTGTTTTTCAGGATGGGGTGGAGGTTCGCAGGAACTTTGAGAAGCCCACACCACGCACTTACAGGGCTGCGGGCTACAAGTTTCCCCCAGGGACGACAAGTAAGTTGAAGCTTGAAGCACAACAAGTAAGTGAAAGAACGGTGAGTGAGTTGCCTTTGAGTCGACTCAAAAGCCCACAGCACGCACGCACGCACGCACGCACGCACGGGGGCGCGGGCTACAAGTTCTCCCCAGGGACGACAAGTAAGTTGAAGCTTGAAGCACAACAAGACAAGTCAAAGCAGCACGAGTGAGCTGAAGCAGCACGAGTGAGCTGAAGCAGCATGAGTTAGGCACAGGAAAGAAGATCCTGAAATTCTACGTGCTCGCTACACATGTCCCCAGGGCACCACAATTGAGTCGTGTGAAGTTGAATCTGTTGAGAAGTGTTTTAACATGTAGCCATGGGAAAGAAGATAGGGATTGAGACATGTCTCAGCATAGTTTCAGGAGAAAAAAAGATGGATTGGGATGTCTCAAAACATACCGGTAATGTTTTCTCCAGGTATTAATTCTCATTCTGCTCGGATACTGTACTCGTGCATGTCATGTCAAACACATACTTCCTTTTTCCCTATTGCGTCCGTTCACTCCTTTGTCCTGACTTTCGTGCTCACTCTCACACTTTCCCTACCTCTTCCTTGCACTCACACCCGGCCCCCACTGGCTCTTTTCTATACACAAATGCATTTTTTCCTGTCTTTCCAGCACAAACACTCACACTCTGCCTGCTGTCTTTCTCAAACTTGTCTGTTCTACGTGTCTGCAGAGGTTTTGACCACCAGGGTTCAGGATTTTAGAAGGCTGGTGTCAGTCGTGGATGGGGATTCAATGGAAGAGTAATTTTAAGATAATGTTTTTTTCTCCTTTTTTTTTGCACCAGTGTATTGATCCTGGTACAATAAAGCATATGGCAACATGTAAGCTTGCTTCTGCATCTTGTGTAGACATTCTGCTTCATTTCACTGAGGCTGTGTTCCTACGGCCTCTTATCAGGGAAACCTCTTATCAGACTCACGTTGCACCGTTTTGTAACGTACATAATTACATTCAATCGCACCGGACATCATTCTGCCGAACAAGTCTGGCAAGAGGTGCTTATGGTCAGGCCCTACGTTACCAGGAATTTTTCCCTGAAATTCCTGATTTACTGGGTTTTTATTTTAACCTACCCTGAATTTTCAGTGTTCAGCTTTTCCTAGGGCTGATTTTTCAGCCTTCACATACCACATGACTCTGAACTTCCAGCATTTTTTTTTTAGTGACACTGATGCCTTTAGGGACAGCAGCGGCAGCGGCAGGGCCAGCAACAGCGCCCGCCATAGCAGCAGCCTCAGCAATGGGGCCCTCCGCAGTAGTGGGGCCCTCAACAGTAGTGGGGCCCTCAGCAGCATTGGAGGTCTGTGGGTCCCCCGAGCACTGGGCGCAGTGGCGCCCCTTCCATTCGGGGATCTCGCTCGGCCGGCCGCAACGTTGGTCCCTGTGAGTACTAGATCCTTACGCGTCCTCATCGGGACTCGTACTGTGGCTGCCCCGACCACTTTGTTGCACACTACTTCAGTCGTCTCGACGACCTTTACCACTTGCACCACGGCCCCTCCACTCCCCCGCCACCACGCTGGGGGACACTTCTTGCTCGTGGTATTGCTGTTTTTGATATGACTATGGATGATGCTAGGTCATATGCCATGTATGCTGATGTTGACTATAGTGCTCCTGGATCTGTGTACTTGCCTGTACCTAGCTTAGGATCTTTGCCTGTTGCTAGAGTAGGTGCTAATCTAGGATCTTGTTTAGCTACTAGTACAAGTACTCCTTCAGCGGACGCCTCTCTCTCCTTCACACTGGACTCCGGAGCGTCAGACTGCTTCTTCCGTGACTGCACGACTCTCTCTCCGCTACTGGCGCCTGTCCCTGTAGCACTGGCCGATCCCTCTTCGGGACCGGTCCTAGCGATTCACGCCACTACATTCCCGTGCCCAGCTGCTCCTTTTGGTTCCCTGACTGGCCTCCACATTCCTTTGTTCTCTAGGAACCTGGTTGGTGTGGGCACCCTGGCGAGACAGCACGTCGGGGTCTGGGTTGAGCCTTCTGGTGATATCGCGGTCTGTGTGGACGGTGACACGTACGCCCCCTTGGCCAATTTTAGCCAGGAGCCGGGCTCCGGTCTGTACACCCTCCGCACCGACTCCCGTCAGGTTCCCCCGTCCCACCAGGTAGTCGGGTCCAGACCGGTTGCTGTGTCAGGTGTAGTTGCTGCGTCGTGCTCGTGTCGGTCGCTTGCCAACCCCTCCCTTCTCTGGCACCACCACCTTGGTCACCCTTCCCTCCCTTGTCTCTGTGCTATGTCCAGTGAGCGTGTTGTCTTAGGCCTCCCCCGAGTCCTCTCGCCACTCCCGCCGTCCCCAGCTCCTCCGTGCGGTCCTTGTGTCCAGGGTCGGCTGCGCGCCACCCCTCACTCCTCCTCCCTTCGTCCGGCCACCGAGCCCTTCGAGACTCTCTACTTAGACGTCTGGGGCCCCGCTCCCCGTCTTGGCCCTCAGCGGGAGAGTTTCTTTCTCGTGGTCGTTGGCGACTACTCTCGGTACACCACCGTGTTCCCTTTGGTGAAGAAGTCCGACGTGACTTCTACGCTGATCCGGTGGCTCCTCGCCACCGAGGGCACTCGCTCCGACCATGGGGGTGAGTTTCGCTCTGGCATTCTTGCCAGATTCTGTGTTGAGCAAGGCATCACCCAGTCCTGGACTCTTCTAGACTCTCCACAACATAATGGGGTTGCTGAGCGCCGCTTAGGCCTGGTCACGGAGATCGCTCGCACCTCCATGATCCACGCCCGCGCGCCCCATTTTCCTGTGGCCCTACGCGGCTCGGTACGCCGCTCACTAGCTGAACCTCTGGCCTCGCGTCTCTCGGCCAAGGGCTTCACCGACCAGACTTTGGACAGGGTCCCCTGGTGTTGCGTCGAGGTTTAGTGTCCGTGACGTCCGTTTTGACGAGTCTGTCCCTTACTACGTCCGGTACCCCTGTCGAGGTCTCCCGGTTCACCCCCCTCCCCTCTTCCTGGCTCCAGCTCCTCCTCTTCCCGCCCATACTCCCTCGGTACTCCCCCCTAGTCCCGCTCCATCTAGTGTGTCCCACGCTACTCCCCCCCCCCCTCGGTACCCCCCCAGGTCTCTCCTCCTTCCCCACACTCGTCCTCACCGCCTCCGCAGCAGCCGTCAGTCCTTCCTTCACCGGCCACTGTGGCCCCTGAGGGTGTTGGTGCTCAAGGTGAGGGCTCTGGCGGTGCTCGCTCTGGGGGTGTTGGCGTTGGAGCTGTTCGTGCACTTGCAGGAGCAACAAGTTCTGGGGGTGTTGGCGTTGGCGCAGAGCGTGCACCTGCCGCAGCTGCCCGTTTTGGGGGTACTGGAGCTGATGGTGGTGCTGGAGCTAGTGGTGTTTCTGGAGCTGGAGAGTCTGGGGCTGGTGCTGGTGCCACTGGAGGCACCACGACTGGGGGTGCGGGTACACCTCCTACAGGTGCTGGTCGTGCTGCCGCGGGAGGTACTCGTTCTGGGGGTGCTCAGCCGGGTACTGTCAAGGACGGAGCCAGTTCTTCTGCTGCGTCTCCTGACACCACTCCTCCTCCTTACCCCTACCTGACTTGTTACCAGGCCATTCTTCGTCTAGAGCGTGAGGAGCAGCAGCGTTTGGAGCGTGAGAGGTTGGAGGTTCAGCAACGGGTGGAGCATGAGAGGTTGGAGTTGCAGCGGGAGCAGCAGCAACCGGAGCAGCCTTCGGCCCCTGTTTCTGGCCTTCGGGCCCTTGGTCTCCCCTCCTCTCCTCTTGTGTTCGGTCCTACGTTTTCTCCTCCGGACTCCGCTCCGGCTGTGTTCCCTCGTTCTCTGTCTCCTCCGTCTCCCTCTCCTCTCGCTCACACTTCGACGTGTCGTCCCCCTCATGCTCGTCCCTCATCACCAGTCACTGACCTCCGTACCGTGTTGTTTCGTCCTAGTCCTCCTCGTCCTCCTCCGTCTATTCTTCCTCGTCCTCCTGAGTCGTCCCTCATTGCCTCCCTGTCCACCCCAGTCACTGACTACTACCACACGTACCGCCCTACTCTCTTTCTTGTGTTCTCGCCTCTCTTGTTTTAGACCCTCGTGCCTCTCCTTCCTCCGTCGTGGTCCTCACTGCCGGTGTCACTGACTTTACTGCTACGCGTCGCCTTGACTGCGCAACACGTGTTGTGGCCGCTCCTCTTGTTTGCTCTCTGTCCGCCGGGGGTGAGTCTGCCTTTGGCTGTGACGTCCTAGAGGACACACGGTTTGAGCTAGAGTTCCTGGCAGCTGCTTCGCCTCATCTCTGTGCCATGCTTCTCGCTCCTGAGGGGGACCCTGACGCTCCTGACATACCTACTCCTCGCACTTACGTTGAGGCAGTGTCAGGGCCTTGGGCCTCTCAGTGGAGAGCTGCCATGGACGCAGAGATGGCCTCCTTTAGGTCCACAGGCACTTACGTTGACGAGGTTCCCCCCCTAGGGACGAACATAGTTGACGACATGTGGATCTTCAAGGTGAAGCGGCCGCCGGGATCTCCCCCAGTCTTCAAGGTACGCTACGTGGCTAGAGGGTTCAGTCAGCGTGAGGGAGTTGACTTCTTTCAGACCTTCGCGCCCACCCTGAAGATGACCACTCTTCGGGTGTCATTGCACGTAGCAGGGCAGAGAGACTACGAGCTACACACTCTTGACTTCTACATTGCCTTCCTCCAGGGCAGCCTACACGACATCTGGCTGCGTCGTCCTACGGGCTTCACTGGCACCTTCCTAGCTGGGACCCAGTGGAGCCTCAAACGACCGATCTACGGTCTCCGCCAGGCACCCCGTGAGTGGCACGACATTCTCTACTCTACTCTGTCCGACCTTGGATTTGAGCCGTCTTCCGCCGACCCGTCGCTGTTTGTTCGTCGTGGGCGCACACCTTTCTTCGTTCTCGTCTACGTCGACGACCGGATTTTTGCCACAGCCAACACAGTTGCACTGGCGGAGGTGAAGTCCAAACTGCAGAAGAGACACACCTGCACTGACCTTGGGGAACTCCGCCGCTACCTTGGCCTGCAGATCTCCAGGGACAGAGCCGCTCGCACCATCACTCTGACTCAGTCACACATGGTGCAGCAGGTCCTTCAACGGTTTGGGCTTCAACACTCTTCTCCTACACCCACCCCTCTTGCAGTAGACCACAGACTCACTGGGCCTTTTCTTGACGAGCCGTTCGAGCCCAGTGGTCCTTACGCAGAGCTGGTGGGCTTCCTCATGTACCTAATGACGTGTACGCGCCCGGACCTCGCCTTCCCTCTTAGCATCCTTTCTCGCTTTGTTGCGACTGGGAGACACCATCCAATTCACTGGACGGCGGCTAAGAGGGTGGCAAAGTACCTCGGTGCAACATCACACATGGGGCTTGTACTTGGAGGGACACAGCCAGTTGTACTCACCGGTCACTGCGACTCCTCGTACGCCGACGACGGTGAGACTCAAAGGTCTACGCAGGGTTAATGTTTCGGCCTGGGCTCTGGAGCTGTTTTGTGGAGGTCCACTCGGTCCTCCTCTGTTGCGACTTCTACTGCAGCGGCCGAGATCTACGCTAGAGCCCTTGCTGCTCAGGAGCTATGCTGGTTGACCTTCTTGCTGACTAACCTTGGTGAGCGGCCGAGCTCTGCACCGACCTTGTTTGCTGACAACAAGGCGATGATTCTCCTGTGTCGTGAGCCTCGACTGGAGAGCAGAGTCAAGCACATTGACGTCAGGTACTTCCTCCTTCAAGAGTTGCAGAGACGTGGACAGGCTCGTCTGGACTTTGTGGCCTCCAAGCCAACACTGCAGACATCTTCACCAAGGCCCTTCAGCCTTGTGACCACCGTCGCTTTTGTCTGCAGTTAGGCCTCGTTGAGACTGGGTCTAGTTGATTGCAGTAGTGAGTTGTTGCCTCTTGTTTGTGTGTACCATATTTATTAGCTTGTACACTCTTGAATTGGCCTTGTGGCCCTTTGTTTATGCTCAGTCTGTGTGGTGACATTGTGATCCACCCTGAGCTTTGTTTTCTCTCTTGCTTGTGACTGGTCTTATGACCTTAGGTTGCATTTCTTGCTGCTTGACATTCCCCACTTAGGTTATGGGGGTGTGTCAAATGTTATATTCTCTAGTGGGTCATGCTATATGGGGTACAAATAGTTAGGGTTAGGCATTTGTACCCCAACCCAATCAATCGAACTCATTCCTCTATGTTTAGTTTCTGAGACCTTCCTTCCAACTTCTTGGGGTTTCATCGCGTTGCTGCCTGGTGTACCAAGAGGCAGTCACCCGTGTGTTTTCTCTTCCTGGCAAACTACTAACATCTTTCTTATTAGGCTAGGTCGTTAGTCCCGTTAGATGCTCCTTGGTAGCGCTGCAATCAATGGCGGACCACCCAAACGCCATTGAACAAAATGGTGACCATGGCAATGATGCCCATCGTCGTTTGCCAGCTGATCTGTCCGCTGCTTTTGCCGGCCTAGATCTGCTTTTCTCCAACTTAGCGGCAGTTGATAACCATGGAAAGCCGCCTGCTATTGCGCCGTCCGTCGATATTCCATTTGAACCCATCGACGAGCCTTGTGTCCCTCCCCTACTGCGCCCGTGTTGGAGCAAGACAGCTCCAACCCTTTTGCTGAAGAAATTGCGGCGGTACGAGTGGCTAAGAAGACCGCCAAGTTCACGTAGTCAATGCTGCCGTGGGGCAAGAAGGGAGGTAACGCTGACGCAACACTGGTTTCGCCAGCCGACCAGCGGTCGACGCCGTCAACTTCTGGGCCTTCAAAACCGGCAGGTCCAGACGCAATTTACGCGGAGGCTCTGTACAAGTACAAAAGCGAGTGGCTAGAGCGGTTTTCCTTGCTAATTCTGCTTAAAACTTCTAACGGTCTCCTTGCTTTCAAGTGCAGCATCTGTACGGAGCACGCAGGATACGCTGGACCGTGCGGGAGAGGCGGAAAGGGCGCCACAGACGTTCAGACGCAGGCATTCAAACGGCATGCGACAACAACCAAGCACAAGGAGGCGTTGAAACACCAGGAGAAGCTCCTCTCGGAAGCACCCACGCAGCCACGTATCAACGGCGACAATCTCGCTCGCGACACGGAGAAGGAGCTTGTCATCAAGCTCCTCGACTCCCTGCTCTTCGTGACCAAGCAAGATGCACCCATAGAGTTATGGGTGAATCTTGTGCGCTACCTCGCGCGTCTTAAGGTGCCAAGGTTCCCCGCTAAAGGCTACTGAACCTATTATACGACGCGAGTTTTGATTTCCTCTAATTGCAACCGTGTTTGTGAATATCAAATGTTTTCTCTGACATTGTGTTGTTTGACATGCACTGCAGATGAGGCTTCGGGCAGCTGACACAGTCAATGGCCACATGGTTGCACACAACGCAACTGCAGCGCATCCTTTGTAGCCCATGCCTTGGCATCACATGCGACGAAAGCACGGACAGGTGTCGCGGAAAGCATATGATTGTTTTTGCGACATTCATTTGTGACAATCATCACGTGACTGAGTTTCTTCCCCTACTGACCGTGGTGATGCAGCCTCTCTCCTCTTGTCTCACCTGCAGGCCCTTGACATTAAACTGGCGAGGATATCCGGCATAAGCACTGACGGAGCGAGTGTGATGATGTTGAAACACAGCGCCCTGGTCGCTCGACTTCGCCTCCGCATCCCGCATCTCGTCTCGAGCCACTGTATCGCCCACAGGTCAGTTTTTATCTTGTGTTTCTTGCTTCCCTAGAGTACATGTAGCATCCCGTGTTAATCCCTCCTTGTGTCGGTTTGCTTGGTGTTGTGCATGCAGGGAGGTGCTCGTAGCAAAGGACGCCGCTGAACAACTCCCCGAGTTCGGGATGGTGGACACCCTGCTCCGCCAGGTGGCTGAGCATTTGGAGCGTTCTGGCCCGTGGCATCAACGGTTTATTGGCCTGCAGGAGATCTTCACGAGAACGAACCTAGAGCTACAAGGGATCCACGATGTCCGCTGGCTCTCCCGGGACGACGCCATTCTGCGCACAGTAGAGGTCTTCCCCGCGCTGATCGTGATGTTGTATGAGTGGGAGAGCACCCTGTACGAGCTCGCCACCAGCTACAGGTTTCATTTCCTGTTATACTTCCTTGCAGACGTGCTCGAGCAACTCAATGTGCTGAACAGGGCATTCCAGCAGCGTGAGGTGAGCATGGTTACTATCAACGCTAGATTGTGTGCCTAGTTTCTGTTTGTGCTTCACTGTTTGGTGTAAAGCTAAACAAGTAGGGGCGTTGCACTGATTTGGCCTTCCTTCCACCCTCTCATCCCCCTGTTGACCCCTAACAGCTGGACATTGCAAGTGTCTACGGGCAGATCCGCCGATCTATTTCATTCCTCGAGTCCCGCTACGTCGACTGTGGTGACGACTTTGGAGGCGGGATGAGCGCGCGCCTCTCCCCGTTCATCAAGAAGCACAGGCCTGAGGGGGGCAATCCCGAGGTGAAGGTGCAAGGAGTCGACTCGGATGGGCGGCCCACTACACACACCTTCCAGCTGCACGAGAACTCGAGCGAAGACTACCCGACCCTCTACTCCCACGACATCTGCGTCGATCTCTGCACCACCTTCGCTGAGACGCTTGTGCAAAACCTCAACACACGGTTCAAGGACCTGGAATCCTTGGTGGGAGTGCGGCTGTTCATGCGTGACGAGTGGGATCTAGGGAGAGCGGAGTGCCACTGGCAATGTCTCGAGTGGCTCGAGTCTCTCGTGAGGCTATTCAGGGCACAGGACACAGACTAAATCATTCCAGGTATTCCCGCTCTTGCATTGTTGCTGTTCGTGATGATGGGTTATTGCATGTTATCTCTGTATGGTGTACGAGTATGCCAGCCATTCTAATCCCCCCTCTCTCTCTCCCTTCTGCCTTATGTGGCAGGGTTTGACAAGCGTCGTGCAAAGAAGGAGCTGCGTGCCTTCTGCCCCATCCTCGCAGGTGCCCCAGTGAACGAGCGCGGCTTCCACGCCGGCCTAACAACAATGCTGAAGACAAGCGACTAGGCAATTAGCTACCCCAATTTGGTGCGTCTCTGGGTGGTTGTCGCCGTGCTGCCGCTGAGCACTGTGGAGTGTGAGCGCGACTTCTCACGCCAGAATGTTATCAAATCATCGTAGCGGGGGAGCTTGAAGGATGCCCGCATCGAAGACCTCATCACGATGTCTCTACTAGATTACGAGCCCAACTACTATGAGGTGGTGTAGATCTGGCGCAGCTACAAGAAGCGCCGCCCATTCGGCAATTTGGCGGCACCACCAGCAGGAGAGGGGGAGGGCAGTGGTAGCAAGGGAAAGGAGGCCCTAGAGGAGTCTTTGGAAGAACGGGAGACTAAGGCAAGAGATGATGATGATGATGATGATGACAAGCAAGCCACATCTGATTATACTTTCTGAACTCTCCCAGACCCAGAGTCATGCTTGATGACACACCCCCATAGGCAAAGTGGGGGAGAACTAGGGGTCACAAGACCAGTCAAGGCAAAGCAAGGCAAAACAAGCTCAAGGTGGATCTCAAGGATACCCCACAAATTCCGAGCACAAGCAAGTGGTCACAAGACCAGTTCATATGCAGGTTTATAATAGAGCAAAGGTACAATGATCACAACCTAGCAAGAGTAAACATGCAGGTATATATACATATATATAGATCACAGTACAAACAGACTCAAGAGGTAAGCAAGCGAGGTCCAGTAGGCACAAGGCCTAGAAGAGTGCAAAAGCGCTGATGGTCACAAGGCTGAAGCGCCTTGGTGAACACATCAGCAGTGTTGGCCTCATAGGCCACGTAACGCAGGCAAAGCTGACCACGCTGGTGCAGCTCTCGAGCAAGGAAGTAGCGCAGAGCAATGTGCTTCGTTCTGTGCTCCAGTCTGTGCTCCTAACACAAGGCAACGGCTGCCTTGTTGTCGACGTACAGCACTGGAGGAGAAAGAGGCTGCTCTCCAAGGTCGGTAAGCAAGTAGGTGAGCCAGCGTAGCTCCTGGGCCGCCATGGCTGTGGCGTAGATCTCAGCCTCACAACTGGAGCTGAGAACAGAAGAAGAGCGAGTAGAACGCCAAGAAACAGAGCCAAAGCCAAGACTGAAGGAGTAACCGTGAGACGACCGCTGAGTAGCCTAGTTGTCAGCCCAAGAAGCGTCTGAGTGCCCACTGAGAACAACTGGGACTCGCCCTCCAAGCACTAGCCCCATGCCCGACGTACTGCACAAGTAGCGCAACACCCTTTTAGCTGCATCCATGTGCTCCTTCCGGTGACGGCCGGGAGCAACATAGCGTGCAAGAATGCTCAGAGGGTATGCAAGGTCAGGTCGAGTGCAGGTCATCAAGTACATGAGGCAACCCACAAGCTCTGGATACAGGCCACTCGACTCTACGGACTCATCCGAAGGCAGAGCTGAGAGCGAGTGACCGGTAGGCAGAGGAGTGGGCTGAGGCGAGGAGTACGTGAAGCGGAAGCGCTGAAGGACCTGCTGCACCATGTGTGACTGAGTCAAGGTGATGGTGCGGCGTGCTCTGTCCCGGGTGATCCGCAAGCCAAGATAGCTTGTCACTTCACCCAGGTCTGTGCACGTGTGTCTCTTCTGCAGCTCCGACTTCACGTGGGCGAGTGCCGCAGTGTCACCAGTGGCAAAGACCAAGTCGTCGATGTACACAAGGACGTAGAACGGCGGCAGTGTGGTTTCGGTGCGTAGAAACAGCGACGGGTCAGCAGTAGAAGGCGCGAACCCGAGAGCCGCAAGTGTAGTCCTCAGTGTGTCGTGCCACTCATGAGGCGCCTGGTGGAGACTGTAGACTGGCCGTCGGAGGCTCCACTGGGTACCAAGAGGGAACGACCCAGTGAAGCCAGGTGGACGGCGAAGCCTGATCTCCTCGTGCAGGCTGCCGTGTAGGAAAGCAGTGCTGAAGTCAAGCGAGTGGAGCTCGTTGTCACGCTGAGCGGCGACGTGCAGTAGAACCCGAAGAGTAGTCATCTTTGGGGTCGAGGACAACGTCTGGAAGAAGTCAACTCCCTCTCGCTGACTGAAGCCTCGTGCAACGTAACGCGCCTTGAAGATAGGCGGAGAGCCCGGCGGTCGCTTCACCCTGAAAATCCACATGCCACTGACGATGTTCGCCCCAGGCGGGGGAACCTCGTCAACGTAGGTGCCTGTGGACTTCCAGGAAGCCATCTCTGTGTCCATGGCTGACTGCCACTGAGAGGAGTAGGGACCGGCCATCGCCTCTGCGTAAGAGCGTGGGGTCGGGATGTCTGGTGCATCTAGGTCTCCCTCAGGGGCAACAAGCATGGACACGAGATGGGGCAAAGCGGCAGCAAAGCACTCAAACTCCTCCTGCCTGTCCTCAAGGACGTCAGTGCCAAGAGCACACTCACCCCCGACGGACGGAGGACAGATAGACTCAGACTCAGCAACTAGGCTAGCAGCGTAGTCTAGACGACAGGTGGCAGCAAAGTCGACAAGCTCAGCAACTAAGGCAGACGCAGCAGCAGACTCAAAGGAAGGGTCAGTGACAACAGTAGCCAGGAGACGCGTGACAGTAGGATTGGCAGCATGAAGCGAGTCAGACAAAGGGTCAGCAAGAGTAGGAAGAGAGGAAGCAGGAGGAGACGGCAGTGGGACACGCTGTGGAGCAGTGGACGGACGAAGCGCCATCCGGTGAGTGCCTGGGACAGCAGGAAGACACTGACGCTGGACACGACTACCAGAGAGAGCAGTACGGACAGGCGACCCAGGACGAGACTCAGGCTCACGACGCTCAGTATGACCTCCAGTCGGACCACTATAAGGAGCAGGACTAGGGAGAGAGGAGGCAGACGGTAAGTGCGACAGCAGCTGGACAGGCGGAGGACACGCTAAGGAGGGAGGAGAACAAGGAGGAGGGAGGTGACCAAGAACCAGCTGAAGGAGCGGAAAGAAGTACGGCCGGGACCGTGAAGCGACACCAGAGCTAGCAGGGACACCTGCACCTGGGCCCGCAGTACCAACAGCAGCGCCAACAGCTGGGTCCGCAGCTCCTGTAGCAGCTCCAACACCCGGGTCCTCAGCACCAGCAGCAGCTCCAACGCCCGGGTCCTCAGCACCAGCAGTAGCTCCAACGCCCGGGTCCTCAGCACCAGCAGCAGCTCCAACACCCGGGTCCTCAGCACCAGCAGCAGCTCCAACACCCTGGTCCGCAGCACCAGAAGCAGCTCCAACGCCCGGGTCCTCAGCACCAGCAGCAGCTCCAACACCCGGGTCCTCAGCACCAGCAGCAGCTCCAACGGCAGCGGGGTTCGCAACACAAGGCACGCCACTCCGAAGAGTGCAGCGCCGCTCATACCACTCACGGATCCGCTCACGGGAGGGGAGCTCCCGAACGGGAGGAGAAGCACTAGCACCAGTCCTAGCAGCACGTCCGGCTCGAGCGGCACCTCTCCTGAGGCTGCAGTACTGTAAGTAGCACTCACGTAGCTGCTCCGAGGAGAGGGCAACTCCAGGTGTAGGACTCCCACGCCCAGGACCTCCAGACCCAGAACCCCCAGACTCCGGACTCTGCGACTCAGCACCCCCAAGCTCAGCACCCCCAAGCTCAGCACCCCCAAGTTCCACACCCCCAGGCTCCACACCCCCAGGCTCCACACCCCCAGGCTCAGCACCCCCAGGGTCCACACCCCCAGGCTCAGCACCCCAAGGCTCAGCACCCCCAGCAGGACGAGAGTCGACAGCTACCTCAACAGGCTCAACCGGGTCTACATGAGACACACCTGAGGGAGCGGCACCCTGAGGGGGGAGGGGGTCTGCAACAGCAGCACCTGGCGCGAGGAAGAGAGGCAGGGGGGGGAGCAGGGCAGTGCAGTAGGGGAAGAGGCGGTAGTAGGGGACGGACTCGTCAAAAGTGACGTCCTGGGAGGGCAAGTCCCGGCGCGAGGTGGCGTGGTAAAACTGCCAACCAGACGCGTCCGGGACAAAGCCGAGGAAGACGCAGGGAACAGCACGGGAGGAGAGCTTGTCCGCAGACGTATCGCGGACAAAAGCTCGAGATCCACAGACCCGGAAACGCGACGCATCTCCAACCTCCCCCGTCCACAACAGCGTGGGCGAGGTCTCCGGCAAGGAGACACGGGGCCAGAGGTTGAGCTGATGCGCAGCGTACCGGACCGCAAACGGCCACAGAAAGTGGGGGGCAGCCGCATGGATCAAGGAGGTATGGGCGACCTCCATGACCAGGCCAATGCGGTGCTTCGCAACCCCATTCTGCTGTGGAGAGGCCGGAAGCGTGAACGACTGCTCAATGCCGTGCTCAGCACAGTAGGCTCCCAAGAGGTCGGAGGAGAACTCACCACCTCTGTCAGAGTGCAAGCGCAGGACAGGAAAGTCCGAGTGAAAACGCTCGCTGAGCTGGAGACGGGCTCTGCGGATCCAATGGATCAAGACATCAGGGACCTCACCCTTGGTGCGCAAGGGGAAGACCGAGGTGTAGCGCGAGTAGTCGTCAACAACTATCAGGAAGCACCTCTCCTGACCCTGACCACGGACGCAGGCTGGGCCCCACACGTCCATGTGGAGCGTCTGCAGGGGAGCAGACGTCGGGGGAAACGAGGAGGAGTGAGGAGCGGCGCGCTGCCGTCCCTCGACACAGGGGAGACAGGTAGGAGCAAGTGAGGGTGGGAGGGGAGGAAGGACCCTGGGCAGGCCAGAGACAAGGTACCGGGAGTGCATGGCACGAAGCCACTGCACAGACGGGTGGCCAAGGCGGTGGTGCCAGAGGAAAGTCTCGTGTGCCAGAGAGCGACACGAGCAGGGGGCGGACAGCTGACCTGACGCGGACGCAGACGCAGACGCAGCAACCTGAGGGGACTCAGTCGTCAGAGTGTATAGGTCCAACCCTGGCTGCCGAGTGAAGGTAGCCAATTGACGGCCCGTACGAGCACACGTACAGTGTGTAACGTGCTCGTAGGCAGGGGTGAACTGGTGAACACCCCCGTCCTAGAGCGCACATCCTGCCACCAAGTTCGTAGAGAACGAGGGGAGGTGGAGACCTGACAGTGTGCCCGACGGGACCGCAGGACAGCGAAGGACAGTGGAAGAGGTCGCAATGACCGGACCCCCAGAGGGGTCAGCAAGGGAGAGAGCAACTGGCCGAGCAAGCTGCTCAAGGGCAGTGCGGTCACGAAAGAAGCAGCGAGAAGCACCTGAGTCTAGTGTGAAGGTGTGCAGTGCGGCAGTCGACTCAGTACCAAGGGGGGCAGACGCACAAGCACCTAGAGCAGCTGCCTCACCAGCACCTGGGGTAGCAGATACGCGAGTACCTGGAGCGGCAGATGCACTGGCCCTAATGTCCGGGTCGGGCGGCACACACAAGTACTCAGCACCCTCTCCACTAGTAGACATCACATACATGGCAGATAGAATAGCATCAAAGTCTAGAGCATAGATATCAATCCCCTTCTTCATGAGATCAATCCAGCGGGGCAGCTCAGTGGCCTGAGGGAACTGAACACGCCAAGCGTCGTCGAGATGAGAGAAGCAGCACTGTGTGGCGTGCGGTCGTCCACACTGCTGACCAGTTCGGTCACCAGTGCGAATGACGTACGTGCAGCTAAGACCACCCCCATACCCCCGTGCTGAGAGTACCACTCACGGACCTCCTGGGGCGAAGGAGTGTGCTGCTGGCCCTGGCCACCGCGACCGCCTCCACGGCCACCACCACTGCTGCCACCTCCTCGACCACCCCAACCCCTGCCGCCGCCGCGTCCACCTCCACCCCAACCACCGCCTCCGCCCCTGCCACCTCCCCCGCTGCTGCCGCCACCACCCCCACCGCTACCACTCGCCCCTCCAGCCGAGCCACCACCCCCACCGCCTCCACCGCCCCCACCGCCGCCTCCCCCGCCGTCACCGCCACCACCCTTGCCCCCTTTGCCCTTGCCGCTGCGGCGCCCGCTCGAGGCAGACGCAGCGCCGACCTTCTCAGCACCAAGAAGGTCGACAGCAGCAGCTGAGGCGACAGAGGGAAGAAGGGGGGAAGGAGAACACCCCTCAAAGAACGGGGTACGAGGGTCCCCACGAGAGGCACCTACAGCGACTATGCTAGTCTCAGCTATAAGTAGCTCCTTCTCGAGGAGGGCAATGGTAAGCTCAGTGGGGCAGCTAGATAAGAAGTGGTCCCTGACAGCACGCAGTGTGTCAGGGAGGCGGGTGACTAGGTGGTAGAGAGTGAGCCAGAGTGGAGGGGGGTGCATGGCAAGGAACTCAGCAGGCATGGCGGCACGGAAGCGGGCCTCACTAGTACGAAGGTGCGTGATGATGTCAGCGATTGTGTGGAACCAGGCCAGGTTGGGAAACAGGTAGGGGAGGGAGAGACGGCCTAGCGCGGCAGAGGCAGGTGAGGAGTAGCAAGCAACTACAGCGGTGTACAGTGCCGGTGCAGTCTTGTGCTGGCCAAAGTGGTCGCGTTCGTCTATCAGCAGTGAGTTGCGAATAGCAAAGCGAGCGTGGGCATCAGGAGTCTGCCACTGGGAGCGAGCAGTGCTGTCAGCAGTAGCAGCAGGGGCAGTGACATGGCCTAGGGCGTGGTCGTACAGTGAGATGTCATCCTTGGCTGTGAGCTGTAGGTAGAGGTGCAGGTCATCGAGCCAGGCGTCAAACTTCACAGGGCGGCCCTCAGCATCGAACACGAGAACCTGTTGGCTAGCCATAGGAACAGTAGAAGTAGCAGCAGTAGCAGTAGGAGAAGCAGTTAGGACGGTTTAGTTAGGGTAGGGCGGCGCGGCTCGGTTCGGGTCGGGTCGCGCGGTTCGGTTGGGTCGCGCGGCTTGGCTTGGGGTGCGCGGCTCGGGTCGCGCGGCTCGGGTTGCGCGGCTCGGTTCGGTCGCGGGGTGCGGAGGGAACTGGCCTCTCGGAGCCTCTAGGGACGGTGGGCACGGGGCCGGTTGGGGCCTCTAGGGACGGCGGGCGCGGGGCCGATCGAGGCCTGAACGGGGCTAGCGCGGGGCCGACGGGGCCTGAACAGGGCTAGCGCGGGGCCGACGGGGCCTGAACGGGGCCGACGGGGCCTCTAGGGACAGCGGGCGTGGGGCCGACGGGGCATGAACTTGGCTAGCGCGGGGCCGACGGGGCCTGAACGGGGCTAGCGCGGGGCCGACGGGGCCTGAACGGGGCCGACGGGGCCTCTAGGGACAGCGGGCGTGGGGCCGACGGGGCCTGAACGGGGCTAGCACGGGGCCTACGGGGCCTGAACGGGGCTAGCGCGGGGCCGACGGGGCCTAAACGGGGCTAGCGCGGGGCCGACGGGGCCTGAACGGGGCCGCTAGAGACAGCGGGCGTGGGGTCGACGGGGCCTGAACGGGGCTAGCGCGGGGCTGACGGGGCCTGAACGGGGCCTCTAGGGGCCGACTAGGCCGTTAGGGGCCGCTAGGTAGGTAAGCGCGGGGCCGTCAAGGGGGGCCTCTAGGGGCGTGACAAAGCCGAGGTGCCCTAGGGCGGAAGTAGGTAGGTAGGTAGGTAGTGGTGGGCCCTTAAAAATTTCGGTCCTAGGAAGGACCTGCTCTATACCAAGTTGAAATAACTGAACAGGAATGAATGAACTAACAGTGAAATGAGTACAAGTACCTAACCCTAGAATTGTGTACCCCCTATAGGCTAACCCACTGTAGCCTAAACTAAGACAACATATATAATGTTTGACATTGCGTTTAGCGATGACGTTGGCATTTCTAATTGCTTCAGCGGCTCTAGTGCGGGCAGCTTGCAGAATGTCGGCGAATTGCTGTGCACGTGTTGTTGGGTTGTCCGGACTCGGCGTCATGGGCAGTGTAGGGTTTTGGCCGTAGTTCAGGTAGAAAGAGGACTGCTGCGTCGTCGCTGACGTGGCGTTGTTATATGCGAACTCAATCAGCGGCAGCTGCTGCTCCCAAGTGGTCGGGTTGTCGCACGTGGCACGAATCAACTGCTCCATTGTCTGATTCGTCCGCTCCGTTTGACCATCGGTCTCGGGGTGGTACGACGAGCTGAGCTGTAGCCTTGTCCCGAACTGCTCCCAAAGGTTCTTCCAGAAGTTGCTGGTGAACTTCGTGTCGCAGTCGATAGTTATCGCGGCTGGTATCCCGTGCAGTCGAACGACGGCTGCGATGAATAAGCGAGCGGTTTCTTCGGCTAAGATCGATTTCCTGCACGCAGCGAAGTGTGCCATCTTCATCAACCTGTCAACGACGACCATAACCGCGTCATTACCCCCAGGGTTCAAAGGTAACCCTGTGAGGAAATCCATGGTAACCTGCTGCCGGGCGCGCTCAGGCGGTGCGATCGGCTGCAACTGACTCGCCTTTCTTTTTCGCGAGCTCTTCATCACCTGACACGTAGGACACAAGCACACGTGGTGCTGTTCGTTGGTCAACACCTCCGGCCAGTAGTAATACCGCTGCAGTTGCTGTCACATTTTTTCTACCCTGAAATGTCCCGAGGTAATCCCGACGTGTGCCTCCTGTAGTAACAGTTCCCTCAGCAGCGATTACGCGGGTACCTAGATGCGGTGGGTGCCTGTTTTTATGTAATAGACTCCTCTGGCCTTAGTTAGTTGCTGTGAATTTCCGGTCGTGAAAAATGGGTCGGTACTGTATTTGTGGGTGAATAGGTTTGTTAATAGTGGGTTGGTTTGGGCGAGTAGGATGGCGTGGAGTCGGGCGGTGGGTCACGTGAGTGTGTCGGCGATGTTGGATGCGCCTTTTTTGTACGTGACCGTAGAGTGGAAGTTGGACTCCTGATAGTACAACCAGCGGATCTGTCATGGGTTGAGAATCGGTTGGGCGCGAAGGTACTATAGTGATCGGTGGACTGTCCGTACTGTCACGTTTGCTCCTGTCAGGTATCATCGCCAGACTTTGAACGCGTGCACGATCGTCAGCATCTCGCACTCGTGTATCGGGCAGTAGCGTTCGGGCAGGTGAAGCTTGCGAGACTCGTACGCGATTGGCTGAAGGCCGTTCCCAAAATCCTGCAACAGTATTGCTCCCACAACGATGTCGCTAGCATCGGTGACGAGCTCGAACGGACGGTGCAGATCTGCGATGTGCAGTATGGGCGGTGAGCACAAAATAGTTTTGAGGGCCGAGAAGGCAGCTTGCTCTTTCTCCCCCCATGTGTATACAACCCCCTTTCTCAGCAGGTCGGTCAACGGGGTAGTTAGCTTCCCCATGTCGGGGACGAACCGGCGCACGTAGTTAACGAACCCCACAAAACTCTGCAACTCGGTCAAGTTGGTCGGCGCGTGCCATGCTTGAATCGTCGTAATCTTTTTCGGGTCTATTTCTGTCAAACATTATATATGTTATACTTGTGTAGGCTACAGTGGGTTAGCCCATAGGGGGTACACAATTCTAGGGTTTACTACTTGTACTCTTTTCACTTCTAGTTGATCCATTCCTGTTCGCTGATTCTGACATGGTATAGAGCGGGTCCTTCTACGGACCGTTTTTTTTGGGCCCACCGAAGCGCCCCCCGAGGCGCGATCTTTTTTTTTTAGCGACCCCTCGGGTCGCCATTTCCCCTGCGGCCCCGCCGCCTTCACTGACGCGGCCCCGCCGCCCTCTCTGTCGCGGCCCCGCCGCCTGCTCTCACGCGGCCCCGCCCCGGCTCCTTCGCGGCCCCGCCGCCTGCTCTCGCGCGGCCCCGCCCCGGCTTCTACGCGGCCCCGCCCCGGCTTTCACGCGGCCCCGCCGACGGCTTTGTCGCGGCCCCGCCCAGGCCCTTACGCGGCTCCGCCGCCTGCTCTCACGCGGCCCCGCCCCGGCTCCTTCGCGGCCCCGCCGCCTGCTCTCGCGCGGCCCCGCCCCGGCTTCTACGCGGCCCCGCCCCGGCTTTCACGCGGCCCCGCCGACGGCTCTGTCGCGGCCCCGCCCAGGCCCTTACGCGGCCCCACCGCCTGCCCCCGTCGCGGCCCGGTCACCTCCTGACGGCCCCGCCGTCCCTTCGTGACGGCCCCGCCGTCCCTTCCTGACGGCTCCTGCCGTCCCCTTCTACCGGCCCCGCAACTGCACCTGCTGGCCCCGCCGCTGCACCTACCGGCCCCCACCACCCACCCCCCCTTTTCCCGTCGCCTGTCGAGGCGACCTGAGAGGCCTGCAGAGGGGTGGCAGGTGTGTGGCCTCCCCTGCTTCTCCTCCTCCTTCCTCTCCCACTGCAGCAGCCGAGCCGCTCACCTGCGACAGCCGAGCCGCCCCACAGCCGAGCCGCCCTGCCGCCGAGCCGCCGGGTCGCTGAGCTGCTGAGCTGCAGTTGCTGCCGAGCCGCCCTGCCGCCGAGCCGCCGAGTCACCGAGCTGCTGAACTGCAGTTGCTGCTGAGCCGCCTTGCCGCCGAGCCGCCTGAGTCGCCCGAGCCGCCGAGCCGCCGAGCTGCCGAGCCGCTGAGTCGCCGAGCCTACTCTTCCCACCACTGGTGAGCTCTTGCCCTACTAGCACGCTGCGCGTCGCCTGCTTGCCTGCCTGCCTGCCTTTTGGCTTGCCTGGCTGCCTGCCTCCCTGCTGCTAGTCCTGCTCCTGCTTCTACTTGCGGAGCCAAATGCAGCCCCAGCGACGCCGGCGTGAGTCCCTCACGCCCCAGCAGCTGCGTGAGTGGTACGCTGGTTGGGGCTGTAGGGGTGGCGACGCTACTCCTACTACCACTCCTGCTGCTTCTACTCGTGGTGGCGGCCAGATGCAGCTCCCGCGACCCTCTCGCGTGTCTCTCACGCCTCGCCAGCTTCGTGAGTGGTACGCTCAGAGTGGAGGGTCTCTCAGTGCTGTTCGCTGCTCTTACGTGATTCGCACTGGTACTCGGACTGGTCAGCCTTGTGGGACACGTAGTCATACACCGTCCCGCTGCTTCGCCCGTCTGAGCGACGCCTGGCGTACCGTGTTTGGCGACGAGGCTGAGCTTCCCGACTGGGTGGAGTTGCTTAGGCAGAGGGTAGATATATATGCTCTTGACTATGATGCTATTCTCACTGCCATGTATGCATTGCCTACTAGTGCTGACCGTGCCGGTCACCTGTGCGTCCCGCCTGACCCAGGTATAGGACCTGTTGCTCTAGCTACTGGTGAGGCTGCTGCTCTGGGTGCTAGTGAGTCTCCTGCTCCAGGTACAGGTGCGGCTGCTGCTCTAGGTGCTAGTGAGTCTGCTTCCTCAGGTGCGGGTGAGGCTGCGCTCTCAGGTACCGCGTTGGCTTCGGCCTCCCTCACCTTTACACTTGACTCTGGGGCTTCTCGCTCCTTCTTTCGGGACCGCACCACACTCACGCCGCTTGGTCGGCCGGTTGCAGTCTCCCTGGCTGACCCCTCTAGGGGTCCTGTCCTCGCTCACTTCTCCACTGTCCTCCCGTGTCCGGCTGCCCCCTCGGGCACCCTGTCTGGCCTGTACCTCCCCTCGTTCTCGACGAACTTGGTGAGTGGTGCAGACCTACAGGATGCGGGGGTTCACCAGTTCACTCCTGCGAGTCAGCGGGTGACCCACTGCACGGACGCACGCACAGGCCGGCACCTGGCCACGTTCTCGCGTCGGCCGGGGTCGAGCCTCTACACCCTGACCACTGAGTCTCCTCCTGTCCCTGCGTCCGGTCAGGTAGCAGCGTCGGGTCAGGTGTTTGCTGCTGCGTCCAGGTCTGGTCCTGAGTCTGCCCCCTGTACTTGTCGCCTCCTGTCTCACGAGACTCTCCTGTGGCACCACCGTCTTGGCCACCCCTCCTTGCCCCGTCTTCGGAGCATGGCTTCCCGTGTCCTTGTCTCTGGTCTTCCCCAGTCTCTCCCTCCTCTCCCCTCCGGACCAGGACCTTCCTGTGTCCCCTGTGTCGAGGGTCGCCTCCGGGCTACTCCTCACTCCTCCCACTTCCCCCCGACAGAGGCTCCCCTGCAGACGCTTCACATGGATGTGTGGGGCCCAGCCCCCGTCCGTGGGCAGGGTTACGAGCGCTACTTCCTGTTGGTGGTTGACGACTACTCGCGTTACACCACAGTCCTCCCCTTGCGCAGCAAGGGTGAGGTCACTGAGGTGCTGATCGACTGGATCCGCGAGGCTCGTCTCCAGCTCAGGCAGAGCTTCGGCTCGGACTTTCCTGTTCTGCGTCTGCACTCGGACAGAGGCGGAGAGTTCTCCTCTGGCCTTCTGCGTGCCTACTGTCGTGCGCAAGGCATCCGCCAGTCCTTCACGCTTCCGGACTCACCACAGCAAAATGGGATTGCTGAGCGCCGCATTGGCATGGTCATGGATGTCGCTCGTACGTCCATGATGCATGCGGCTGCCCCCCATTTTCTGTGGCCGTTTGCGGTGAGGTACGCGGCGCATCAGCTCAACCTTCACCCCCGGGTCTCTCGGCCTGCGATGTCCCCAGCCTTGCTGTGGACAGGGAAGGTTGGCGATGCGTCTGTGTTCCGTGTCTGGGGATCTCGGGCGTTTGTCCGCGACTTGTCTGCGGACAAGCTGTCCCCTCGTGCTGCTCCCTGTGTCTTCCTTGGCTTCCCCACTGACGCCCCAGGGTGGCAGTTTTACCACCCCTTCTCTCGTCGTGTTCTGTCCTCCCAGGACGTCACGTTCGACGAGTCAGTCCCCTTCTACCGTCTCTTCCCCTACCGCACTCCTTCCCTCCCCCCTCCCCCGGACTTCCTTGTACCGGTTCCCCCCCCGGTAGACCCCCTCCCCCCTCAGGTTCCTGCCCCCTCAGGTGTGTCCCAGGTAGACGCCGTTGACCCGGTCGAGGTTACAGGTGACTCTGGTGCTGCTGCGGGTGCTGAGCCTGGGGGTGCTGACTCTGGGGGTGCTGTGCACAGGGGTGCTGAGCCTGGGGGTGCTACTGCTGGGGGTACTGGGCCTGCGGGTGCTACTGCGGAGGGTGCGGAGCCTGGGGGTGCTGAGCCGGGGGGTGCTGTGCCTAGAGGTGATGGGTCAGGGGGTGCTGGGTCGGGAGCTGCTGAGCCTGGGGGTGCTGCGTCTGGAGCTGCTGAGCCTGGGGTTTCTCCTGCTGCTGCGTCTCGCCGGGAGCCCCTCTCTCCACAGGAGCTGCGCGAGTGGTTCGCTTGCTGCTGGAGGCGTGCTGCTGAGTCTGGAGGTGCTGCTGGAGCTGGAGCTGGAGCTTCTTTGACCGTCGAGGGTGCGGGTGCTGCCGGTCCCGGAGCTACTGGACCTGCGGGTCCTCCTGGAGCTGGAGCTGCTGAGGGCGTTGGTGCTGAGCCTACTGCTGTTGGTCCTACCGCTGGAGGTGTGGGTGGCGCTGGTGCTGTAGCTGAGGGTGCTGGTGCTGTCCCTACTGCGTCTGGAGCTGCTGAGCCTGGGGTTTCTCCTGCTGCTGCGTCTCGCCGGGAGCCCCTCTCTCCACAGGAGCTGCGCGAGTGGTACGCTCGCCGCTGGAGGCGTGCTGCTGAGTCTGGAGGTGCTGCTGGAGCTGGAGCTGGAGCTTCTTCGACCGTCGAGGGTGCGGGTGCTGCCGGTCCCGGAGCTGCTGGACCTGCGGGTCCTCCTGGAGCTGGAGGTGCTGAGGGCGTTCGTGCTGAGCCTACTGCTGTTGGTCCTGCCGCTGGAGGTGTGGGTGGCGCTGGTGCTGTCGCTGAGGGTGCTGGTGCTGTCCCTGCTGAGTCTGGAGCTGCCGCGCGGCCTCGGCCGTACTTCGTTCCGCTCCTACATCAGGTTCTTGGTCTTTCTCCTTCGGTAGAGTGTCCACAGCCTGTCCAGTCGCAGTCACTGTTGGAGCCTTCCTCTCCTCTGCCTGCTCCCTCTCCTTACACTGGTCCTACTGGAGGTCTTGCTGAGCGTCGTGAGCCAGCGTCTCGTCCCACGTCGCCTGTTCGTACTGCTCGCGCTAGTGGTCGCGGTTCGCGTCAGCGTCCTCCTCCTGTCCCTGGCACGCACCGGATGTCTCTGCGTCCGTCCACTGCTCCTCTGCGTGCCCCTTTGCCTTCTCCTCCTGAGTCCTCTCTTCCTGCGCTTGCCGACCCTGAGTCGGACTCTCTTCGCGCTGCCAGTCCTACTGTCACGCGTCTGCTTGCTACTGTCGTCACTGACCCCTCTTTTGAGTCCACTGCTGCGTCTGCTCTAGTCGCTGAGCTCGTTGACTTTGCTGCTCGCTGTCGTCTCGACTACGCTGCTGGTCTTGTTGCTGAGTCTGCGTCTGTCTGTCCTCCGACCGTTGGGGGTGAGTGTGCTCTTGGCACGGACGTCCTAGAGGACAGACAGGAGGAGTTACAGTGTCTAGCGGCTGCTTCACCTCATCTCGCGTCTGTACTGCTTGCCCCTGAGGGAGACCCGGATGCACTAGACATCCCGACTCCGCGTTCTTACGCGGAGGCCGTAGAGGGTCCCTACTCCTCTCAGTGGCAGGCAGCTATGGATGCAGAGATGGCTTCCTGGAAGTCCACAGGCACCTACGTTGACGCAGTTCCCCCTCCTGGGGCGAACATCGTCAGTGGCATGTGGATCTTCCGGGTGAAGCGGCCGCCGGGCTCTCCACCTGTCTTCAAGGCGCGGTACGTTGCTCGTGGCTTCAGTCAGCGGCAGGGAGTTGACTACTTTCAGACCTTCTCTCCCACCCCGAAGATGACCACTCTTCGGGTGCTGCTGCACATAGCCGCTCAGCGCGACTACGAGCTTCACTCTCTCGACTTCAGCACTGCGTTCCTGCAGGGTAGCCTGCACGAGGAGATCTGGCTGCGCCGTCCACCTGGCTTCACTGGGACTTTCCCTCCTGGCACCCAGTGGAGCCTCCGACGGCCAGTCTACGGTCTCCGCCAGGCACCGCGTGAGTGGCACGACACACTGAGGACTACGCTTGCGGCTCTTGGGTTTGCTCCTTCTACTGCTGACCCGTCGCTGTTTTTGCGCACCGACACTTCACTTCCGCCGTTCTACATCCTCGTGTACGTCGACGACTTGGTCTTTGCCACAGCGGACACTGCTGGACTCGCCTACGTGAAGTCCGAACTGCTGAAGAGACACACGTGCACAGACCTGGGTGAACTGCGCAGCTACCTTGGCTTGCAGATCACTCGGGACAGAGCACGCCGCACCATTACCTTGACTCAGTCACACATGGTGCAGCAGGTCCTTCAGCGCTTCGGCTTCACGTACTCCTCGCCTCAGGCCACTCCTCTGCCTACTCGCCACTCACTCTCAGCTCTGCCTTCGGATGAGTCCGTAGAGTCGAGTGGTCCGTATGCAGAGCTTGTTGGCTGCCTCATGTACCTGATGACCTGCACACGACCTGACCTTGCATATCCTCTGAGCATTCTTGCACGCTATGTTGCTCCTGGGAGACACAGACCAGAGCACATGGCTGCAGCGAAGAGGGTATTGCGCTACCTGTGCAGTACGTCGGGCATGGGGCTTGTGCTTGGAGGGCGGAGTCCAGTGGTCCTTACCGGCCACGCGGACGCTTCTTGGGCTGACGACCAGGCTACGCAGCGGTCGTCACAGGGTTACACCTTCAGCCTTGGTTCCGGCTCTGTCTCGTGGCGGTCTACTCGCTCGTCTTCGGTTCTCGGCTCCAGTTGTGAGGCTGAGATCTACGCCGGGGCCATGGCTGCACAGGAGCTTCGCTGGCTCACCTACCTGCTGACTGACCTTGGAGAGCCGCCTCGTTCTCCTCCAGTGCTGTACGTAGACAACAAGGCCATGCTGGCCTTGTGTCGAGAGCAGCGCTTGGAGCACAGAACGAAGCACATTGCTCTCCGCTACTTCCTTGCTCGTGAGCTGCAGCAGCGTGGTCAGTTGCGACTTGCGTACGTGGCCTGTGAGGCCAACACTGCTGATGTGTTCACCAAGGCACTCGCGCCTTGTGATCATCAGCGCTTTTGCACCCAGCTGGGTCTTGTGTCTGTCTTGCCTCACTTGCTCTCCTCTTGACTTTACTTGTACTGTGACATATATATATACCTGCTCTTGCTTGTCTAGTTTTATATATATGTCTGTACTCCTGCATGTGAACTGGCCTCTGGCCCTGCTCTTGTGCTCGGACTGTGTGGTGACTTTGTGATCCACCCTGAGCTTGCTTTGCTTTGCTTGACTGGTCTTGTGACCCCTTGTTCTCCCCCACTTTGCCTATGGGGGTGTGTCAAACATTATATATGTTATACTTGTGTAGGCTACAGTGGGTTAGCCCATAGGGGGTACACAATTCTAGGGTTTACTACTTGTACTCTTTTCACTTCTAGTTGATCCATTCCTGTTCGCTGATTCTGACAATTTCCACTCCATCAGCGGAAATAATGTGTCCCAAAAACTCCAGTCGGTCCTGTAGAAACTCACACTTAGACGCTTTTGTCAGTAGGCAGTTCTCACTCAGTATCTTTAAAACTGCTTCGATGTCATGTAAATGTTGTGCTCTGTCGGGGCTGCAAATCAGTATGTCGTCAAGGTACATGATGACGCACTTATCTAAAAGTGGGTGGAAGGCTTCGTTTATGGTCATTTGAAAAGTGGCGGGGGCGTTAGTCAGTCCGAAGGGCATGACGGTGTATTCGAAGGATCCGTAGCGTGTTCGGAAGGCTTTCTTAGGGCAGTCGGGTGGGTTGACGCGAATTTGGTGGTCACCTCCTCGAAGGTCGATTTTTTTAAAAAACCCGGGCTGTGCGTAGTTGGTCGATCAGTTCGTCGGCTCGCGGGATGGGGTAACCGGATTTTATGGTAACCCGTTTTAGTGCTCTTTAGTCTATGCACATGCGAAAACCCCCGTCTTTTTTCGGTTTGAACAGTATCGATGCTGCGAAGGGCAAAGAACTAGGGCGAACAAACTCCTTCTCAAGCAGGTAATCGAGTTGCTTCCTCAGTTCGTCCAGTTCGGGTTGGGTCAGTCGGAACTGTCGCTGTACTGTCGGCTGTGCTGCCGGTTCTAGTTCTATCCTGTGGTCGTGCGGTCGCTAAGGTGGCAGTCCCGTTGGTAGGTCGTCCGGGAAGATGTCACTGTACTACTTCAACAGTGCTGCTAGATTACTCGGTACGACGGCTAGCAGTTTCTGTAAATCCCCTCCTTTGTCTGCTGCCTCGGCTTCCCGAATGTCGACCGCGTATAAGTCAGCTCCTGCCGCTACGGCACGTTTCATCGTGATCACGTTGACAAGCACCGACGAAGAATCGGGCGAGCCCCAGCGAGGTAGGGCGATGTTGATACCGTTCACTCGCACGGTGCAGTGACCCGTCGTCCAGTCGATTCGCGGATTGTGTCGTCGCAGCCAATCATGTTCGAGTAAAATATCGGTTCCGTCGAGGGTCGTTGCGAGCATTTTTTGGCTAAACGTGAAGTTACCCCCACATCCAATCCGAACCCGGTCTACGCGTTCCCGTTTTGCCTGCGGCGTGCCGTCTACGAGTCGTGCGTCGATCTCAGGTAAACATCTGTCCAGTGGCAGTCGCAGCTTTTGTGCTACAGCATTGTTCATGAGGCTGTGGCTAGCTCCCCCGTCTATGAAGATTTTAACTAAGTCCGTCCCGATTTTCCCACTAAGCAGAATGGGGCTATCTACCGTAGTCCCCTCCTTATTCGGCCGAGTGTGGTCGATTGCGTGAACCGGCACAATCACTCGGTGAGGGTCGGTTGGGTCGGGCGAGCGGCGTGACCTGTCAGTAGAGGGCATGTCTGCTACTGACTCCCAGCGTTTCCTTGCTGCTTGGTTTGTCTCTGCTGCTCAGCTTCCCCCTTTCCCTTAGCATTTTCCGGGCATTCGCTCTTACGGTGTCCCGGCCAATTGCATGCAAAGCAGCGCCCTTTGAATGGTGCGGCAGCGGCATTTGTGGCGACGGCACGTATTGTAGCGCCCTCATTCATCCCACGAGGCCGATATCCCCAGTTGCTGCTTTCATAGGACCCCGGTCTCGGTCGGCGGAAGAAATCGAGTTTCTCCGCCATGGCGAGAATCTCCTGAAAATCGGTGACGCTGTGAAGCTGGATCTCCTGAGCAAAGTCCTGCTTCAGGCCGCCGATGTAGCGGTCAATGCGCCCGCTCTCATGCATGCATCCCACCTACTCGCATAGCACCAGAAATCCGCTCGTGTAGTCCTGGACGAGACCGAGTTGGCGCCAAGTGCGGAGCCTCTGTCGCGCCGCAATCGAAACCGCAATTGGCTCGGAACAAGCGCGCAGACCTGCGCACCACTCGTCCCACGTGCGATACTAGGGCACCTCCATGAAATACAACTGCTCCCAGGGTCCGGTTTGTCCTTCTCGTGTCGGTAGAGTCGCGTAGTCCACCAGCTTCGTGACGATGACACGCCACTAGTCCATGGCGGGTCCTCGCAGCAACGACAGGGCGTAACGAATCTTCACCATATCCTCCGATACGTAGTCCGCGTCGAAGAAAATGTTTAACGTAAAAAGCCACGCCTGAACGGTAGGACCATCCCGTTGACTTGGGCCAAAGCATGGCGGACGCTGCGGCTTCGGCGGCATCGACGACGGTCAAGCTGATTCGCCGGCCGGCACTAAAATCGTGACTCGAGGCTGATTCGTGGCCGCATTCGTTTTATTGGGGTGTGTCGTGTCGTGGTCGTCGTCTCCGTCATGGCCGTGTTGCGTTGCCTGTGGTGCGGGCTGAATCGGATTGTGTTCGTGCGAGGTCGTTTTGCAGTGAGGTACATTCCGCCGTTAATGCGGCAAATTCTTCAGAGCTCTCGAGCAGTTGTTGCAGCAGCTCGTACAGGCGGTCCTGCGTGAGGCTGGTGACATCAATATGTTCTGCCATTCTGAAGGGCGTCGGCTCGTCTTAGTCTAGACACAGTCGTGACTGCATGCGTTTACGAGAGAACGCGATGACAGCGGCTCCTAGGTGCTAAGGTGCGTGAGCCCCTTCGAGTGAAAAATCCCAAGATGATTTCCTAGGGTGCGGAGATGCGCGGTCCGAAAAGGAAAGAGGCTTTGAATACCAAGTGTTACGGGGTAAAATGAATCGAAGTAGCGAGAATTGTGGAAACAAAGAACGAGAATGGAATGACTATGAACGAAGTGAGTACAAATAGGAAACCCTAATTGGGTTGTACCCCCTAGGGGATACCCCACTATAGCCTACAGAAACAAGTAAGCTATAAGTTCTGACACACCCCCATAGGCAAAGTGGGGGAGAACAAGGGGTCACAAGACCAGTCAAGCAAAGCAAAGCAAAGCTCAGGGTGGATCACAAAGTCACCACGCATTCCGAGCACAAGTTCAGAGGCCACAAGGCCAGTTCACATCCAAGATCATATATAGAGATATACAAGAACAAGAGTATATATATGCGAAAGTACAAGCAAGGTCAAGAGGAGAGCAAGTGAGGCAAGACAGGCACAAGACCCAACTGCGTGCAGCAACGCTGATGATCACAAGGCGCAAGTGCCTTGGTGAAGACATCAGCAGTGTTGGCCTCAGAGGCCACGTACGCAAGTCGCAGCTGTCCACGCTGCTGTAGCTCACGAGCAAGAAAGTAACGAAGAGCAATGTGCTTCGTTCTGTGCTCCAGTCGTTGCTCTCGACACAAGGCCAGCATGGCCTTGTTGTCTACGTACAGGACTGGAGGAGAACGAGGCTGCTCTCCAAGGTCGGTCAGCAGGTAGGTGAGCCAGCGTAACTCCTGTGCAGCCATAGCCCCAGCGTAGATCTCAGCCTCACAACTGGAGCCGAGAACAGAAGACGAGCGGGTAGCCCGCCACGAGACAGAGCCGGAACCAAGGCTGAAGGTGTAACCCTGTGACGACCGCTGCGTAGCCTGGTCGTCAGCCCAAGAAGCGTCTGCGTGCCCAGTGAGGACCACTGGACTGCGCCCTCCAAGCACTAGCCCCATGCCCGACGTACTGCACAAGTAGCGCAACACCCTCTTCGCTGCAGCCATGTGCTCTGGTCGGTGTCTCCCAGGAGCAACAAAGCGTGCGAGAATGCTAAGAGGGTATGCGAGGTCAGGTCGTGTGCAGGTCATCAGGTACATGAGGCAGCCAACAAGCTCTGCAAACGGGCCACTCGACTCTACGGACTCATCCGAAGGCAGAGCTGAGAGCGAGTGGCGAGTAGGCAGAGGAGTGGCCTGAGGCGAGGAGTACGTGAAGCCGAAGCGCTGAAGGACCTGCTGCACCATGTGTGACTGAGTCAGGGTAATGGTGCGGCGTGCTCTGTCCCGGGTGATCTGCAAGCCAAGGTAGCTGCGCAGTTCACCCAGGTCAGTGCACGTGTGTCTCTTCTGCAGCTCGGACTTCACGTAGGCGAGTCCAGCAGTGTCAGCTGTGGCAAAGACCAAGTCGTCGACGTACACGAGAATGTAGAACGGCGGCAGAGAGGTGTCGGTGCGCAGAAACAGCGACGGGTCGGCAGTGGAAGGAGCAAACCCAAGTGCCGCGAGCGTAGTCCTCAGTGTGTCGTGCCACTCACGTGGCGCCTGGCGGAGACCGTAGACTGGACGCCGGAGACTCCACTGGGTACCAGGAGGGAAAGACCCAGTGAAGCCAGGTGGGCGACGCAGCCAGATCTCCTCGTGCAGGCTGCCCTGCAAGAAAGCTGTGCTGAAGTCGAGAGAGTGCAGCTCGTAGTCACGGTGAGCAGCAACGTGTAGCAGAACCCGAAGAGTGGTCATCTTCGGGGTGGGGGAGAAGGTCTGAAAGTAGTCAACCCCCTGCCGCTGACTGAAGCCACGAGCCACGTAACGCGCCTTGAAGACAGGCGGAGAACCCGGCGGCCGCTTCACCCTGAAAATCCACATGCCACTGACGATGTTCGCCCCAGGAGGGGGAACAGCGTCAACGTAGGTGCCTGTGGACTTCCAGGAAGCCATCTCTGCATCCATAGCTGCCTGCCACTGAGAGGAGTAGGGACCCTCTATCGCCTCCGCGTAAGAGCGCGGAGTCGGGATGTCTGGTGCATCCGGGTCTCCCTCAGGGGCTAGCAGTACAGACGCGAGACGAGGTGAAGCGGCGGCCAGACACTGGAACTCCTCCTGCCTGTCCTCAAGGACGTCCGTGCCAAGGGCACACTCACCCCCGACGGACGGAGGACAGGCGGACTCAGACTCAGTGACAAGACGAGCAGCGTAGTCTAGACGACAGCGCGCAGCAAAGTCGACAAGCTCAGTGACAAGGGCAGACGCAGCAGACGACTCGAAGGAAGGGTCAGTGACAGCAGTAGCAAGGAGACGCGTGACAGTAGGACTGGCAGCACGAAGAGAGTCCGACTCCGGGTCGGCAAGAGCAGGAAGAGAGGAAGCAGGAGGAGAAGGCAAAGGGGCACGCAGAGGAGCAGTGGACGGACGCAGTGACATCCGGTGCGTGCCAGGGACAGGAGGAGGACGCTGACGCGACCCGCGACCACTAGCGCGCTCAGTACGAACAGGCGACACAGGACGAGACGCAGGCTCACGACGCTCAGTAAGACCTCCAGTCGGACCAGCGTAGGGAGGAGGAGCAGGCAAAGGGGAGGCAGGCTGTAGCTGTGGCTGTGACCGGACAGGCTGCGGACCCTCTAAGGGAGGAGGAGGAGGCGTAAGACCAAGAACCTGCTGCAGGAGCGGAACGAAGTACGGTCGGGGCCGCGCGGCGACGCTAGAAACAGCAGGAACAGCACCAGCAGCCCCGGCAGGAGCACCCACTCCAGTAGCACCTCCAGCAGCACCACCAGAAGCTCCAGAACCTCCAGCCGCAGCAACAGGAGCACTGTCAGTCGGGCCGCCAACGGCAGGCTCAGCACCAACACCCTCAGCAGGACCAGCTCCAGGAGAACCCGCAGGCTCAGCAGCTCCAGCACCCACAGTACGAGCGCCGGCGGGGCGCGCAGCAGCAGTACCCTCTGCAGCCGAAGAACCACCAGCACCAGCAGCACGCCTCCAGCGCCCGGCAAACCACTCACGCAGCTCGTGTGGGGAGAGTGGCTCCCGGCGAGACGAAGCACCCCCAGGCACAGCACCTCCAGGCTCAGCACCCCTAGACACAGCACCCCCAGGCACGTCACCCCCAGGCTCAGCACCCCCAGGCTCAGCAACCCCAGGCTCAGCACCCCCAGGCTCAGCACCCCCAGGCACAGCACCCCCAGACTCGGCACCTCCAGACTCAGCACCCCCAGGCACAGCACCCCCAGGCCCAGCACCCCCAGGCTCGGCACCTCCAGGCTCAGCACCCCCAGACTCCGCACCCCCAGGCTCAGCTCCCGCAGCAGCACCAGAGTCACCAGTGACCTCGACAGGCTCGACCGCGTCTACCTGGGACACACCTGAAGGGGCAGGACCCTGAGGGGGGAGGGGGACTACCGGGGGGGGACCTGGTACCAAGAAGAGCGGGGGTGGGGGGAGGGACGGAGTGCGGTAGGGGAAGAGGCGGTAGTAGGGTACCGACTCGTCGAACGTGACGTCCTGGGAGGACAGAACACGTCGAGAGGTGGGGTGGTAAAACTGCCACCCAGGGGCGTCGGGGGGGAACCCCAGGAAGACGCAGGGAGAAGCACGAGGGGATAGCTTGTCCGCAGACAGGTCGCGAACAAACGCCCGAGATCCCCAGACCCGGAACGCCGACGCATCGCCAACCTTCCCCGTCCACAGCAGGGCTGGGGAGGTCTCCGGTCGAGAGACCCTGGGGTGGAGGTTGATCTGGTGCGCAGCGTACCTGACCGCAAACGGCCACAGAAAATGGGGAGCAGCCGCATGCATCATGGACGTACGAGCGACGTCCATGACCATGCCAATGCGGCGCTCAGCAATCCCATTCTGCTGCGGTGAGTCCGGAAGCGTGAAGGTCTGACGGATGCCTCGCGCACGACAGTAGGCACTCAGGAGGCCAGAGGAGAACTCTCCGCCTCTGTCCGAGTGCAGACGCAAAACAGGGAAGTCAGAGCCAAAGCTCCTCCGAAGCTGGAGACGAGCTGCGCGGATCCAGTCGATCAACACCGCAGTGACCTCACCCTTGCTGCGTAAGGGGAAGACTGTGGTGTAACGCGAGTAGTCGTCAACCACCAGCAGGAAGTAGCGCTCCTGACCCTGTCCACGGACGCGGGCTGGGCCCCACACATCCATGTGAAGCGTCTGCAACGGGGCCTCTGTCGGAGGAAACTGGGAGGAGTGAGGGGCAGCACGCTGGCGCCCCTCGACACAGGGGACACAGGTGGGGCCAGGGCCCGGAGGAAGGGGAGGGAGAGACCGGGGAAGACCAGACACAAGGACTCGCGAGGCCATGCCTCTGAGCCGAAGCAGAGAGGGGTGGCCAAGGCGGTGGTGCCAGAGGAGGGTCTCGTGAGACAAACGACGGCACGAGCAGGGGGCAGACTCAGGACCAGACCTGGACGCTGCAGCAAACACCTGACCAGACGAAGTGACCCTACCAGACTCAGCACCTGGAGGAGAAGCAGTGGTCAGAGTGTACAGGCTCGACCCTGGCCGACGTGTAAACGTAGCCAGGTGGCGACCTGTATCCGCCTCCGTGCAGTGGGTCACCCGCTGACGAGCAGGGGTGAACTGGTGGACACCCGCATCCTGGAGGTCAGCACCACTCACCAAGTTCGTCGAGAACGAGGGGAGGTAGAGACCAGTCAGGGTGCCAGAGGGGGCCGCCGGACACGGGAGGACAGTGGAGAAGCGAGACAGGACAGGCCCCCCAGAGGGGTCAGCCAGGGACACCGCAACCGGCCGACTCAGCGGCGTGAGAGTGGTGCGGTCCCGAAAGAAGGAGCGAGACGCTCCAGAGTCAAGGGTGAAGGTGTGAGAGGCCGAAGCCGACACAGTACCTGAGAGGGCAGACTCACCAGCACCTGAGAGCACAGACGCACTGGCACCTAGAGCAGCAGCCTCACTAGTACCTGACGCGGCAGTACCAATGCCCGGGTCGGGCGGGAAACACCGGTAACAGTCATCCTCATCACTACCAATCGCAGCATACATAGCAGAGAGAATAGCATCAAAATCAAGATCATAAATAGCTACACCAGCCCTAGACAGCTCTCCCCAGCGGGGGATCTCAGCTGCCTCCGGAAACTGCTGACGCCAGGCGTCAGTCAGGCGGCCAAAGCAGCGGCGGGCAGTGTGGGCGCCTCCACACCTCTCCCCTGCACGGTCACCGGTGCGGAGAACGTAGGGGCAAGGACCAAGCGCACCACCACGCTGACGCTGCGAGTACCACTCACGGAGCTGCTGAGGGGCGGGGACGGTGCGAGAGCGCTGCTGCTGCTGTGGCTGCTGCTGCGGCTGCTGCTGCTGCTGCTGCTGGCGCTGACCACCCCCGGAGCTGCTCCGCTGGGACGAGCCACTCCGACCCCCGCCTCCACTGCCACCCCCGCCTCCACCGCCACCCCCGTCTCCACCTCCACCTCCCCCACCAGGACCGTCGCTCCCACCGCTCCCACCGCCTCCTCCGCTACCACCTCCGCCGCCACCTCCGCCTCCACCGCCGCCACCAGTACCTCCACTCCCGCCACCACCCCCACCGCCACCCCCACTCCCCCCGCCACCCCCACCGCCTCCTCCACCGCCCCCTCTAGCTCCACCCGCCCCCTTGCCCCCCTTGCCCTTGCCAGCGCGGCGTCTGCCGCTGGGGGCAGACGCCGCGCCGACCGACTCAAAACCAGTGAGGTCGGCCGCAGCGGCAGAGGCGACAGAGGGCAGCAGGGGGGAAGGACCACACCCCTCAAAGATAGGGGTGCGAGGGTCACCCCGAGAGGCCCCTACAGCGACAATACTCTTCTCAGCCGCTAGCAGGGACTCCTCAATGAGGTCGACAGTGAGAGTGGTGGGACAGACAGAGAGAAACTGGTCCCTAACGACACGAAGGGACTCAGGGAGACGGGTGACGAGAAAGTAGAGAGTGATGTACATGGGAGGAGGGTTCGCAGCGCGGAACTCAGCAGGAAGGGCAGCGCGGTAGCGGGTGTCACTAGCACGGAGGTGGGTAACTAGGTCAGCGACAGTGGGAAAGGAAGCGAGGTCAGGGAAGAGAAACGGTAGCATGAGGCGGCTAAGGGTAGCGGAGGAAGGGGAGGAGTAGCGTGCAACTACAGCGTCGTACAAGGCCTGAGCGGTCTTGCACTGACTAAAGTGGGCACGCTCAGAGGAAGGGAGGTGGCGACGCACAGCAAGACGTGCAGCAGCATCGCGGGTCGCCCACTTGGAGCGAACGGCAGAGTCAGCATCAGCAGGTGGGGCAGGGACAGCGCCAGAGACAAAGTCAAAGAGAGAGACCTCATCTATCGCATCACACAGTAAGTACAGCTGCAGGTCTTCAATCCAGACGGCAAAGTCAATGGCCCTCCCCTCAGCGTCAAAGGTAAGAACATTGGGGGTGGCCATGACAGCAGCTGAAAATCTCACCGGGCTGGGAGAGGCGGGTAGGTCAGCAGCAGAGGAACAGCAGCACGGCTCCGCAGGCGGCTCGGGCGGCGCGGGCGGCTCGGCGGCGGCTCGGGCGGCGGCTCGGCGGCGGTTCGGCGGCGGCGCGGCGGCGGCTCGGCGGCGGCTCAGGCGGCGGCGGCTCGGCGGCGGCTCGGCTGCTGCTGGGCGGCGCGGGCGGCTCGGGCGTCACGGGCGGCTCGGCGGCGGCTCTGGCGGCTCGGCGGCGGCTCGGGCGGCGGCTCGGCGGCGGCTCGGCGGCGGCTCGGCGGCGGCTCGGCGGCGGCTCGGCGGCGGCTCAGGCGGCGGCGGCTGCTGCTGGGCGGATCGGCGGGGCCGCGTAGCAGAGTGGCGGCGGGGCCGCGACCGAAGAGGGCGGCGGGGCCGCGTAGCAGAGGGCGGCGGGGCCGCGTAGCAGAGGGCGGCGGGGCCGCGACCGAAGAGAGCGGCGGGGCCGCGTAGCAGGGGGCGGTGGGGCCGCGTAGCAGAGGGCGGCGAGGCCGCGTAGCAGGGGGCGGCGGGGCCGCGATCGAAGGGCGGCGGGGCCGCGTAGCAGAGGGCGGCGGGGCCGCGTAGTAGAGGGCGGCGGGGCCGCGTGGCAAAGGGCGGCGGGGCCGCGATCGAAGGGCGGCGGGGCCGCGTAGCAGAGGGCGGCGGGGCCGCGTAGCAGAGGGCGGCGGGGCCGCGTAGCAGAGGGCGGCGGGGCCGCGAGGCAGAGGGCGGCGGGGCCGCGTAGCCGAGGGCGGCGGGGCCGCGATCGAAGGGCGGCGGCGGGGCCGCGTAGCAGAGGGCGGCGGGGCCGCGATCGAAGGGCGGCGGGGCCGCTAGGGAAGGGCGGCGGAGCCGCGAGGGGAAGGGCGGCGCAACGGTCCGCTAGGGGCGACACGACGGGTCGCTAAAAAAAAACGCGCCTCGGGGCGCGGTTCGGTGGGCCCTAGAAGCAGTCCCTAGGAGGGAACCTGCTCTGATTCCATGTGGAAACAAAGAACGAGAATGGAATGACTATGAACGAAGTGAGTACAAATAGGAAACCCTAATTGGGTTGTACCCCCTAGGGGATACCCCACTATAGCCTACAGAAACAAGTAAGCTATAAGTTCTGACAAGAATCGCACTAAGGTGTCAAACGAGTAAAAAATGTGAGCGAAGGCATGAGCGAACATTTATACGCGAAACATGCAAATGGTAACGCGGTGTGTGCGAGCTAGCTAGTGCTACGTTGGAAGCAAGGCTCAGGCTAGTCCCGAAGCGTAGCTGACATGGCCGGGCCAGTATTTCGAGGTTTGGTGAAACAGTGCGAGCGAAGTCGGTGAAGCCCCGTTAGCAGCAACGGGCGAACAACGGCTGCTGTTGTACGCGATGTTGCAAGGCGCGCTAAGGAATATCGAGAAATTCCGTACAGAGGTATATGCCAAACTGAATTCCCAGCTCTGTGTTCCCTGCACCTCATGGGTGTAAGGTGACCTTAGAATGGCTCTCTTAGTGTGCTCATTAGTTGGGTGTGTAATGCACAGAAACCAGAATTTTGGGTCAGTATGATGGCTGGCTTTTTCTACTGGTTAGTAAGGTATTTAGTTTTCTAACGTACTCTGGTTCGAGTTTCCACTGTGTCGCTCAGGGAATGGAGTTTCTAACGGAACGGTCACTTGCAGAACAGACAATCACATCCACTCAACAGGATTCAGGTTCTCCGTTAAATGCAGTTGTAAAACGGCGAGCTTGTGGGAACCCTTGAAAATGCAATCATAACCGGGTGAGCCTCGAAGATTACTAAGAACCTTCGCAATTCGCGTGGTACCCTTGACAGTAAATGTGCTGCAAGCTAAAAGCTGTAGATTATCGGGCGGCACGTGGTTGGGCTGATCTCTGACAAATGGGACGGTGAATTCCAGCCAGCTCAATGTGTACACCCTGTTTCGCGCTAGCAGAGCATCTGGTTGCAGAACATGCACAGGTTGTAGAACGTCACCACGTTTGAAATGGTCTTATCACCGACGGTACAAGCACATTCACAAGAAAGCGGTTAGCTAGGATGCTGCATGGTAAAGAACATTAACCAAGCGTTTCAAAGCGGTTGAAAAGGGTATACAGCGATAAAGAAAAATTTTGCCCCCAGTACCACTCCGTCAGCTGGTGCGGCTTTGCCCGCAGGTTTCAGCCATACGGTTTATGGCACCTGACCGCACTGTAGCAGCGAATCGCGCAAGGTGAGAGGGTCGAAAAACAGGGTGTACACGCCACGCCCAGGTCCGAAACGACAGTTGAGGCGGGTATGCAAGCGGGACAAGATACGCACGGTCCATCAGGTCAGGGGAGGGACTATCATGCCAGACTTGCCAGTGGCTGCAAAAGCAGATTCGAACAGATTTGAGTCGGGTACATGCTGTAATCAAACTTGGTCGGGCGTGTTCAGTGCTGCATCAATCTGAGGTCGATCTACGTCGAAATTGTTGGGCGAGGCAGGCAGTGAGCAAGGTGGTGGAACACAGTCTCAAGGTGTCCACCGCGAATACACTGTGAAGTACAAGTCCCCGCGATTGCACTTTGTGCTGGGGCGGTCTGGGCCACGTCTTGCAGTGAGGAGCATTCTCGAAAGTACAAAAGGTTGTCCGGTAGATACCCAAGAATTTTCTCGTCATTTTAGTGACTTGTAAGTGACCATGTTTTCGCCGAGCTCGCAAAACTTCGCCACGGGTAAAATCGGGACAGTAGTGGGCAGGTGTAGCAAGCGTCTCAAAATATCTCACGAACGGACGGATGTCAGCGTGATAAGGTGGATGCTCAACGGCTGCGATCGAAATATGGGTCTGTAGCTTGCGGGCAACTGGCTGGTACCGACTGTAGCTGGGCAGGCTGTTGGTATTGGGCAGACCAAATTTGCTTGCACCAGCTGAGCATCCTGTGTATTATTTTCGAGTGAGGAGCTTCAGGCTGAAAAGTTTTGGGGAGCAAATGAGGCATCAAATGAACTGTACTGGGATGGACGCTGTAGATCACAGCCTCGTCAGGGCTGCCTAGCCACCCTCGGAGCATACACAGTGACGAGGCATGAAATATATTTATTTCCTACAGTCCGTGTTTTGGTCGTGATTGAACCAAAACACATTTTGTTGTGTATGTTTTTGTTTTTGTCTTTTGTTTTAAGTTTTTCCAGCGTTGTGGACAAAACGTACCATCGCATACAGTTGAACGCGCAATACGTCGCTTCTGTGTTGCAACATGGCAAAAAATACACTGTCGTTTGTACAATGAACTGTAAACTGCTGTATGCGTCATACAAATGTGTCCGTCCAGCAGTTCTGTCATCGTTCATCCAGTACACTACTGTACGCGTCATTTTGTCATGCGTAACTGGCAGGCTGACTTTGCTTTCTCAGATTTTCTGTTTGAACTACAGTACTGAGCCCCGAATGTTTGACTTCCAGAATTAGACATTTGGCTGCCAGGTCTGCATCATCAGACATCCAACACCATGTTGGACTCCACATCCCATGCACCCTATTTCGCGCCACACTGACATAAATGCTTCCAAATTGGTCCTAGAACATGCCGTATAAGCACTTTTGCCGCATGAAATCGAACTCAAAAAACGTTTTGGTGTATAAACCGTTGTCTACCGTTCTTCTGAAGTGCATTTCGGTTGCAAGTACCAGCCCGCTGAATCCAAGCACACGTGCGTACTGTAGCCAGGGCTACCGATTGTTCGAACATCGAGAAACAGAGTGTACGCCTTTCGCTGGCAATGATGGAGTCCAACTCACGCCCCAGAAACCAAACCCCACTTCCGCCTTCCCCAGGAAAGGGCCGCCCAACAACCCCTCTGTCAGGAACACTTCTTTGAAAGGGAAACCACCATGCTCTAGCGTGACGCCAGATTCTGCTCATCACATGACGGTCATATGATATTTCAGTCCCAACCATGCCGCTTCCAGCGCTAAATATCTCCAACTAATATTAAAGGACACATCCAGAATTACTGTGTCGCCCCCAGAACTGTCACCACTTTCACGTGATTGGTCGAAGGTTTTGAGCGGGTTTTTGACGCGATTGGTTCTCGAGTTTCCCACCGAACCTCCTTCTGGGGTTTTCCGAACCCACAACTTCGTTGTGTAATTCGGGGTGTGGCCTTTAAGGAGATTCTAGCTGTTATCGCTAACAGTCATCAGCTTTCCTCTCGCAAAATGTATAGCCCAACATCCATTCCCGTGACTCACGGTGGCGGATCGAACTAATAACGGGGACGTTTTCCTCGCCGCATTCTGCGCCAAGCGCCCTTCTGGAAGAATCAACAGCAGCGACTTTCCACACACTTATTGGCATCGGACAATTCTTGCCAAGAATCAGAGCTTTTCCCATGGATCTCGAGGAGAATGAAGTGAATTTTGACTCGGAGTCAAATCAAATGCCTAGAACAAAAAAACATATAGGAGATCTCGTGAAACATACCTGGTCGTTAGATGACCTGGTGGCCTCTAGTATACTTTCAACAAAAAAACTTCCCATAGATCATTCTCTCGCCGCCCCTAGTAGCAGTACCGGCGTAGAAGCATCACTGGGCACACCAACTCAAAAGCACTCGCCGAATCGGCGAAAGGCAAAGCAAGTGGAAGGTCCCGCAAGCATTAGTGACTGGTACGTCCTTGTGCGATGCCACCTCATACTGATTCTCTTGAAGAAAACAAGAAGCATGATTTTATGAAAAACAGGGCTAATGTCTCTCCTTCCTCCCGCCTCGACTTCTTCTTTCAGGCTCATTAAAAGGTGCCACATAAATAAAGTGCCAGTGGTAGCTACATTGGAGGCCGCCTCGACTGAAGTTGAGGCGTCACACGGCATTCCCGCGCCTTCTGCCCCATCCAGTGCGGCACTTCTTTCCACCTGGAACGACAACACTTACCTGAGACAACATCGAGGGTCGCAGCAGCAGCAGCAGCAGCAGCAGCAGCAGCAGCAGCAGCAGCAGCAGCAGCAGCAGCAGCAGCAGCAGCAGCAGCAGCAGCAGCAGCAGCAGCAGCAGCAGCAGCAGCAGCAGCAGCAGCAGCAGCAGCAGCAGCAGCAGCAGCAGCAGCAGCAGCAGCAGCAGCAGCAGCTGCTGCTGCTGCAGCATCAACAACAACTGCAGTGGTTGCTGCACCAGCAGCAGATACTTCAGAAACATCAGGAGAAGGTTAACTCCTTTGCAGCCCGCACTTCAGCGGTCAACGAAGTCAGCAATGTCAATGGTGTCAATGCGGTCAATGGAACAAACACAATCAGCAAAGTCCAAGTCAATGCGGTCAACAAATGCAGTGCAGCCAACGAGGTCAGCGCAGTCAACAAAGTCAGCACAGTCAACAATATCGGTGCTGTCAACAATATCAGTGCAGTGAACAACATCCGTGCGGTCAACGGATTCAGTGCAATCAACGAAGGCAGCACCGCCAGCGATGACACTGCATTGTGGAACGAGCTGCAAGGCCTTGTGGATAACGCAATGAGAGACGGTACCCAACTGCAGCACCCGTCACCGCAGAACCCGTCAACGTACGTGAGAGGCGGTTTTGTAAGAAGCGGGTCCACTCGCATCGTCCACTTCCCTGCGTCTCCTGCTCAGAGCCCAATACTACCACGCGCGCACACGGTGCCACAACGCACAATGGTCAGCAAGGGGGACCTCTCCAGCGCTGGGGCATCGGGCAGTAGACAGCTCCAGATCCCTGCTACGGGAAGCCAGGGGAACTTCCTGAGGGATCCAGCTCCAGATCTCACTCAGTGCATCTCACATGCGGAACTGCCAGGGGGGTCTCACTTTAACTGCGGAAATGTGGCAGGGAGAGGTGCTGGGAATGGTGCTAGTGGTGCTGGGATTGGTGCTAATGGTGCTGTGAGTGGTGCTGGTGGTATTGGGAGTGGTGCTTGTAGTGCTGGGGGAAATGGTGCTAATAGTGCTGTGAATGGTGCAAGTGGTGCTGTGAATGGTGCAAGTGGTGCTGTGAATGGTGCAAGTGGTGCTGTGAATGGTGCTAGTGTTGCTGGGAATGGTGCTAGTGGTGCTGGGAATGGTGCTAGTGATGCTGAGAATGGTGCTGGTGGTATTGGGAGTGGTGATTGTGGTGCTGGGAGCGGGAATGGGAGTGGTGCTACTGGTGCTGGGAGTAGGAACGGGAGTGGTGTAGGGGGGGGTACAAACGGTGCTGGGAGTGGTGCTAGTGGCGATGGGAGCGGTGCCAGTGGTACTGGAAGCGGTGCTGGTGGTGTTGAAAGTGGTGCCAAAGTTGCTGGGAGTGGTAGCATGAGTGGTGGTGGAAATGGCGCCGGGATTGGTGGAGGGAGTAACACTAGTGGTGCTAGGATTGGTGTACAGGGTGGTGCTAATGGTGCTGAGAGTGGTGCTAGAGGACATTCTGGGAGTGGAGGTGCTGATTGGAGCCCAGTCCAACGCGCTGATCCACACAGGGCTTCTGGCACAGAAGGGAGCCGCGGGCCAAACACGTTGGCAGAGGAACGAGCAGAGGAGAAGAGGCGCAAGCGGCAGCTGTCCAACTGTGCGTCCTCGCGAAGAGCGCGGCAGCGGCAGCACGACAGGTTGGCAGAGCTCGAGCTCGACACTGCAAAGCTGAAGCTGGACAATGCGAGTGCGCAGCGACGGCTATCGGAGGCCAACGAGCAAATACGGCTGTTTCAAGCGCGGAACGAGCGATCGGAGCAAGAAGTGAGGCGTCTTCGGCTGGAGCTGAAAAAAATTAAGCCATCGGATTGGAATGTTGATGGGGATGGGAACCTGGAGGAGGGTGAAGCATGCGTGCCGAGCGAGCAAGGTGCTGCTCGGTGCCAAGGTGTTGGTAATGGTGGGGCCTCCTCTGACCCGATGCCATATAAGACAATTGAGGAGTGTCGTTCTCCTGGAAGCACTCCTACTTCTCTACCTAGGAGTGTGTCCATCAAGCCTAAACTCACTCCTGGAAACCCTGCTTCTGCTTCTACTGTGGTTAAAAACGTAGATGAACCTTGCAGATAATGCATGCATACAGGGCGGAGGTGGAGAGAGGGGGAAGGGGGAGGGGACAGGGGGGTGGGGAGGGGTCGATCGAGTGTGCCAGGATCTCACCATTCTCAAGCAGCACCTCTTCTCGTGAGCCACTCTCACTCACCTTTGTCCGCCCTTCTTCCGGTCTTCTTCGCCATTTCTTCCGCCCTGCTTCCCCATTTCTTCAGCCCGTCTTTCACTTTTCTACCACCCTTCTTCCGCTGATTCCCAGCACCACTCTGAACTTCTTAGATGTAACCCAGTACTACTTTTGCCGGTTCCTTCCCTCATCCTCTTCCCTCCCCCCCGCCCCCCAGTTATCAGGGGCACATCTCAGCAGCACTGATGCTAGGCCTGCAGCTGTACACCATCTATCCGCATGGCAGCACCATCTCACCATCTATCCTTCCCTTCGTCCTCCCTCTTCCTCTCGCCTTCTACCTGATGTCGTTCCCTCTTCCTCTTCTTACCCACCCTCTCCCCCCCTACCCTCCCCGTTCCAACCCTCTCACCCTAGCTACCAGGGGCACATCTCATCTCAGCAGCGCTGGTGCTAGGGGAGATGGACGTGTCGGGCCCGCAGATATACACCATCTATCCCTCCGCTCGTCCTCCCTTCCTTCCTTACCCCTTTTTCTACCCGTCGTTACCCCACCTCCCCTTCCCCTCAGCTACCAGAGCCACATCTCAGCAGCGCTGATGCGGGGTGGGATGGACGTGTCGGGTCCGCAGCTATACATCACCTATCCTTCCCGTCTTCCTCCCTACTTTCGCCCTTCTTCTGCCCGACCACTGTTCCGAACCCCTTTCCCCCCTCCTCCCTCCAGCTACCAGGGGCACATTTCAGGAGCACTAGTGTTGGGGGGAATGGACGGCAGCTGCCCGCAGCTGTAAACCATCTATCCGCATGGCAGCACGGACCGCCTGCCCTTTGGGTCCATGGGGTCGGGGTCGCTGGCTGCTATGGCCATCCTCGAGTCCCAGTACAAGGAGGGCATGACGGTGAGTCTCATAACCTTATAACGAGGATGAATGTATGGATGGATGGATGGATGGGGCCTGAGGGCCCGCAGCTGTACACCATCTATCCGCATGGCAGCACGGACCGCCTCCCCTTCAGATCCATGGGGTCCGGGTCGCTGGCTGCTATGGCCATCCTCGAGTCCCAGTACAAGGAGGGCATGACGGTGAGTCTCATAACCTTATAACGAGGATGAATGTATGGATGGATGGATGGGGCCTGAGGGCCCGCAGCTGTACACCATCTATCCGCATGGCAGCACGGACCGCCTCCCCTTCAGATCCATGGGGTCCGGGTCGCTGGCTGCTGTCTCTTCCGTTCACTCTTTTGTCTTGTCTTTCATGCTCACTCACACTCTTTCTGTGTATCTTCCTTACAGTCACACCCGGCTCCCACTACTTCCCTACACCCACATGCATTTTTTCCTGTCTTTCCGGCAAAAGCACTCACACTCTGTCTGCTGTCTCTCTTAAACTCTGTTTCCTGTGCTTGCAGAGGTTTTGACCACTAGGGTTCAGGATTTCAGAAAGCTGGTGACAGTTGTAGATGGGGATTCAATGCAAGAGTAATTTTGAGGGTATTGTTTTTTCTCCTTTTTTTGCACCAGTGTATCGGATTTTCTGTAAAACATAGGGCAAGTTATAAGCTTGCGTTCCGCATTGCTTAGTTTCATGTACCGGACAATACATGGAGAGAGAATGAACAACTTGCACTATTTGGCTGTTTACAATATCAATTTTGAAGGGTTATTTTTTTTGTTTTCACCTTTTGGTACAGGTATTGCTTACGTGAAGTAACTACTGGTAGCACACACATATGGAAAGCTAACTTTTGAAGTTTCCAACGGAGGCTTGTGATACATACAGTACTACCAGTATGACTATCCATCTCAACATTGCCATGCACCTCTATGGGTGTAAGGTTACCTTGGAATGGCTCCCTCAGGGCGGGTCGAGCGCGTATGTTTTCAGTTGGTTTACGGTTCAATTTGTGCGGTTAGTTGTCCTGTGTCATGGTCCAAAGCGGTGAAGATTGAGAACCATTTTGGCGCCTGTACAGGAGCTGTAAATCAGGGCCTCAGATTCGTTTTGGCTTAGGCTGACTGGTCAACCTTAGGAGTGTGTTCATGGCTGAACAGTCAGTGTTGTTGTAAAAAAAAAAAAAACGGATTTTCCAGGGTGTAAATTACAAAAAAAGCTGAACGATCGGCGTCACTATTTGGTGAAGACTGAACCATTTCAAACAAGTTCTGCGTCGATATAACAAACATTTACAGGAAATCTAATTAAACATATCCTCATCATCTTCATCATCATCATCCTCTTCACTATCACTAGAGCCTAAAGAAAGCGCCACATCCAGCGACGACCGCCACCATGCTAGCTTCACGGGCAGACCGCGGCCCGCGAGGCACCATGGCGACGAGGGAAAGAGATCATTGGCGAGGTGAGGAGAAGGCAAGGCTGCGCAACGAGGGGAATGCGGGACGAATGGAGGCTGCAGAGAACGACACAAAAGTTTGGCTGCGAGGGGAAAAGAAAGGGAATGGCAAATGAATATCTGTATCCTAGATTGTGCTTACTAAGATGTGCGGTTGCTGCTGAGCTGACGAGATGGAAATTAGAATACGAGAAACTTTGCTCGGCGAGGGGAAAGGAAAGGGAACAAAAAAGAAACAACCCTATCCTAAATCGTACTCATTAGGCAAACTGGTATGGTGCTACCGCACTGACGGGCTGCGGAGGAGAGCTGCACAGGGACGCAGGAGGAAAAAATACTGCGATCAGAAGTGATCGTAACCAGGACCACCTCAGGAAGGTTCGCACACTTCTAGTCTAGTGGCGGTGGGCCCTTGACCTCAATAGCAGAGTGAATGTAAATGCTCGAGATGAATTAAAACATGCAAATACGACGGTAAAAATAAGAGTACAGGGGAATATGAATCGGCCTAGCTAGCCATGTACTCTAAGGGGTACATTCCCTTATTCAAATTCATTCCCAACTGTGCTGAGCGTACAGTTACAAAAACTGTTCCAGCCCGATTCCTCCTGACTGCAGCTGCGTGATGCCGTCTGCTTCGACGGTCCAGATCCATGCTAACCGCTGACGCTTCGAGTCAATCCCGACTCCTCGCATTCGTTCTCGTTACTGCGTGTTTCCTTAGCTGCGATGAGGAGTGTACTTGTGATGTTCAGGCATTACTATTCGTAACACCCCCCTTCACTCCTGGCCGCAGCTCGACTTGACCTGCTTGACCACTCCGCTGAGTTCGGAGCAGTGTTGATATTGCTGCCGTGGCGGTCACTTCATGAGAAAGTCTGCTGCCATGTCACCAGTCGGGCAGTAGGTCAAGTCAACCTTGCCCTTGTCCACTTCGTCCTTCACGAAGAAATACCGCAGCGCAATGTGCTTGGTGCGGTTGACGAAACCAGGATTGTTCGCGATGCGAATCGCGCTCTGGTTGTCGCAGTGGAGACGAAAGGTGGGCGAAGCTGGAATTTTCGCCTCCTGCAGAAGTTCCTGCAAGTAGAGGCCTTCACGAACTACTGCAGTTGCTACGATGAATTCCACTTCGGCTTACGACAGGGCAACCAACTCCTGCTTTTGCGAGTTCCAGGAGATTGGTCTCGTTGGTTTGAGTTGGAACAGGAAGCAAGTCCTGAACCGTCGATTGTCGGGATCTGCTGCGTGATCGGCGTCCACGTAGGTGATGAGGTTGAAGGATGGGGTTGGTGCAGTTGAGTAACGCAGCCCAATCTTGGGCGTTGAAACGAAGAATTGTAGGGCGCGCTGCATGTCCAGAAGATTCTCAGCCGCTGGTTTGCGTAAGTACTGAGCCAGCTGACTTGCGATGTAGGAGAGGTCACGCCTGCATGTGACAGAGGCAAAGAGCAGGCATCCCAGCTGCTGCTCGTAAGTCTGAACTCCAGCAGGGGATAGGGCTTTGTTGTCAGGTTTGTGGTTGGGTCCTGGGGTGCGGCAAGGGGTGGAGAGTGGTGCAGGCGTAATGTTAAAGCGCTTGCTGAGCTCCTCCGCGTACTTGGCTGCTGAAAGATGAATGCCTTCCGGCGAGTAGGTGATGTTGAGCCCGAGAAATTGCTTTACGTCATGGTTGCAGGTGATGTCGACGTGCCCTGCGAGGTTTTTCTCAAATTGTAGAGGAGGTTGTCAACGTAGACCATGAGTAGGATGTATTCGCAGCGGAAATCGCGGCGATACATCCGAGGATCGTGAGGCAGCTGCTTGAAGCCGATTTCAAGCAATATGTTGTGCAGGTACTGCTGCCAGAGCCTCGGCGCTTGCTTGATCCCGTAGAGGGACTTTCTCAGCTGACAGACGCGTGGGTCCCTGTCGCCGTATGTGTGCGGCTGCTCCACGTAGATCACTGCATCTGCTAATGCGTACAGGAATGCATTCCTTACATCAATCGGGCGGAGTGGTAGGTTTCGTGCGGCAGCGATGGCGAAGAGGATTCCCGAATGGGTTGGCAAGGAATCTTGTGTGAGAATAAGCGAACAGGAATGAATGAACTAGCAGTGAAATGAGTACAAGTAGGAAACCCTAGAATTGTGTACCCCCTATAGGCTAACCCACTGTAGCCTACACAAGCAAAACATATATAATGTTTGACACACCCCCATAGGCAAAGTGGGGGAGAACAAGGGGTCACAAGACCAGTCAAGCAAAGCAAAGCAAGCTCAGGGTGGATCACAAAGTCACCACACAGTCCGAGCACAAGAGCAGGGCCAGAGGCCAGTTCACATGCAGGAGTACAGACATATATATAAAACTAGACAAGCAAGAGCAGGTATATATATATGTCACAGTACAAGTGAAGTCAAGAGGAGAGCAAGTGAGGCAAGACAGGCACAAGACCCAGCTGGGTGCAAAAGCGCTGATGGTCACAAGGCGCGAGTGCCTTTGTGAACACATCAGCAGTGTTGGCCTCAGAGGCCACGTACGCAAGTCGCAACTGACCACGCTGCTGCAGCTCACGAGCAAGGAAGTAGCGGAGAGCAATGTGCTTCGTTCTGTGCTCCAAGCGCTGCTCTCGACACAAGGCCAGCATGGCCTTGTTGTCTACGTACAGCACTGGAGGAGAACAAGGTGGCTCTCCAAGGTCAGTCAGCAGGTAGGTGAGCCAGCGAAGCTCCTGTGCAGCCATGGCCCCGGCGTAGATCTCAGCCTCACAACTGGAGCCGAGAACCGAAGACGAGCGAGTAGACCGCCACGAGACAGAGCCGGAACCAAGGCTGAAGGTGTAACCCTGTGACGACCGCTGCGTAGCCTGGTCGTCAGCCCAAGAAGCGTCCGCGTGGCCGGTAAGGACCACTGGACTCCGCCCTCCAAGCACTAGCCCCATGCCCGACGTACTGCACAGGTAGCGCAATACCCTCTTCGCTGCAGCCATGTGCTCTGGTCTGTGTCTCCCAGGAGCAACATAGCGTGCAAGAATGCTCAGAGGGTATGCAAGGTCAGGTCGTGTGCAGGTCATCAGGTACATGAGGGAGCCAACAAGCTCTGCATACGGACCACTCGACTCTACGGACTCATCCGAAGGCAGAGCTGAGAGTGAGTGGCGAGTAGGCAGAGGAGTGGCCTGAGGCGAGGAGTACGTGAAGCCAAAGCGCTGAAGGACCTGCTGCACCATGTGTGACTGAGTCAAGGTAATGGTGCGGCGTGCTCTGTCCCGAGTGATCTGCAAGCCAAGGTAGCTGCGCAGTTCACCCAGGTCTGTGCACGTGTGTCTCTTCAGCAGTTCGGACTTCACGTAGGCGAGTCCAGCAGTGTCCGCTGTGGCAAAGACCAAGTCGTCGACGTACACGAGGATGTAGAACGGCGGCAGTGAAGTGTCGGTGCGCAGAAACAGCGACGGGTCAGCAGTAGAAGGAGCAAACCCAAGAGCCGCAAGCGTAGTCCTCAGTGTGTCGTGCCACTCACGCGGTGCCTGGCGGAGACCGTAGACTGGCTGTCGGAGGCTCCACTGGGTGCCAGGAGGGAAAGTCCCAGTGAAGCCAGGTGGACGGCGCAGCCAGATCTCCTCGTGCAGGCTACCCTGCAGGAACGCAGTGCTGAAGTCGAGAGAGTGAAGCTCGTAGTCGCGCTGAGCGGCTATGTGCAGCAGCACCCGAAGAGTGGTCATCTTCGGGGTGGGAGAGAAGGTCTGAAAGTAGTCAACTCCCTGCCGCTGACTGAAGCCACGAGCAATGTACCGTGCCTTGAAGACAGGTGGAGAGCCCGGCGGCCGCTTCACCCTGAAGATCCACATGCCACTGACGAAGTTCGCCCCAGGAGGGGGAACCGCGTCAACGTAGGTGCCTGTGGACTTCCAGGAAGCCATCTCTGCATCCATAGCTGCCTGCCACTGAGAGGAGTAGGGACCCTCTACGGCCTCCGCGTAAGAACGCGGAGTCGGGATGTCTAGTGCATCCGGGTCTCCCTCAGAGGCAAGCAGTACAGACGCGAGATGAGGTGAAGCAGCCGCTAGACACTGTAACTCCTCCTGCCTGTCCTCTAGGACGTCCGTGCCAAGAGCACACTCACCCCCGACGGACGGAGGACAGACAGACGCAGACTCAGCAACAAGACTAGCAGCGTAGTTGAGACGACAGCGAGCAGCAAAGTCAACGAGCTCAACGACTAGAGCAGACGCAGCAGTGGACTCAAAAGAGGGGTCAGTGACGACAGTAGCAAGCAGACGCGTGACAGTAGGACTGGCAGCGCGAAGAAAGTCCGACTCAGGGTCGGCAAGCGCAGGAAGAGAGGACTCAGGAGGAGAAGGCAAAGGGGCACGTAGAGGAGCAGTGGACGGACGCAGAGACATGCGGTGCGTGCCAGGGACAGGAGGAGGACGCTGACGCGAACCGCGACCACTAGCGCGAGCAGCACGAACCGGCGACGCGGGACGAGACGCAGGCTCACGACGCTCAGCAAGACCTCCAGTAGGACCAGTGTAAGGAGAGGGAGCAGGCAGAGGAGAGGAAGGCTCCAACAGTGACTTCGACTGGACAGGCTGTGGACACTCTACCGAAGGAGAAAGACCAAGAACCTGCTGTAGAAGCGGAACGAAGTACGGCCGAGGCCGCGCGGCAGCTCCAGACTCAGCAGGGACAGCACGAGCACCCTCAGCGACAGCACCAGCGCCACCAACACCTCCAGCGGCAGGACCTCCAGCAGCACCAGCAGCAGAACCACCGCCAGGACAGACAGCAGTAGTCTCAGCACCAACACCCTCAGCAGCTCCAGCTCCAGTAGGACCCGCAGGCCCAGCAGCTCCGGGACCGGCAGCACCAGCACCCTCGACGGTCGACGAAGCTCCAGCTCCAGCAGCACTCCTCCAACGGCGAGCAAACCACTCGCGCAGCTCCTGTGGAGAGAGGGGCTCCCGGCGAGACGCAGCAGCAGGAGAAACCCCAGGCTCAGCAGCTCCAGACTCAGCACCCCCAGGCACAGCAGCTCCAGACGTAGCACCCCCAGGCTCAGCAGCTCCAGACTCAGCACCTCCAGGCTCAGCAGCTCCAGACTCAGCACCCCCAGACTCAGTAGCTCCAGCTCCAGTAGGACTCGCAGGCCCAGCAGCTCCGGGACCGGCAGCACCCTCAGCAAGCGAAGAAGCTCCAGCTCTAGCAGCACGCCTCCAGCGGCGAGCAAACCACTCGCGCAGCTCCTGTGGAGAGAGCGGCTCCCGCCCAGCAGTCGCAGGCTCCGCACCTCCAGGCTCAGCACCCCCAGGCTCAGCAGCTCCTGACGTAGCACCCCCCGGCTCAGCACCCCCAGCAGCAGCACCCCCAAGCTCAGCACCCCCCGGCCTCGCACCCCCAGGCTCAGCACCCCCAGCAGCAGCACCCCCAAGCTCAGCACCCGCAGGCGTAGCACCCCCAGACTCTGCACCCGCAGCAGGACCAGACTCAGCAGCAACCTCGACTGGCTCGACTGTGTCTACCTGGGACACACCTGAAGGGGCAGGAACCTGAGGGGGGAGGGGGTCTACCGGGGGGGGAACTGGCACCAGGAAGTCCGGTGGGGGGGGGAGGGAAGGAGTACGGTAGGGGAAGAGGCGGTAGAAGGGGACTGACTCGTCGAACGTGACGTCCTGGGAGGACAGAACACGACGAGAGGAGGGGTGGTAGAACTGCCACCCTGGAGCGTCAAGGGGGAAGCCAAGGAAGACACAGGGAGCAGCACGGGGGGACAGCTTGTCCGCAGACAAGTCGCGGACAAACGCCCGAGATCCCTAGACACGGAACGCAGACGCATCGCCGACCTTCCCCGTCCACAGTAACACTGGGGACATCGCGGGCCGAGAGACCCTGGGGTGAAGGTTGAGCTGATGCGCCGCGTACCAAACCGCAAACGGCCACAGAAAATGGGGGGCAGCCGCATGCATCATGGACGTACGAGCGACATCCATGACCATGCCAATGCGGCGCTCAGCAATCCCATTTTGCTGTGGAGAGTCCGGAAGCGTAAAGGTCTGGCGGATCCCCTGTGCACGACAGTAGTCTCGCAGAAGGCGAGAAGAGAACTCCCCACCTCGGTCAGAGTGCAGACGCAGAACAGGAAAGTCCGAGCCGAAGCTCCTCCTGAGCTGGAGACGAGCCTCGCGGATCCAGTCGATCAGCACCTCAGTGACAGCACCCTTGCTGCGCAAGGGGAAGACTGAGGTGTAACGCGAGTAGTCGTCAACCACCAACAGGAAGTGGCGCTCGTGACCCTGCCCACGGACGGGGGCCGGGCCCCACACGTCCATGTGAAGCGTCTGCAGAGGAGCCTCTGTCGGGGGAAACTGGGAGGAGTGAGGAGCAGCCCTGAGGCGCCCCTCGACACAGGGGACACAGGAAGGTCCTGGTCCCGAAGGAAGGGGAGGGAGAGACTGGGGAAGACCAGAGACAAGGACACGGGAAGCCATGCCCCGAAGACGGGGCAAGGAGGGGTGGCCTAGACGGTGGTGCCACAGAAGAGTCTCGTGAGACAGGAGGCGACACGAACAGGGGGCAGACTCAGGACCAGACCTGGACGCAGCAGCAAACACCTGACCCGACGCTGCTACCTGACCGGACGCGGGGACAGGAGGAGACTCAGTGGTCAGGGTGTAGAGGCTCGACCCCGGCCGCCGCGAGAACGTGGCCAGGTGCCGGCCTGTGCGTGCATCCGTGCAGTGGGTCACCCGCTGACTCGCAGGAGTGAACTGGTGAACCCCCGCATCCTGTAGGTCTGCACCACTCACCAAGTTCGTCGAGAACGAGGGGAGGTACAGGCCAGACAGGGTGCCCGAGGGGGCAGCCGGACACGGGAGGACAGTGGAGAAGTGAGCGAGGACAGGACCCCCAGAGGGGTCAGCCAGGGAGACAGCAACCGGCCGACCAAGCGGCGTGAGTGTGGTGCGGTCCCGAAAGAAGGAGCGAGAAGCCCCAGAGTCAAGTGTAAAGGTGAGGGAGGCCGAAGCCAACGCGGTACCTGAGAGCGCAGCCTCACCCGCACCTGAGGAAGCAGACTCACTAGCACCTAGAGCAGCAGCCGCACCTGTACCTGGAGCAGGAGACTCACTAGCACCCAGAGCAGCAGCCTCACCAGTAGCTAGAGCAGCAGGTCCTATACCTGGGTCAGGCGGGACGCACAGGTGACCGGCATGGTCAGCACTAGTAGGCAATGCATACATGGCAGTGAGAATAGCATCATAGTCAAGAGCATATATATCTACCCTCTGCCTAAGCAACTCCACCCAGTCGGGAAGCTCAGCCTCGTCGCCAAACACGGTACGCCAGGCGTCGCTCAGACGGGCGAAGCAGCGGGACTGTGTATGACTACGTGTCCCACAAGGCTGACCAGTCCGAGTACCAGTGCGAATCACGTAAGAGCAGCGAACAGCACTGAGAGACCCTCCACTCTGAGCGTACCACTCACGAAGCTGGCGAGGCGTGAGAGACACGCGAGAGGGTCGCGGGAGCTGCATCTGGCCGCCACCACGAGTAGAAGCAGCAGGAGTGGAAGTAGGAGTAGCGTCGCCACCCCTACAGCCCCAACCAGCGTACCACTCACGCAGCTGCTGGGGCGTGAGGGACTCACGCAGGCGTCGCTGGGGCTGCATCTGGCTCCGCAAGTAGAAGCAGGAGCAGGACTAGCAGCAGGAAGGCAGGCAGCCAGGCAAGCCAAAAGGCAGGCAGGCAGGCAAGCAGGCGACGCGCAGCGTGCTAGCAGGGCAAGAGCTCACCAGTGGTGGGAAGAGTAGGCTCGGCGACTCAGCGGCTCGGCAGCTCGGCGGCTCGGCGGCTCGGGCGACTCGGGCGGCTCGGCGGCAAGGCGGCTCGGCAGCAACTGCAGCTCAGCAGCTCGGTGACTCGGCGGCTCGGCGGCAGGGCGGCTCGGCAGCAACTGCAGCTCAGCAGCTCAGCGACCCGGTGGCTCGGCGGCAGGGCGGCTCGGCGGTGGGGCGGCTCGGCTGCTGCAGGTGAGCGATGAAGGAGGAGGAGAAGCAGGGGAGGCCACACACCTGCCACCCCTCTGCTGGCCTCTCCCGTCGCCTGTCGAGGCCCCCGAAGGAGCCGCGACGGGCGACGGGAAAAGGGGGGGTGGGTGGTGGGGGCCGGTAGGTGCAGCGGCGGGGCCAGCAGGTGCAGTTGCGGGGCCGGTAGAAGGGGACGGCAGCCTGGGCGGTCGTGGGCGGCTCACGCTGGGCGGGTGCACGGGCGGCTCGGCGGGCGGCGTACAGGCAGCTCACGGGCGGCTGCGACGGGCGGCTCGCGGGCGTCGGGCGCTAGGGCGCTGGGGCGACGACGGGTGGCGCTCAGGCGTCAGGGCGGGCGGCCGTCAGGGCGCTAGGGCGGGCGGCGCTCAGGCGTCAGGGCGGGCGGCGGTCAGGGCGCAAGGGCGGGCGGCGCTCGGGCGCTAGGGCGAGCGGCGCACGGGCGCTAGGGCGGGCGGCCGTCTGTGCGCTAGGGCGGGCTGCGCTCGGGCGCTAGGGCGGGCGGCGCTCGGGTGCTAGGGCGGGCGGCCGACAGGGCGCTAGGGAGGGCGGCCGTCAGGGCGCTAGGGCGAGCGGCGCACGGGCGCTAGGGCGGGCGGCCGTCAGGGCGCTAGGGCGGGCGGCGCTCGGGCGCTAGGGCGGGCGGCGCTCGGGCGCTAGGGCGGGCGGCCGTCAGGGCGCTAGGGCGGGCGGCGCTCGGGCGCTAGGGCGGGCGGCGCTCGGGCGCTAGGGCGGGTGGCCGTCAGGGCGCTAGGGCGGGTGGCCGTCAGGGCGCTAGGGCGGGCGGCGTTCGGGCGCTAGAGCGGGCGGCCGTCAGGGCACTAGGGCGGGCGGCCGTCAGGGCGCAAGGGCGGCGGCGCTCGGGCGCTAGGGCGGGCGGCCTTCAGAGCACTAGGGCAGATCGAAAAAAAAAAAGAGGTACTAGGGCCCGGAGCGCGCTCCGGGCAGGAAAAAAAATGTTAAGAGGTAGCGGTGGTGGGCCCTACGAACAGTTCCCACAGGGGAACCTGCTCGATACCATGTGAGAATAAGCGAACAGGAATGAATGAACTAGCAGTGAAATGAGTACAAGTAGGAAACCCTAGAATTGTGTACCCCCTATAGGCTAACCCACTGTAGCCTACACAAGCAGAACATATATAATGTTTGACATCTTGCCATTTCGGCGTGATTGACGGAGGGATGGTCGAACAGGTGTACCTAGACATCCGGAATTCAGGGCACCTAAGTGAATCTCCATTGCAGGGATTTCAGCCAACCCCTTCGTTGCAACTCTGATGAGACAGCGTACAGGACAGGAAAAAAACTGATATTTCAGCACAGATAATTTTAAAAACCCTGAACTTTCAGCAAAAAAAAAAAAAAAAAAAAAAAAAAAAAAAAAAAAAAAAAAAGCTGCCACAACAGCCCCACTATTCTCCCACCACTGAAATCACAGCCTTTTTACACCTAATCAGCCTTTTTTAGCTGACTTCTGAGGGCCTGTTGTAAATGTACGCGCTGGACCTGCCCTCACTCTGTTCATTAGCCGGTTGTAATGGTATACTGAAACCAGAAATGTCAGTCAGTTTGTCAATTTCTTTAGTATCCGTTACTGTTTCTTTCTTGGCAACGGAGCTTCTAACGGATCATTCAGTTGCAGAACCGACAATCACATCCACCGAGCACCAAAACAGGTTCCCCTATCAAATGCAGTTGGAAAACGGCGAACTTGTGGGGAACCTTGAGAATGCAATAATTACCGAGTGTACCTCGAAGAATACTAAGAACCTTCGCAATTTGCGTTGTAGCTTTCACAGTGATTGTGCTACAAGCAAAATGCTGTAGATTATCGGGCCACATGTGCTTGGGTTGATCTTCGACAAATGGGATGGGACGGTGAATCCAGCCAACTCAAGCACACACGCAACACCTCTAACAATTGAGCAGTTGTGGAAGCAAGACACGCGCAGTTCGTGCCCCCTTCGATAGATCCTGTGCAAGCATGCCCCAGAAGCGGGTTCAGTCAGGGGCGGGACCATCAAAGTCCAGATAAGACCAGACTAGACTTGCCAGGGATGTTGTCCAAAATTTGAGCGTGCAAATGTTTTGTCTGTTTACACATCATGCGAGCAACTGAACTGTACAGCAACACATGAACTGGGATGCACACTGTAGATCACAATTTCGGAGCTGCCTAACCGCCCTCGGAGATTTCTACAATATTTGATCATGTTCGTATAGTGTTGACATGTCAAGTTAATGCGTGTCAACCCGAAGCGCTTATAATTTTGTGTGTCAGCCACTGTACCCTCGGCGTCCACTCGAAGCGCATGTACGAACAGAAAAGATGCAAGCTTATTCGTTGGAAACTGCTAGTGTACCTTACACGACTGAGCTAGGGAGATTAACAACTAGCCTTTAGGAAGCAGTGCGTTTTTATTGGGTCGTAGGGATGCTCAGATCAGCAGAAACGACGAATATGATGGGTTTATAGGTATTGACTGTCTCCTATCCGGAAAACTGAGACGAGTTTTACTGGCTAACAATCTGCAAAATTTTGACACTCTACCAACAATGTTGATGAGTGTCAAAATGAAAATTGACACTGGCGATTCTGACATGTCAAAACTACGGACGAGCCCTTTGTACGGCCATTACTTCCGATACTCAGATTTTGCCTGAGCGCGTTCTCAGGTGTAATCAACCTGGACTTTCTCAACGTTGATTGGTTGTCGCTTCATAGTCACATGTCTCACACTGGTCGAACTCATTAGTAAGTGACAAAAACAAAAACATACAGTTTACCCTCCCGACTTGGATATGAGAACGGAAATTTAGGTAGTAAGAGAAGAAGCCCATATAATTGACTTGACAGTGCTCGGTAGCGCAACAGCCGCTAAACAAAGCTACCGAACGCACTAGACGACGCTGTCGAAAACTATTCGGGCATGGCGGAAAAAAAAACCCTTAGGGAACCTGGATGCATTTTTGAGAGGGGTCAACCCTAAACACGGGAATGGAAATTGTTTTTAGGTTTGATGCCTCCCGAGTCGCATCCCTTTTCGACTGGGTTTTTTTTTTTTGTCAAGTGGGTTGCAATATGTTGTCCAAAATATTGGGGGGCTTTCGGTATTTAGGATTGATCCTTCCCGGAAATGATCTAGGTTTGCTACGGGTTTTATATTTTTTTTTTGCAAGTGCTGCAATTTTTTGAGTAAATGTCTACAATTTTGAGACACAAAAGCTCCCTATTATATCGCAAAACCGTGGTTCTGTTGGCCATTACACCTAAGATCGCGCTCAGGCAAAATTTCAGTGTCGGAGATAACGGCCGCCCTTTGTATTGGTCATCTGACTGCCTTGATTGTTTTTTACAACAATAATTTTGTCCATTCCACCCAAGTGTACATCACATCATCCGAGACAGAAAGAGGAAAAAGGGAAAGAGATACACAAATGAAGAAGGGAGGTGGAGAACGCCTTCGGAGCTTCCTAACAAGTACAATCTTTGAATTGGTGATGTCATGTGATTGGAGCAAGAACACATGGGATATTTTCTCTCCCTTTCCCTTTTCCTCCATTGAGTACAGTTCAACACGCAGCACGTCATTTCTGCCCTTTGACAGCAGTTTGATCGGTTGCCTAACAACCCGTCGCCTGCTCCGTAGATAAGCTTCATATGTCGTACCCCGGATGTGGATTTAGACACCAGGTTGGACTGCAGATCTTGTATGCCCGACCCTTAGCTGGCACTGGTGGAGACCAACCCAGCCCCCTGTCAGAACATATAGCTTACCTGTTTGTGTAGGCTACAGTGGGGTATCCCATAAGGGGTACAACACAATTAGGTTTCCCATTTGTACCAATTTCTGACTTGGTCATTTCATTCCTGTTTACCTATCTTCACATGGTATCAGAGCGGGTCCCTCTTAAGGACCGATTTTTTTTTTTGGGCCCACCCACGATATTCTCTCTGCCCGGAGCGCCCTACTCTCCCCGAGGCGCGCTCCCCCCCTCCCCCTTAGTGCATTTCCCGCTGCCTTTGTGGGCCCCCCGCGAGTAGCGCGCGAAAATTTTTTTTTGCGCGCGCGGCTCGGGCCCACGTCGCGCGGGCTTTACGGCCGCGCCGCGCCGCCCTCTCGGCCCGGCTGTGCCCCGCCGCCCTCGAATCGGCCACGCGGCCGCTTCGTCGCGGCCGCGGGCCCCGTTTTTGACGGCCCCGCCGTCCCTTTTTTGACGGCCCGCCGCTGCATTCTGCCGGCCCCGCCGTTTCCTGTCACGGCCCCGCCGTCCCCTCTCCCGGCCTCGCCGCTGCACCTTCCCGGCCCGCCGCTGAGCCCTGACGGCCCGCCGCTGCACCTTTTGACGGCCCGCCGCTGCACCTTTTGACGGCCCGCCGCTGCACCCTGACGGCCCGCCGCTGTACCTGCTGACGGCCCGCCGCTGCACCCTGACGGCCCCGCCGCTGTACCTGCTGACGGCCCGCCGCTGCACCCTGACGGCCCCGCCACTGCACACCCGGCCCCGCCGTCCCCTGTCCCGGCCCGCCACTGCACCTGTCCCGGCCCACCGCTGCACCTGTCCCGGCCCGCTGCTGCACCTTTCCCGGCCCGCCACTGCACCTGTCCCGGCCCCGCCGGCCTCTGTCCAGGCCCCGCCGCTGCACTGCAGCCGGCCCGCCTAGCAGCAGCCGAGCCGCCCAGCAGCAGCCGAGCCGCCCAGCAGCAGCCGGACCGCCCAGCAGCAGCCGAGCCGCCCAGCAGCAGCCGGACCGCCCAGCCGCAGCCGAGCCGCCCAGCAGCAGCCGAGCCGCCCAGCAGCAGCCGGACCGCCCAGCAGCGGCCGAGCCGCCCAGCAGCACCCGAGCCGCCCCACAGCTGCCGAGCTGCCCGGGAGTCGATCCGCCTTTCTGCTGAGCTGCACGACTTGCCCTGCCTGGTGAGCACAGTCCCTCTGTCACTGCGCCCTCTTTCCCTACTGCTTGCACTGCTTCGCTGTCGTCATCATGGCCACCCCTAGTGTCCTAGCCTTTGACGCCGAGGGTCGAGCCAATGATTTTGAGGTCTGGCTAGACGACCTGCAGCTTTTCTTACAGTGCGACAGAGCTGACAGCCTTTCTCTCTTTGACCTCACCTCTGGCGCCTCTCCTGCTCCTGCTGCCGATGCTGATCCCACTGTCCGCTCTCAGTGGGCCACCCGCGATGCTGCTGCACGTCTTGCTGTGCGTCGCCACCTCCCTACCTCTGAGCGTGCGCACTTTAGTCAGTACAAGAGTGCTCAGACCTTGTACGACGCTGTAGTTGCGCGCTACTCCTCCCCTGCCACTGCTGCACTGAGCCGTCTCATGCTTCCCTACCTCTTTCCTGACCTCTCTGTCTTTCCCACTGTCACTGACCTCATTACGCACCTCCGCACTAGTGACACTCGCTACCGCGCCGCCCTTCCTGCTGAGTTCTGCGCTAAGAACCCCCCCCCCATGTACATCACTCTCTACTACGTAGTCGCGCGCCTCCCTGACTCCCTCCGCGTAGTCAGGGACCACTTTCTCGCAGTCTGTCCCACCACTCTCACCGTCGACCTCCTGGAGAAGGCCCTCCTCGCAGCGGAGAAGAGCATAGTCGCTGTAGGTGCCTCTCGTGGTGACCCTCGCACCCCCATCTTTGAGGGGTGCTCTCCTTCCCCCTTGCTGCCCTCTGTTGCCTCTGCTGCTGCGGCCGACCTGCTTGGTCTTGAGTCGGTCGGCGCGGCGTCTGCCCCTAGTGGGAGACGTCGCTCTAGCAAGGGCAAGGGGGGCAAGGGCGCGGGCGGAGCTGGAGGGGGCGGTGGCGGTGGCGGCGGAGGCGGCGGAGGGAGTGGGGGTGGCGGCGGGAGTAGTGGTGGTGGTGGTGGTGGTGGTGGCAGCAGCGGCGGAGACGGTAGTGGTAGTGCCAGCGGTGGTGGTGGAGGCAGCAGCGGGAGCGGAGGCGGTGGAGGTGGAGGCAGAGGAGGCGGCGGCGGAGGAGGCGGTGGTGGTGGAGGAGGTGGAGCTGGTCGTGGTGGTACCCAGCAGCGGAGCAGCGGTGGTGGTGCCCAGCGCTCGCAGCGGCAGCAGCAGCAGCGTTCGCGGGACATCCCTCCGCCTCAGCAGCTTCGTGAGTGGTACGCTGCGCGTCAGAGGGGTGGGGGTACTGGTCCCTGCGCCTACGTTCTTCGTTCCGGCGACCGCGCGGGTGAGCAGTGTGGGGGTGCCCACTCCACCCAGCGCTGCTTTGGCCGCCTCACGGACGCTTGGCGTCAGCAGTTCCCCGGGGCTAGTGAGATCCCTCGCTGGGATGAGCTCCTTAGGGCTGGTGTAGCGATCTTTGATCTTGATTTTGATGCTATCCTTTCTGCTATGTATGCTGTGACTTATAGTGAGGAGAATGAGGGTTACCGGTGTTTCCAGCCCGACCCGGGCATTGGTACTGCTGCGCTAGGTACTTGTGAGGCTGCTGCTCTAGGTGCCAGTGCGTCTGCGCTCTCAGGTACTAGTGAGACTGCGCTCTCAGGTGCTGGTGAGACTGCGCTCTCAGGTACTGCGTCGCCCTCGTCCTCCCTCACTTTCACACTTGACTCTGGGGCTTCTCGCTCCTTCTTTCGAGACCGCACTACCCTTACGCCTCTTGGCCGGCCGGTTGCGGTCTCCCTTGCTGACCCCTCTGGGGGTCCTGTCCTGTCTCACTTCTCCACTGTCCTCCCGTGTCCGGCTGCCCCTTCGGGCACCCTGTCTGGTCTGTACCTTCCCTCGTTCTCTACGAACTTGGTGAGTGGTGCGGACCTACAGGATGCGGGGGTTCACCAGTTCACTCCTGCGAGGCGACGGGTGACCCACTGCACGGACGCAGACACAGGCCGACACCTGGCCACCTTTTCGCGTCGGCCGGGGTCGAGTCTCTACACCCTGACCACTTCGTCTCCTCCTGTCCCTGCGTCTGGTCGGGTAGCTGCGTCAGGTCAGGTGTTTGCTGCTGCTTCCCGGTCAGGTCCTGAGTCTGCCCCCTGTTCTTGTCGCCTCCTGTCTCACGAGACTCTCCTGTGGCACCACCGTCTTGGCCACCCCTCCTTGCCCCGTCTTCGGAGCATGGCTTCCCGTGTCCTTGTCTCTGGTCTTCCCCAGTCTCTCCCTCCTCTCCCCTCCGGGCCAGGACCTTCCTGTGTCCCCTGTGTCGAGGGTCGCCTCCGGGCTACTCCTCACTCCTCCCACTTCCCCCCGACAGAGGCTCCCCTGCAGACGCTTCACATGGATGTGTGGGGCCCAGCCCCCGTCCGTGGGCAGGGTTACGAGCGCTACTTCCTGTTGGTGGTTGACGACTACTCGCGTTACACCACAGTCCTCCCCTTGCGCAGCAAGGGTGCGGTCACTGAGGTGCTGATCGACTGGATCCGCGAGGCTCGTCTCCAGCTCAGGAAGAGCTTCGGCTCGGACTTTCCTGTTCTGCGTCTGCACTCTGACAGAGGCGGAGAGTTCTCTTCTCGCCTTCTGCGAGACTACTGTTGTGCACGGGGGATCCGCCAGACCTTCACGCTTCCGGACTCACCACAGCAAACTGGGATTGCTGAGCGCCGCATTGGCATGGTCATGGATGTCGCTCGTACGTCCATGATGCATGCGGCTGCCCCCCATTTTCTGTGGCCGTTTGCTGTGAGGTACGCGGCGCATCAGCTCAACCTTCACCCCCGGGTCTCTCGGCCTGCGATGTCCCCAGTCTTGCTGTGGACAGGGAAGGTTGGCGATGCGTCTGTGTTCCGTGTCTGGGGATCTCGGGCGTTTGTCCGCGACTTGTCTGCAGACAAGCTGTCCCCCCGTGCTGCTCCCTGTGTCTTCCTTGGCTTCCCCACTGACGCCCCAGGGTGGCAGTTTTACCACCCCTCCTCTCGTCGTGTTCTGTCCTCCCAGGACGTCACGTTCGACGAGTCAGTCCCCTTCTACCGTCTCTTCCCCTACCGCACTCCTTCCCTCCCCCCTCCCCCGGACTTCCTTGTGCCGGTTCCCCCCCCGGTCGACCCCCTCCCCCCTCAGGTTCCTGCCCCCTCAGGTGTGTCCCAGGTAGACGCCGTTGACCCGGTCGAGGTTACTGGTGACTCTGGTGCTGCTGCGGGTGCTGAGCCTGGGGGTGCTGACTCTGGGGGTGCTGACCCTGAGGGTGCGGGGCCTGGGGGTGCTACTGCTGGGGGTGCTGGGCCTGGGGGTGCTACTGCGGTGGGTGCGGAGCCTGGGGGTACTGGGCCGGGGGGTGCTGTGCCTGGAGGTGCTGAGTCTGGGGGTGCTGAGCTGGGAGCTGCTGGGCCTGAGGGTACTGAGCTGGGAGCTGCTGAGCCTGGGGGTGCTGCGCCTAGAGTTGCTGAGCCTGGGGTTTCTCCTGCTGCTGCGTCTCGCCGGGAGCCCCTCTCTCCACCGGAGCTGCGCGAGTGGTTCGCTCGCCGCTGGAGGCGTGCTGCTGAGTCTGGAGGTGCTGCTGGAGCTGGAGCTGGAGCTTCTTCGACCGTCGAGGGTGCGGGTGCTGCCGGTCCTGGAGCTGCTGGACCTACTGGTCCTCCTGGAGCTGGAGCTGCTGAGGGCGTTGGTGCTGAGCCTGCTGCTGTTGGACCTGCCGCTGGAGGTGTGGGTGGCGCTGGTGCTGTCGCTGAGGGTGCTGGTACTGTCCCTGCTGAGTCTGGAGCTGCCGCGCGGCCTCGGCCGTACTTCGTTCCGCTCCTGCAACAGGTTCTTGGTCTTTCTCCTCCTGTAGAGGGTCCACCGCCTGTCCAGTCGCAGTCCCTACTGGAGCCTTCCTCTCCGCTGCCTGCTCCCTCTCCTTACACTGGTCCTACTGGAGGTCTTGCTGAGCGTCGTGAGCCTGCGTCTCGTCCCGCGTCGCCTGTTCGTGCTGCTCGCGCTAGTGGTCGCAGTTCGCGTCAGCGTCCTCCTCCTGTCCCTGGCACGCACCGGATGTCTCTGCGTCCGTCCACTGCTCCTCTGCGTGCCCCTTTGCCTTCTCCTCCTGAGTCCTCTCTTCCTGCGCTTGCCGACCCTGAGTCGGACTCTCTTCGCGCTGCCAGTCCTACTGTCACGCGTCTGCTTGCTACTGTCGTCACTGACCCCTCGTTTGAGTCCACTGCTGCGTCTGCTCTGGTCGCTGAGCTCGTTGACTTTGCTGCTCGCTGTCGTCTCGACTACGCTGCTAGTCTTGTTGCTGAGTCTGTGTCTGGCTGTCCTCCGTCCGTCGGGGGTGAGTGTGCTCTTGGCACGGACGTCCTAGAGGACAGGCAGGAGGAGTTACAGTGTCTAGCGGCTGCTTCACCTCATCTCGCGTCTGTACTGCTTGCCCCTGAGGGAGACCCGGATGCACTAGACATCCCGACTCCGCGTTCTTACGCGGAGGCCATAGAGGGTCCCTACTCCTCTCAGTGGCAGGCAGCTATGGATGCAGAGATGGCTTCTTGGAAGTCCACAGGCACCTACGTTGACGCAGTTCCCCCTCCTGGGGCGAACATCGTCAGTGGCATGTGGATCTTCAGGGTGAAGCGACCGCCGGGCTCTCCACCTGTCTTCAAGGCACGGTACGTTGCTCGTGGCTTCAGTCAGCGGCAGGGAGTTGACTACTTTCAGACCTTCTCTCCCACCCCGAAGATGACCACTCTTCGGGTGCTACTGCACATAGCCGCTCAGCGCGACTACGAGCTTCACTCTCTCGACTTCAGCACTGCGTTCCTGCAGGGTAGCCTGCACGAGGAGATCTGGCTGCGCCGTCCGCCTGGCTTCACTGGGACTTTCCCTCCTGGCACCCAGTGGAGCCTCCGACGGCCAGTCTACGGTCTCCGCCAGGCACCGCGTGAGTGGCACGACACACTGAGGACTACGCTTGCGGCTCTTGGGTTTGCTCCTTCTACTGCTGACCCGTCGCTGTTTCTTCGCACCGACGCTTCCCTGCCGCCGTTCTACATCCTCGTGTACGTCGACGACTTGGTCTTTGCCACAGCGGACACTGCTGGACTCGCCTACGTGAAGTCCGAGCTGCTGAAGAGACACACGTGCACAGACCTGGGTGAACTGCGCAGCTACCTTGGCTTGCAGATCACTCGGGACAGAGCACGCCGCACCATCACCTTGACTCAGTCACACATGGTGCAGCAGGTCCTTCAGCGCTTCGGCTTCACGTACTCCTCGCCTCAGGCCACTCCTCTGCCTACTCGCCACTCACTCTCAGCTCTGCCTTCGGATGAGTCCGTAGAGTCGAGTGGTCCGTATGCAGAGCTTGTTGGCTGCCTCATGTACCTGATGACCTGCACACGACCCGACCTCGCATACCCTCTGAGCATCCTTGCACGCTATGTTGCTCCTGGGAGACACCGACCAGAGCACATGGCTGCAGCGAAGAGGGTATTGCGCTACCTGTGCAGTACGTCAGGCATGGGGCTAGTGCTTGGAGGGCGCAGTCCAGTGGTCCTTACAGGCCACGCGGACGCTTCTTGGGCTGACGACCAGGCTACGCAGCGGTCGTCACAGGGTTACACCTTCAGCCTTGGTTCCGGCTCTGTCTCGTGGCGGTCTACTCGCTCGTCTTCGGTTCTCGGCTCCAGTTGTGAGGCTGAGATCTACGCCGGGGCCATGGCTGCACAGGAGCTTCGCTGGCTCACCTACCTGCTGACTGACCTTGGAGAGCCGCCTCGTTCTCCTCCAGTGCTGTACGTAGACAACAAGGCCATGCTGGCCTTGTGTCGAGAGCAGCGCTTGGAGCACAGAACGAAGCACATTGCTCTCCGCTACTTCCTTGCTCGTGAGCTGCAGCAGCGTGGTCAGTTGCGACTTGCGTACGTGGCCTCTGAGGCCAACACTGCTGATGTGTTCACCAAGGCACTGGCGCCTTGTGACCATCAGCGCTGTTGTACCCAGCTGGGTCTTGTGCCTGTCTTGCCTCACTTGCTCTCTTCTTGACTTTACTTGTACTGTGACATATATATACCTGTTCTTGCTTGTCTTGCTTTATATATATGTCTGTACTCTTGCATGTGAACTGGCCTTTGGCCTTGCTCTTGTGCTCGGACTGTGTGGTGACTTTGTGATCCACCCCGAGCTTGCTTTGCTTTGCTTGACTGGTCTTGTGACCTCTTGTTCTCCCCCACTTTGCCTATGGGGGTGTGTCAGAACATATAGCTTACCTGTTTGTGTAGGCTACAGTGGGGTATCCCATAAGGGGTACAACACAATTAGGTTTCCCATTTGTACCAATTTCTGACTTAGTCATTTCATTCCTGTTTACCTATCTTCACACCCCCAAAAAAACCAGTCCCACTTCCGCCTTCCCCAGGAATGAGCCGCCCAACAACCCCTCTGTCAGGAACGACTTCTCTTGGAGAAAGGGAAGCCATGCTCCTGCCTGACGCCATCCTGCTGATGTCACACGATCATGCTATTTCACTCCAACTATTTTATTTGCCGTTACTGGTATCTTCAACAAACATAAATAAGCTTGCTGTTTTCGGCGCATGTTAAGTTAACAATATTCAAAATGTACAGCCCAACATCCATTCCCGTGACTCACAATGGCGGAACTAGTTGCAATGGGACGTTTTCCTCGCAGCATTCTACACCAAGCACCTTTCTGGGAGAATCAACAGCATCGACTTTCAACCAGGATCCTTGCTTTCCCATGGATGAAGTGACTTTTGACCCGGAGGAGTCGAATCAAATGCCTAAAAAAAAAGCACATGTAGGAGATCTCGTGAAACATACATCATGGCCGTTAGAAGACCAGGTGGCCTCTAGTATGATTTCGCCACAAAAACTTCCGAGAGATCATTCTCTCGCTGCCCCTAGTACTACTAGTACTAGCACTGGCGTCGAAGCGTCACTCGGCACACTAACTCAAAAGCACACGCCGAATCGGCAAAAGGCAAAGCCATTGGAACGTTCTGCAAGTATTAGTGACTGGTACGTCCTCGTGATGACATAGGATGCTACTCAATCCAGATTCGAGGCGACTAAATCGTTATTCCGACTCGGAGTCAGACCATTTTGGAAAATGTTGGAGTATTAACACATACTGATCATCGGTTAGAAAAGTAAGGATAAGGAAGAATGATTAGATTGATTCTCTTGAAGGGTCTTCAGAATAAGGAAGCATGATTCAATGTTCTTCAGATAGAAAAAGTTATCAAGTGTTTTGGAGAATCCGAAATGCAAAAAACTGATGTTTCCTTCCTCTGTATCTATGTACCGCTGTCAGAACATTATAGCTTATACATTTGTGTAGGCTGTAGTGGGGTAGCCCATATGGGGTACAACCCAATTAAGGTTAGTACTTGTACCCAACCCTTTCATAGATGATTAATCCATTCTCACTTCTCCTCATGGTATTGAGCAGGTTCCCGAGTGGGAATACTGCCTAGGGCCCACCACGAACTTTTTTCCTTCCCTTCCCGGAGCGCGCTTAGCTCCTAACCGGAGACGCGCCCCGAGCCGCCTTAGTGGCCCCTTTTGGCCGCCCTTACTGCCCCTTGAGCCGCCCGTTACGGCCCCGCTTAGGCCCCGCTACGGCCCCGTCGGCCCCGCTTAGGCCCCGCTACGGCCCAGCTACGGCCCCGCTACGGCCCCGTCGGCCCCGCTTAGGCCCCGTCAGCCCCGCTTAGGCCCCGCTATGTCCCCGCTACGGCCTCGCTTAGGCCCCGTCGGCCCCACTTAGGCCCCGTCGGCCCCGCTATGGCCCTGTCGGCCCCGCTTAGGCCCCGCTACGGCCTCGCTTAGGCCCCGCTTCGGCCCCGTCGGCCCCGCTACGGCCCCGCTTAGGACCCGCTTCAGCCCCGTCGGCCCCACTTAGGCCCTGCGTCGGCCCCGCTACGACCCCGTCGGCCCCGCTACGGCTCCCTCTTAGGCCCCTGCCACGGCCCCGTCCCGTCGCCACCCCGGCCCTGCCCACCCTTGCGGCCGGCCGCCATCTGCGACCCCGCCGCCCAGCGCTCGTAGCGCCCGGCAGCTGAGCCGCCCGACCGCCCGAGCCGCCCAGCAACCGAGCCGCCAGGCAGCCGAGCTGCCCGACAGCCGAGCCGCCTAGCAACCGAGCCGCCAGGCAGCCGAGCTGCCCAGTAGCCGAGCCGCCCGACAGTCGAGCCGCCCAGCACCGTGCAGCCGAGCCGCCCAGCAGCCGAGCCGCCCAGCAGCCGAGCCGCCCAGCAGCCGAGCCGCCCTGCAGCCGAGCCGCCCGACAGCCGAGACGCCGAGCACCCCGATCACCCCACCTGCTTGGTAAGAGCCCAGTCTCTGCCACTGCACTGCCCTGCCTCACTGCCCTCACTGCCTGCCTACTACTGTTATGGCTTCCCCTAGCGTTCTCACCTTTGACGCTGAGGGTCAGGCAGTGGACTTTGAGGTCTGGGTAGATGATCTGCAGCTTTTTTTGCAGTGCGACAGGGCAGACGACCTCTCCCTGTTTGACCTCACTTCTGGTGCCTCCCCTGCCCCTGCTGCTGATGTTGACGCCACTGTTCGCTCACAGTGGGCCACGCGTGATGCTGCTCCTCGCCTTGCTGTTCGCCGCCACTTACCGACCACTGAGCGTGCGCACTTTAGCCAGTACAAGAGTGCTCAGACCTTGTACGACGCTGTAGTTGCACGCTACTCTTCCCCTGCCACTGCTGCACTGAGCTGCCTCATGCTACCGTTCCTCTTCCCTGACCTTGCTACCTTTCCCACTGTCGTTGACCTCATTACGCACCTCCGCACTCTTGACACTCGCTACCGCGCTGCGCTTTCTGCTGAGTTCTGCGCCAAGAACCCAACCCCCATGTACATCACCCTCTACTACATAGTCACCCGGCTCCCTGACTCTCTTCGCGTAGTCACGGACCACTTCCTCTCTGTTTGCCCCACCACTCTCACTATTGACCTCCTCGAGAAGGCCCTCCTAGCGATAGAGAAGAGCATAGTCGCTGTAGGAGCCTCTCGTGGTGACCCTCGCACCCCCGTCTTTGAGGGGTGTTCTCCCTCCCCCCTCTTGCCCTGTGTTGCCTCTACTGCTGCAGCCGACCTTGTTGGTTTCGAGTCGGTCGGCGCTGCGTCTGCCCCGAGCGGGAGACGCCGCACCGGCAAGGGCAAGGGGGGCAAGGGCACTGGAGGGGGTGGAGGGGGCGGTGGAGGTGGTGGTGGAGGCGGTGGAGGGAGTGGGGGTGCTGGTGGGAGTGGTGCCGGTGGTGGTGGCGGCGGCGGCAGCAGTGGAGGCGGCGGAGGCGGTGGAGGTGGCGGAGGGAGCGGAGGCGGCGGAGGTAGTGGAGGAGGCGGAGGTGGAGGAGGCGGCGGAGGCGGCGGCGGAGGCGAAGGCGGCGGTGGTGGAGCGAGTCGCGACTCTGCGCCGAGGAGTGGCTCCGGTGGTGGTTAGCGCCAGCAGAAGCAGCGGAGTGGTGTGATCATGTCCCCTCAGCAGCTTCGTGAGTGGTACACTACACGACAGCGCGGTGGGGGTTTTGGTCCCTGCTCTTACGTTCTCCGTACCTGCAACCGCATTGGTAAGCAGTGCGGAGGTCCGCACGCCACCCAACGCTGCTTTGGTTGCCTGACGGACACATGGCGTCGCCAGTTCCCTGAGGTGTCAGAGACCCCTCGCTGGGGAGGTCTGGCTAAGGCCGGGGTTGCTATCTTTGATCTTGACTTTGATGCTATTCTTGCTGCCATGTAGGCTCTTGCTGATATTGTTGAGGGTGCCTGTTACCTGTGTGTTCCGCATGACCTGAACATTGAGGCTGCTGCGCCAGGTGCTGGTGAGACTGCTGCTCTAGGTGCTAGTGCGTCTACTGCCCCAGGTGACAGTGCGTCTGCCGCCCCAGATGCTGGTGAGTCTACTCTCTCAGGTACTACGTCGACTCAGGCCTTCCACACCTTCACCCTGGACTCGGGTGCGTCCCGCTCCTTCTTTCGAGACCGCACCAATCTTACGGAGCTTAGTCGGCCGGTTGCAGTCTCCCTGGCAGACCCCTTTGGGGGTCCTGTCCTTGCTAGCTTCTCCACTGTCCTTCCGTGCCCTGCAGCCCCCTCTGGCACCCTGTTTGGTCTGTACCTCACCTCATTCTCTACGAACTTGGTGAGTAGAGCGGACCTAGAGGATCAAGGGGTTGACCAGTTCACTCCTGCGAGTCAGCGAGTGACCCACTGCACGTGTGCTCGGACAGGCCGACACTTGGCCACGTTCACTCGTCGGCCAGGGTCGAGCCTGCACACCCTTACTGCTGAGTCTCCTCCTACAGCTGGGTCTGCCCAGGTAGCTGCGTCGAGTCAGGTGTTTGCTGCGGCGTCGAGGTCTGGTCCTGAGTCTGCCCCCTGCTCGTGTCGTCTACTGTCCCACCAGACTCTCCTTTGGCACCACCGCCTTGGTCACCCCTCCTTGCTTCATCTTTGAGGCATGGCCTCCCGTGTCCTAATCTCTGGTCTCCCACGGTCTCTCCCTCCCCTTCCTATGGGGCCTGGCCCTACCTGCGTCCCCTGCGTCGAGGGGCGACAGCGCGCCGCCCCTCACTCCTCCGAGTTTCCTACGATAGAGGCTCCGCAGCAGACTCTACACATGGACGTGTGGGGGCCAGCCCGCGTTAGTGGGCAGGGGCGAGAGCGGTACTTTTTGCTGGTCATTGACGACTACTCGCGTTACACCACAGTCTTCCCCTTGCGCAGCAAGGGTGACGTCACTGAGGTGTTGATCGACTGGATCCGCGCAGCTCGTCCCCAGCTCCGAGAGAGTTTCGGCTCGGACTTTCCTGTTCTGCGTGTGCACTTGGACAGAGGCGGGGAGTTTTCCTCTGCCCGTGTGGGAGCCTTCTGTCGTGCACAGGGCATCTACCAGACATTCACGCTTCCGGCCTCTCCACAGCAATATGGGATTGCTGAGCGCCGCATCGGCATGGTCATGGACGTCGCTCGTACATCCATGATGCATGCGGCTGCCCCCCATTTTCTGTGGCCGTTTGCGGTTCAGTACGCCGCGCATCAGCTCAACCTTCAGCCCCGGGTCTCATTGCCAGAGACCTCCCCCGCCTTGCAGTGGAGAGGGAAGGTTGGCGATGCGTGTGCGTTTGGGATCTGGGGATCTAGGGCGTTTGTCCGCGACTTGTCTGCGGACAAGCTGTCCCCCCGTGCTGTTCCTTGCGTCTTCCTTGGCTTTCCCCACGACGCGCCTGGCTGGCGGTTTTACCACCCCACCACGCGCCGTGTTCTGTCCTTCTAGGACGTCACCTTTGACGAGTCGGTGCCTTACTACCGTCTCTTCCCCTACCGCACTGCGCCCCTCCCCCCGTCGGCGCTCTTCCTTGCGCGAGGTGCTACCCAAGTAGACCCCCTCCCTCCTCAGGGCCCTGCCCCTTCAGGTGTGTCCCAGGTAGACGCAGCCGAGCCTTTCGAGGTAGCTGTTGACTCTGGTGCTCCTAGAGGTGCTGAGCCTACGGGTGCCGGGTCTGCGGGTGCCGGGTCTGGGGGTGCTGAGTCTAGGGCTCTGAGATTGGGGGTGCTGAGCCTGGGGGTGCTGAGCCTGGGGGTGCTGGGTCTGCTCGTGTGGTAGCCGGCGGTGCTTCGTCGAGGCAGGAGCTGCTCTCTCCACAGGATCTGCGCGAGTGGTTCGCCCGCCGCTGGAGACGTGCTTCTGAGTCTAGGGTTGCTGCTGGAGCTACTGGAGTTGGTCCTGCTGGAGCTTCCATCGGTGCTGGTGCTGCTGGAGCTGGAGCTGCTGGGGGTGTTGGCGCTGGTGTTTCTACTGGTGCTGGTGCGTCTGGAGGTGCTGCTGAGGCAGGTGGTGCAGCCGGTCCTACTGGAGTTGGTGCTACTGGAGGTTGAGCTGCTAGGGGTGTTGACGCTGGCGGTGCTGCTGGCGCTGGTGCTTCTGAGGGTACCAGAGTTGGCGCTGTTGGAGCTGGAGGTTTTGCTGGCGATGGTGCTGCTGCTGGGGGTACTGGTGGCGTCCTTGCTGGTTCTGGAGGCGCTGTGCGGCCGAGGCCGTACTTCGTCCCCCTCCTGGAGCAGGTTCTTGGTCTCCCGCCCTCTACTGGTCCTGCTCCTCCCTTAGAGTGTCCACCGCGTGTCCAGTCGCAGTCACACTTTCCGCCCGCCTCCCCTCTACCTGCTCCTTCTCCCTACACTGGTCCTACTGGAGGTCTTGCTGAGCGTTGTGAGCCTGCGTCTCGCCCCGCGTTGCCTGTTCGTGCTTCTCGCACTAGTGGTCGTACTGCACGTCCGCGTCCTCCTGCGGTCCCCGGCACACACCAGATGGCACTGCGTCCTTCCACTGCTCCACTGCGTGTCCCGTTGCCGTCTTCTCCAGAGTCCTCTCTTCCCCCTCTTGCTCACCCGGAGTCTGACTCCCTTCGTGCTGCTAGTCCTTCGGTTACGCGCCTTCTTGCTAATGTTGTCACTGACCCTTCCTTTGAGTCCACTGCTGCGTCTGCTCTAGTTGCTGCTCCAGTGGCGCCTCCGGCGGCCAGTCTACGGTCTCCGCCAGGCGCCCCATGAGTGGCACGACACACTGAGGACTACACTTGCGGCTCTTGGGTTTGCTCCTTCTACAGCCGGCCCATCGCTGTTTCTGCGCACCGACACCTCTTTGCCGCAGTTCTACATCCTCATGTACGTCGACGACTTTGTCTTTGCCACTGCTGGACTCGCCCATGTGAAGTCCGAGGTGCAGAAGAGACACACGTGCACAGACCTGGGTGAACTGCGTAGCTACCTTGGCTTGCAGATCACCCGGGACAGAGCACAGTGCACCATTACCCTGACTCAGTCACACATGGTGTAGCAGGTCCTTTAGCGCTTCGGCTTCACGTACTTTTCGCCTCAGGCCACTCCTCTGTCTACTGGCCACTCACTCTCAGCTCTGCCCTCGGATGAGTCTGTAGAGCCGAGTGGCCCGTACCCGGAGCTTGTTGGCTGCCTCATGTACCTGATGACCTGCACACGACCTGACCTTGCATACCCTCTTAGCATCTTGGCACGCTATGTTGCTCCTGGGAGACACAGACCAGAGCACATGGCTGCAGCGAAGAGGGTGTTGCGCTACGTGTGCAGTACGTCGGGCATGGGGCAAGTGCTTGGAGGGCGACGTCAAGTAGTCCTCACAGGTCACGCTGACGCTTCTTTGGCTAACGACCAGGCTACGCAGTGGTCGTCACAGGGTTACACCTTCAGCCTTTGCTCCGGCTCTATTTCGTGGCGGTCTACCTGCTCGTCTTCTGTTCTCGGCTCCAGCTGTGAGGCTGAGATCTACGCGGGGGCCATGGCTGCACAGGAGCTACGCTGGCTCACCTACCTGCTGACTGACCTAGGAGAGCCACCTCGTTCTCCTCCAGTTCTGTATGTAGACAACAAGGCCATGCTGGCCTTGTGTCGGGAGCACAGACTGGAGCACAGAACGAAGCACATTGCTCTCCGCTACTTCCTTTCTCGTGAGCTGCAGCAGCGTGGTCAGCTCCGTCTCACCTACGTGGCCTCTGAGGCCAACACTGCTGATATCTTCACCAAGGCACTTGCGCCTTGTGATCATCAGCGTTTCTGTACTGTGCTAGGTCTTGTGCCTACCTGGCCTTACTTGCTCACTTCTTGATCTTGTTTGTACTGTATTCTTTCTATACCTGCCCTTGCTTGTTTTACCTTTATATATATGTTCTTGCATGTGAACTGGCCTTGTGGCCCTACTCTTGTGCTCTAACTGTGTGGTGACTTTGTGATCCACCCTGAGCTTGCTTTGCTTTGCTTTGCTTGACTGGTCTTGTGACCTCTTGTTCTCCCCCACTTTGCCTATGGGGGTGTGTTAGAACATTATAGCTTATACATTTGTGTAGGCTGTAGTGGGGTAGCTCGTATGGGGTACAACCCAATAAGGGTTAGTACTTGTACCCAACCCTTTCATAGTTCATTCATCCATTCTCACTTCTGGTCAACCGCCTCGTTTGGATTTTTCAGGCTCATTAAGAGGTGCCACAGAAACAAAGCACCAGTGGTAGCTCCATTGGAGCCCGCCTCTTCTGAAGTTGAGACATCACAGAGCATCCCCGCGCCTACTGCCCCATCCAGAGCGGCTCTTCTTTCCACCTCGAACGACAACACATTTCTGAGACAACATCGTGGTTCCCAGCAACAGCATTATTACTAGCAGCAGCAACAACAGCAGGGGCAGCAGCAGCAGCAGGGGCAGTAGCAGCAGCAGCAGCAGCAGGGGCAGTAGCAGCAGCAGCAGCAGCAGGAGGGGCAGCACCAGCAGGGGCAGCAGCACCAGGGGCAGCAGTAGCAGGGGTAGTAGTAGTAGCAGGGGCAGTAGCAGCAGAGGCAGCAGCAGCAGGGGCAGCAGCAGCAGGGGCAGCAGCAGCAGGGGCAGCAGCAGCAGCAGTAGGGGCAGAAGAAGTAGCAGCAGCAACAGTAGCAGCAGCAGCAGCAGCAGCAATAGCAGCAGCAGCAGCAGCAACAGGGCAAGCAGCAGCAGCAGCAGCAGTAGCAGGGGCACCAGAAGCAGCAGCAGCAACAGTAGGAGCAGCAGCAGCAGAAGCAGCAGCAGCAGCAGCAGCAGCAGCAGCAGCAGCAAGAGCAGTAGCAGCAACAACAGCAGCAGTAGCAGCACCAGCAGTAGCAGCATTAGCAGCAGCAGCAATAGTAGCAGCAGCAGCAGAAGAAGAAGAAGAAGCAGCAGCATCATCATCAGCATCAGAAGCAGGAGCAAGAGCAACAGCAGCAGTTATAGCAGACGCAGAAGCAGCAACAGCAGCAGCAGCAGAAACAACTGCAGCAGCAATAGCAGCAGTAGCATCATCATCATCAGAAGTAGGAGCAGGAGCAACAGCACCAGCTACACCAGCCGCAGAAGCAGCAGCAGCAGAAACAGCAGTAGCAGCAGCAGCAGCATCATCAGCATCATCATCATCAACAACAAGAACTACAGCGATGGCTGCTGCAGCAGCAGCAGTTACTTCAGAAACATCAGAAGAAGGTTAACTCATTTGCAGCCCCCAACACAATCGGCAATGTTAATTCAATTAGCAAAGTCCAAGTCAATGCGGTCAAGATAAGTAGTGCGGTCAACGAGGTCAGCGCAGTCAACAAAGTGAGTGCGGTCAACAAAATCAGTGCGGTCAACGAATTCAATGCAATCAACAAAGTCATTCACCAGTGATGATGCTGCAACCTGGAACGGGCTGCAAGGCCTTGTGGATAACGCCATGCAGCAACCGTCACCGCTGCACCTGTCACCGCAGCTCCCTTCAACATACGTGAGAGGCAGTTTCATAAGAAGCGGGTCCGCTCGCATATTCCACTTGCCAGCGTCTCCTACTAAGAGCAAAATACTTCCTCGCGGGCGCACAATCCCACAGCGTACACGGGTCAGTAAGGGGGGACCTCTCTAGCGCTGGAGCATTGGACAGCAGACAGCTCCAGATCCCTGCTACCGGAAGCCTCCCCACTCAGTGCTTCTCTCACGCAGAATTGCCGAGGGGGTCTCTCCTGAACTGCGGAAATGCGGCAGGGAGTGGTGCTGGGAATGGTGCTAGTGGTGATGGGAATGGTGCTAGTGGTGCCGGAAATGGTGCTAGTGGTGCTGGGAATGGTGCTAGTGGTGCTGGGAATGGTGCTAGTGGTGCTGGGATTGGTGCTAGTGGTGCAGGGAATGGTGCTAGTGGTTATGGGAATGGTGCTAGTGGTGATGGGAATGGTGCTAGTGGTGATGGGAGTGGTTCTAGTGGTGCTGAGAATGGTGCTGGTTGTGCTGGGAATGGTGCTGGTGGTATTGGGAGTGGTGCTTGTGATGCTGGGAGTAGGAATGGGAGTGGTGTAGGGGGCCCTACAAACGATGCTAGGAGTGGTGTTAGTGGTGTTGGGAGTGGTGCCAGTGGTGGTGGAAGTGGTGCAAGTGGTGTTGGGAGTGATGCAAGAGATGCTAGGAGTGGTAACAGGAGTGGTGCCGGGATTGGTGTAGGGAGCAACGCTAGTGGTGCTGGGATTGGTGTATGGGGTGGTGCTAGTGGTGCTGAGTATGGTGCTAAGGGGAATGCCAGGAGTGGAGGTGGTGATGGGAGCTTAGTCCAGTGCACTGATCCACACACGACTTCTGGCACAGAAGGGAGCCACGGTCCGCACACGCTGGCAGAGGAGCGAGTAGAGGAGAAGAGGCGCAAGCGGCAGCTATCCAACTGTGCGTCCTCGCGAAGAGCGCGGTAGCGGCAGCATGACAGGCTGGCAGAGCTCGAGCTTGACGCTGCAAAGCTGAAGCTGGACAATGCGAGCGCGCAGCGACGGCTGTCGGAGGCCAACGAGCAAATACGGCTGTTTCAAGCGCGGAACGAGCGATCGGAGCAAGAAGTGAGGCGTCTTCGGCTGGAGCTGAAAAATCTTAAGCCATCAGATTGGAATGTTGATGGGGATGGGAACCTGGAGGAGGGTGAAGCATGCGTGCTGAGTGAGCAAGGTGCTGCTCGGTGCCAAGGTGTTGGTAGCGGTGGGGCCTCCTCTGACCCGATGCCATATAAGACAATTGAGGAGTGTCATTCTCTTGGAAGCACTCCTGCTTCTCTATATAGGAGTGTGTCAATCAAGCCTAAACTCACTCCTGGCAACCCTGCTTCTGCTTCTATTGTGGTTAAAGACGTAGATGAATCTTGCAGATAATGCATGCATATAGGGCGATGCAAAGGCGAGGGGGAGTAGGAAGGGGGGAGGTGGAGAGAGGGGGAAGGGGGAAGGGATAGGGGGGTGGGGAGAGGTCGAACGAGTGAGGAGCATGTGCCAGGATTCACCACATGGTAATCAGCTTGTGCTGCTGTTACGAGCGTGGTGAGGGGGAGATACGCGGGCCACTAACGGGGCGATTGCAACGGATAAGAACTGTGAGAAGATTCATTATATGGTACCCATCATGTACTACTGCTACGAGCGTGGTGAGGGGGAGACACGCGGGCCACTAACGGGGCGATTGTAGTGGATAAGAACTGTGAGAAGATTCACTACATGGTACCCATCATGTACTGCTGCTACGAGCGTGGTGAGGGGGAGACACGCGGGCCACTAACGGGGCAATTGTAGCGGATAAGAACCGCGAGAAGATCCACTACATGGCGCCCAACATCTACTGCTGCGGCGCTGGTACCGCCGCCGACACCGCGTTCGTCACTGGTGAGCTTGCCTCTGCTTTGTGTGTGGGTGGGTCTGATTGGAAGAACGAGGTTGTCAAGGGGGTGGAGGAGGGATGAAGGAGATGGGTTGGAGAAGGGGAGGGTGGGAGAGGTGGAGATGTTGGGATGGGAAACGGGGGGCTTCGTATAGGTGTTGATCACTGCGCCAAGATTCACTACATGGCGCCGAACAGCTACTGTTGCGGCGCTGGTACTGCCGTTAACACCGCGTTCCTCACTGGTGAGATGAGACTATTGTGGCTCTGTGCCTGCGGCTACGGCTTCTGGTTATGGGAGGGGGTGGGTGCGGCTGCGGCTGCGGCTGCTTTGTTTCTGTCATGCGTCTTCCCTAGAGATGGTGAGCGCGCAGTTGACGCTATACCGGCAAGCCACGGGCAGGCAATTATGAGAGTACGACGGCTTATGCCAGCTATGCTTGCTTGCCGTTACTTTATCATGCTATTTCTAGCATAGGATAATTATATGCATGCATGAATTGCTTGATTTCCTAAGCTAGGTGCTTTCCTATATTTTATTATAATTATAGCACCAAGCTAGGTTGCGTGCACCGAATTCTGGCTTTTCGGTTGCCACCAAATTGCCTTCTACCGAATTCGGTAAGGATCTGTCCGGGACACTTCGCGGCCCGCGGAACCTTTGCGTAACACCTGGTTACGGGGCCTTGTGTCGAGCCTATATATAGCCTCGTGTTGTACCCAGGTGATCATTCAATTCAATTCAATTCACATTCTCTTTTCTGAGCTCAATCCTAGATCCTCACAGCAATCAAGGGTCGTCAGCGGGCTCACCATCCCCTTCCCCCTAGCACAACGGCTGCTTCATGTGTGTCAGACCTGCAACAGAATCCCCTTCCCCTTCCCCCGATTCACAAGAATCCCCCCCCGTGCCACCCCTCCCCCTCCCCCTCCCCCAGAGATGGTGAGCGCGCAGTTGGCGCTGTACCGGCAGGCCAAAGGCAGGCAATTAAGGGTCGTCAGCGGGCTCACCATCCCCTTCCCCCTCTTTCTGCACAACGGCTGCTTCATGTGTGTCACACCTGCAATAGAATCTCCTTCCCCTTCCCCCGATTCACAAGAATCTCCCCCCGTGCGACCCCTCCCCCTCCCCCTCCCCCAGAGATGGTGAGCGCGCAGTTGGCGCTGTACCGGCAGGCATAAGGTAGGCAATCAAGGGTCGTCAGCGGGCTCACCATCCTCAACAACACCTCTTCAAGTGAGTGACCTCGTCTCCTCAATCCCAGCCAATCTCACCTTTGTCTGCCCTTCTCCCCCCCTTCGTCCCCCCTTCTTCCACGCTTCCTTTGCCCTTCTTCTCACCTGTACACCCTCCAAACCCTCCTTCTCTCGCCTCCCTCCCACCCCTCCCCCCCCAGCTACCAGGGCAGCATGGAAGTGACGGGCCCTCAGCTGTGCACCATCTATCCTTCCCTTCTTCCTCCCTTTGCTCCTCCCTCTTTTTTTACCCAACGTATGTTGTCGTTTCCTCTTTCCCCACATCCCTTTCCCCCAGCTTCTACCAGGGGCACATCTCAGCAGCACTGGTGCGTTACTTACCCACGTGATAGGCCCGCAGTTGTGCACCATCTATCCGCATGGCAGCACGGACCGACTGCCCTTTGGGTCCATTGGGTAGGGATCGCTGGCTGCCATGGCCATTCTCGAGTCCCAGTACAAGGAGGGCATGACGGTGAGTCTTATAACGAGAATGAATGGGCCTTGGCGTTCAGTCATTGCACAAGGATGACATTACGAAGAGTCTTGTGCCGAGGATGGATGGGACCAAACATGTAGCTAGACGATAATGTTCTATTGTAGTTATTATTTTCATTATTATTACTAGAGTTATGTTTCCTTCATCATTGTGCACTATCTATCCTCATGACTGCATGGCCTTGATGGTCTACCCATAAGATTCATGGGTTGGAGGTTAGACGACACATTGTATGGTTTCTTATGGCATGTTTGTTAGTTATTTTGATTGCCCGTTGCGTGCTCGCCTGGCATTCTCTCTCCTCCCTGATTCGATCTTTTCATCCTCCTCCCTTTTCGCTGTCCACCTCCCCCTTCACCGACCTCCTCCCCTCCTCTCCGCCCGCGCACCCCTGTGAAAAGAGCAGTAGGAGGAGGGAGTAGCACTGGTGTCTGCGGCCATCTGGGCAGGTATTTTTAACGACCTAGGCAGTGGCAGCAACGTGGATATCAACATCATTACCAAGGTACCTGCTCCTCATATACGAGTCACTCTTGATTCCCACCTGCTCCAGACAAGTGTCCCTCTTGAGCCTTCTTAGAAGAATTTTCGGATTGCCTTGAAAGGTATGGATGGCGACTTTGTCATGCCGCCTTGAGCACTGCCCAAACTTTGAGGTGCCTCAAAAATAGACTCCTCACATGCGGCTTTTGTGTCGATGGCGACTTTGTTTAGCCGCCTTAAGTACTGCGCAAACTCGATTCTTATTTACAATCATTCTTGTAGAATATGTTGTAGAAATTTATGGCAGTATCTTAAGGGGGAGGGAACAAAAAAAAAAAAAAAAAAAAAAGAAGCCAAAGAATCCGTCATGAATGTTACGTTGTTCCCTTGTATTTCCGCCTGCCTGTTTCTCTTGCAGGTGTGAGTTGGTCCCCTTCCCGCAAAAACAGAAATGCAGTCCTTTTCTTTTTTGGCCTACTTGTTTTCCTTGCAAGAGGGAGTGGAGGTCCGAAGAAACTTTGAGAAGCCCACACTGTGAAGAGTATAAGTTAAGTTGAGAGGTAGGGCCTAGGCTTAGGAGCCTAGGCCCGAGATTAGGTATCGAGTAGGTTTTCTCTAGGCGAGGTATCGAGTGAGTTGAAGAGAAAGTTGGGGAATGATTGTTTCACTATAGGGTTCGAAGTACATATAGCATAGGAACCAAATAAGGTGCACCACCAACAACAGTTTAAATAACTACACTAACTACAACTACAAGCAGTTATAAAACATGACAAATATATTTCGACACGCCCCCATAATGCTTGTAGGTAGATATGTAGTTACGCCATTCAAAAGAATAGCAAGCAACAGCAGGTACCCCTTCCATCTCCTCACCCTCCTCCTTCCCCTCCCCAACACTGCTGCAAGAGCAGCAGAGAAGGGGGGGAAGTGAGGAGTGGTGGAGGGACGGCTGCATGTTGCCTCACACCCGCCACCCCGGTACCACTCCCCCTGCTCCCCCACATCCTCACACCCTCCCCCCCCAGCGGCAGCTGCAGCGGTGGGACTGAAAGAAGGAGGAGGGGAAGGGAGAGAGGTGACCCAACACTCCAACACCCTCCACCCCCATACCCTCCTCCCCACGGCTGCAGGGAGACAAAGGAGGAGGGGGTGGGCGGGAAGAAAGCCGCAGAGCGGAGAAAAGGTGTCGGTGCAGATGGGCCAGGGGCGGCTTCAGGGAGAGCAGGGGCGGAAAGGCCCGTCGCGTGCCAGTGCCACGGGGCGCACGACGGGTAGAAGAAGAGAAAGGGCCCGATCGTGCGCCTAGGGGCGCACGACGAGCAGGGCACCATCGTGTGCCACGGGGCGCACGATGGGCAGTTGAAGGGCACCGTCGCGTGCCACGGGGCGCGCGACGGGCAGAGTAGGAGTCACACACCCGTGGGCGGGACAAGGTAAAAATCGTCACGCGCCCTAGGCGCGCGACCGAAAAATCATAGCGGAAGCGTAGGGCGGGCCCACAGGCCAGGACGTAATTAGCTCTGATACCATGTGAAGAGTATAAGTTAAGTTGAGAGGTAGGGCCTAGGCTTAGTAGCCTAGGCCCGAGATTAGGTATCGAATAGGTTTTCTCTAGGCGAGGTATCGAGTGAGTTGAAGAGAAAGTTGGGGAATGATGGTTTCACTATAGGGTTCGAAGTACATATAGCATAGGAACCAAATAAGGTGCACCACCAACAACAGTTTAAATAACTACACTAACTACAACTACAAGCAGTTATAAAATATGACAAATATATTTCGACACACACCGCGCACTTATAGGGCTACAGGCTACAAGTTCCCCCAAGGGACCACGGGTAAGTGGAAATGGAACTAGTAAGTTGATATGCGTATTTGAGGCGCCTTAAAAAACACGCTGCGTACGTACAGGGCTGTCGGTTACAGTTTCCCCATAGTGACCACGAGTAAGTTGAGATGTAACCAGTGAGTTGAAGCAACAACTAGTAAGTCAAAACCTGGTCTGTTTCAGCTTACTTTTTTTGGTGGAACAAGCCACAGGAAAAATGATCCACGATTTTACACGCTTGCTACAGGTTTCCCCAGGCACGCCTTGAGTAAGGTCCGTGAATTCGTTCAGTGTGTCAGGACATAGCTATGGGAAGGAAGATTGGGATAGAGAGAGCTTAGTTCCAGGAAAAAAAAAAATATGGATTGGTTGATCATGGAATATAGCCACCAGAGATACATTTTGTTCTTTTCATGTGTACAAATTCTGTTTTTTCTCACACATTACCCATGCATCACATTTTCCTTTTCCCCTGTCTCTTTTGTTCAGTGTTGTGTCCTATCTTTCTCGCTCAACACTCTTTCCCAAACCCAGGTTCAAATTTTCTGTCACACCCACACACACTTTTCCTCCTGTCATTGACTAATGCTCACTCACTCTCTGCTGCTCCTGTCTTTCCTAAATGCACTCCCCCTTATTTGTTTCCCGTGTCTGCAGAGGTTCTGACAACTAGAGTGCAAGATTTTAGACGGCTGGTGTGTGTTGTAGAGGGTGATTCGATGGAAGAGTGACACTGAGGAAATGTACCCCCTTTTTTTTTTCACTAATGCAGCGATACTAAATTTCATGGGAACTTTGTAAAGTTTGTTTTCGCAACTTGTCTAGGCATACGAGTTCAGTTCACGTGGGAGGGATCGTCTTTGTTCCATATAAATACCCTAGGGGCGACGCTTTATAGACCATCAATCTAGCATCACCCATGTAAATCTTCTGACACCCCTCACTAGGATGCTCTGGAACACAACAACGGCAAAGATTGTTGCCAATATACACGCACATGGGAACTTGAATCTGAGAGTTTCCGCCTTACACTAAGTTGGGAAACCAAACCTAACTACCACGCTAAGAAAAAATGGCATTTTGCGCTGGGGTTGAGTGCGCCCACGACCATTGTGTATGATCTGTTGGGCTGAGAATGTCAACGGGAGTTGTGTGTTGGCCCCGTCCTCGCTTGGGTGGAGCAGACTTCGTGGTCGGGTGTGAGGGGAGCAGCCGACCTGCAGCAGTGGGCGAGCTCGTTGACGAGGAGGTCGACCTGCATGGGGGCCACTGCACGGGCGCCGACTTCACGGAGGTTGACCTGGGAAGTCGACCTATTGAGGGCGTCAACTTGGTGACGCCAACTTGGGGGCAGCCGACTTGGTGTTCAGCTGACAGACCTGCTGGTCAACTTGGTGGTTGGTCGACCAGGCGTGATGTCGACCTGGTGGTCGACGGAGGAGGGGCCGACGTCGACCTTGACTCAGGATGCCGAGCAGCTGGGCATCGAGTCGCAGGGCGTCAACTTGGTGACGCCGACTTCGGGTAGCCGACCTGGAGCTAGTTGGCTGACAACTGCGTTGGTCGACATGGAGCTGGTCGACCACGAGTGACATCGACCTGGAGCTAGTCGACCAGGGGTGTGGTCAACCTGGTGGGGTTGACTTGGAGGTGGTCGTCGACTTGGGAGGTCGACGGGCACATACCGTAGCAGCTGGTCGACGTGGTTGCCTGGTCGACCAGGTTACCTGAGTGACGAGGTTCAGCGGAGGAGTGCGACGGTCGCCCAGGCGAAGTTGGCGAGTCCGACCTCGGTGGTGGTATTCCGAGGTCGACGTGGTTGATCAGATGCAGTCGTCAGCGCCAAGTTGACTTGGTGTGTGCGCTGTGCAGGTGACGAGGCATAGCCCGCAAATCATCTGCGAGCACCTGCGAAGTAGGTGTGCTGCTGTTCTACGGGAACAATGCTGGCACGCCGTCAACCTGCTGTGTTGGCACGCCATCGACTTTGCACTGCTGGATCGCGGTCGACCAAGTTGTGCTGGAACGCGGTCAACCATGCTGTGCTGGCAGTCGACCGACCTGAATGCTAATTCTGATGTAGTCTTGCCATGCCAACTTCATTGAAACAATTGTTGTCAACTTTCTCTAGTGAAACTCTTGCCAATTTGCCCTAGGAGTGTGTGCACTTGGAAAACGACTAAGGACCAATGAACGCAGAGATCACACGAGCACCCGTGCCTAGCCTATAGTCTAGCTCCCGTTGTAGGAGTTTTCTCCACATGGTGCGGTGAGCGTGGACGGTACACGAATTACCTTTCAGTCAGATCGACATAGTGGTCACTTACCTAAGCAGCTCGTAGGCCAGCAGACGTGCAGTCAATAGTGTGCGCATAGGTGACGCAGAGGTGATGGACACCCTGGAGGCACGACTGGAGGATGCGAGGAGACGCCATGAGGACCAGGAGTACGGGGCGATACCCTGGGCGGTCGTCGAAGCTGGACTCCGCACCATGTGGGCGACGGAGCATCCCCCTTCCCGACCGGCTTCTCTTCGACCGGTGACCAACAAAGGCGGCGTCGACGTGGGCGTCAACGCCGGAGGTGGCCAAGTCGGCAGTAGTGCGGGAAGCACGTCGAGGCAGCGAGGAGTGATTCACGCTGATGAAGTCGGCGGCGTTCAGGCGCGAGGGGTGTAGTCGTCGGCGGCTGCAAGCTCCTCGTTGGGCGACGTCGGAGGACAATGAAGCGGATTGTTGCCGATGTCGGTGACCCAGGTGACAGGGGGTGAGATTGCACCGAGCTACGGCTACTTCAAGTTCACGTCGGACAGGATCTTGGTCACCCCGCCGCTCGTTGGTCGACCCGACATACTCACCTGGAAGGAAACCATCGAGCCCAAGCTGGAGATGGCCGGGCTGATTGGCTTCGCTCGAGGGACCGTGGCGATGCCGGATGAGCATCACCCCGACTTGCGTGCGGAGTTTCGCGCCGTGCAGCTGTTGACCTTCACAGTCATCTCGCGGTGCTGCTCGCCGGGCGTGCAAATCGCCTTGAAGTGGTGCTGAGAGTACCTCGATGCCGCCCACTGGGCGTGGCACTTCATCAAGTCGACCTACCAAGTCACCGACAACTTGTTCATTGCCCAACTGGAGGGGCAGCAGGCGCACCTGCGTATGGGCGACGAGGAGACGGCGACCGACTACTGCAACCGGGCCCGGCGAATTCTCGCCACCATCAGGATGGCTGGCGCGTAGTACTCGATGGCGTTGTACGCCACCCACGTCATGGAGGGACTCTCGAGCAGCTACAACCTCCTAAAGCGGCTGTCAATGGCACCGAGCACAAGAACGACGCTCAACGAGGACAACTTGACCTCGTACATCCTGCAGGGCGAGGCAATGCAGGAGGCAGAACGGTCCCAGGAGCTCTTGGCGCAGGTGAACTTTGTCGCTCCGGCGAAGCAAGGTGGTCGACCAGGGCAGCGTGGACCGTCTGGCGGCAGTGGTAGCAGTGTATGGAAGCCGACCAAGGAAGTTGACAAGAAGAAGTCGATGAAGGACAGCGGTCGAGGAGGAGGAGGTCGACGTCGGGAGTGCTGGCTGTGCGGCGACCCCGACCACCTCTTCTTCGAGTGCCCGGACGTAGTGACTCCGACGACGACGACGACGCCAAGGGAGGCCGTGGGAGGTATGGCAGCCGTCGTCCTCATTGTGGAGGAAACAAGCCGCGCAAGGAGAAGCAGTCGACCAAGTCAACCTCGGCGAAGGATGCCAACTCCTCTGCTGGTGGCAAGGCGCGGGACGACAAGACGGCGTCGTGCTCGCTGGTCGGCGTCGTGGAGCCGACCGTCTCGTTGGCGCCGGAGGCTGGAGAGGACTTCCAGGTGGTGGCAGCATCTGTGCAGATGAACCCGGCAGTGGTCCTGCTCGACAGCGGCTTTTCCCACCACCTGATTGGGACAAAGGAAGTCTTTGTCGGCCTGCAGACGAGCGGATCCATCAAGCACGTGCGCGACTTCAATGGGGCGCTGCAGGACGTCCGCGGCAACGTCGCTCTGCAAGGCGAGGCCGGGAAGCAGGTGCTCATCCCTGACGTGCTGTACGTTCTGAGTGTGCGAGCAAACCTGCTGTCGTCCGGCCAGCTGAAGGAGCACGGCGTGAAGCTGCAGGAGGACGGCGACGGGATGCTACTCGTCTCGGCAGCGGGGGAGGTGCTCAGCCGGGCGACGTACTCCGGGCGTGTCCTCTGCACCAACCTGCGTCCCTGCTCAACGAGGTCGACGTCGCCCACACCGGAGGTTGTGGCCCTGTGGGCGATCGTCTCGAAGACGAAGTCGATGCCGGACAGGATGCATGCGAGGCTTGCGCACGTTGGCATGGACACCATACGGAGCTCGGCAAAACACGAGGTCGCCACTAGGCTGGACCTCAAGTCGACAACGGGCGCCGACTCACCGTGTGTCTCGTGCGTTGGCGGGAAGCTGGCGTGGCACACCTTCCCCGACCAAGGCTCCGATGCCAACGACGTGCTGACCGTCATGCACATCGACCTGTGCAGGCCGTTTCGGGTGGCTGCCAAGGACGGCAGCTTGTACTTCTTGCTCTTGAAGGACCGGAAGACCCGCTACGTGCGGGTGAGGTTGGTCGCCAAGAAGTCGGATGTGCTGCTGGAGTTCCAGAAGTGGCTGGTGTTGGTGGAGAGGCAGACGAAGAAGTCGGTGCTAATGCTTCGCTTCGACCGAGGAGGGGAGTTCCTTGGGAAGAAGTTCACCGACTTCGTGGACGGCGAGGGGATCGTCCACGACCTTACCAGCCCGTACACCCTACAGCAGAGCAGCATGGCGGAGCGGGAGATGGGGACGGTGATGGAGACGGTGCGGATGATGCTACAGCACATGGGCGTGCAGCACCACTGGTGGCACCTCACTCTGCGACATTCTGTCTGGGTCCGCAACTGCCTTGAGAGGTCGACGCTGCCGCCGGGGTCAACAGCGTACCAGCTACTCACCGGGCAGAAGCTCGACTTGTCGATGGCACGGGTGTGGGGCTGCATGGCCCGGTTCCTGGTCCCCGAGCAGCAGCGTGGCGGAAAGTTGAACCCGAAGGCCAAGTGGGGGCCTTCTCTTTGGAGTGTCGGAGGAGAGCAAGGGCTGGGAGCTCCTTGACATCTCCGACAACCGGGTGGTCACCACGTCGGACGTGGTGTTCTACGAGGATATTTCGCTGGAGGTGTGGAAGTCGGAGCACAGGCCGATGTCAAGATGGACGCCGACCACCCTGCCATCCGACTTCTCGACGGCGATGCTGCCTCTGCTCGCTGAGGTCGGTGAGCTCGCTGGTGAGGACGTCGAGGTCGTCTGCTCCCCTTCCCCTCCCCCTACGACCCCTGCCCCTCCCCTCGTGGCCGACCTGCAGGGGCTGGCTCCTATGTTGGCCTCTGGCGATGAGGGGAGTAGTGGGACGTCGCCTTCGGCGCTGGCCAAGGGCATTGCCGGTGGCCGACGTGTCGAGCGGCAAGTCGACGTGGGAGTGCAGGTTGAGGAGGAGCAGGTCGAGCAGGTCGAGCAGGTCGAGGAGGAGCAGCCAACTTGTGTGAAGCCGATGAAGAAGACACCAGTAGGGCAGCTTCCGACAGGGGAGGAGGCTGCGGTGACGCCGACCACGGAGCAGTCGGCAACCACGCACTTGGCAGAGGAGCCGACTATAGGGGAGAGGTGCAGCAAGACGACGAGGGCAGCGAAGCCGGTGACGAAGGGGAGAAGTCAACCGACAGCGATGTGGTAGAGGTTCAACCTGAACCCCGGAAGTCAGGCAAACTTCGGAGGCCGCCCGACTTCTTCATCTCTGCTGCCTTCACCATGGTGTACAACGTGGACGACGACGACCTGGCGTATGACGATGCTGAGGAGGATGAGGTGCTTCCGGAGCTCGACCCCGACTTGCATGCCGACCCCAAGCATCGTTGGGACATCTCGACGATGACGGTGAAGGAGGCGTTGGCGAGCTGGAAGGGCTCGGCGGTGAAGGCCGCCATGGAGGAGGAGATCCGCAGCCTCATCAACATGGACACTTGGGAGCCGATCGAACGCCCACCAGGAGTGAACTTCATGAAGAACCGGTGGATGTTAACGACAAAGTACCGCATTGACGACACCGTCGAGCGCGAGAAGGCAAGGCTGGTCGTGAAGGGAAACACCTAGGTGTATGGCGTTGACTACGATGAGACATTCCCGCCGGCGAACAGCTACATCACGCTGAGGATCTTCCTTAGCATCGGCGCCGTCCTCAACCTCAACCTGATGCAGCTCGACATGAAAAACGCCTTTTTGCAGAGCAAGCTCGACCGGGTACTCTACAGTCCCAGCCGGACTACTTCAACAACAGAACCAGCCGAGCGTGCAAGCTGCTGAAGAGCCTGTACGGGTTGAAGCAGTCGCCGCTACTGTGGTACTTGGTGCTCAACAACGTGCTGGCCGGCGCCGGGTGGAAGAAGAGCCAGGTCGACGAGGCATTGTACTCCAAGGTCAGCGCGGACGGCGTGTCCTGCTGGGTGCTGGTCTTTGTCGACAACCTGCTCGTCGCCACCAGCAGCATCGAGATGCTGAAGGAGTTGAAGGAGCTGTTGGAGTCCACCTTTGAGCTGCGTGAGATCTCACCGGTGCAGAAGTACCTCGGGCTGGAGATCGTCCGCCATAGGTTGGCGGGGAAGCTGTGGCTGCACCAGCAGGGCTACGCCGACAAGCTGCGTAGGCGCTTCATTGACGAGGAGCAGACCGGGCGCACCCCAAAGACGCCGGTCTCAATCGATGCCTACGTCGAGCTCACCTTCGACGACAAGGAGGCACAGGAGTGATAGAAGGAGTACCGGCAGAAGGTCGGCTCGATGTAGTTCGCAGCGACGACGACAAGGCCGGACATCCCCTTCGCTTGCAGCAAGCTGGGGAGCGGCCTCGCGGTGAGGAGCGACCAGCACTTGCGCGAGGTCGACCGCTGCCTCGCCTACCTCGCCAACAAGCGTGACACCGCCTTGGAGTTTGGCGGTGGACCTGAGTCGCTGGAGCTGGTCGGCTACGTGGGCGACGACAACGCCGGTGACAAGCAGAACAGGACGCGCATGGGCGGCTACGTCCTCGTCTATGGAGGGGCCGCAGTCTCCTGGTCGAGCCAGCGCATCAAATGCGCAAACTTGTCGTCGACCAAGTCGGAGTACATGGCGGCCACCAAAGCCGGCAAGGAGCGACGCCGACTTCACTTCCTCCTCGCAGAGTTCCGGCATCTGGATGCCGGGAAGCCGACCGTCCTCCGGGTGGACAACAAGTCGGCCATCACTGTAGTCGAGGGAATGGGGTTGACGGACAACCTCAAGCACATGGAGCGGCGACAGGCCTGGGTGCAGCACATGGTGAGGCGCGAGAAGTTCTCGCTGAGGTACATCCCGACCACCGCCGGCTGACTTCCTGACGAAGGCGCTGCACTATCCGGCCTTCAACCGGTGTGTGGCGGAGAAGTGTGACGGTCGCCCAGGCGAAGTTGGCGAGTCCGGCCTCGGTGGTGGTATCCCGAGGTCGACGTGGCTGATCAGATGCAGTCGTTAGCGCCAGGTTGACTTGATGTGTGCGCTGTGCAGGTGACGAGGCTTAGCCCGCCAATTATTTGCGAGCACCTGTGAAGTAGGTTTGCTGCTGTTCTGCGGGAGCAACGCTGGCACACCGTCAACCTGCAGTGTTGGCACGCCGTCGACTTTGCACTACTGGATCGCGGTCGACCAAGTCGTGCTGGAACGCGGTCGACCATGCTGCGTTGGCAGTCGACCGACCTGAATGCTAGTTCTGATGTAGTCTTGCCATGCCAACTTCATTGAAACAATTGTTGTCAACTTTCTCTAGTGAAACTCTTGCCAATTTGCCCTAGGAGTGTGCGCACCAGGAAAACGACTAAGGACCAACGAACGTAGAGATCACACGAGCACCCGTGCCTAGCCCGTAGTCTAGCTCTCGTAGTAGTTATCTCCGCAGGGAAAGCCCTTGGGATCTTTTCAATGACTAAGGCTCAGGTCCATGATGTATTAGCGGAAGCATCTCAATGAAAGTAGTTGAACCTCCTTGTACTGGTATGTGAGGACAATATAAGTTTATTATAACGTAGAGATATAAGGCATTTATATAGTATGATTACAAGGAATACGAGAAGTTTTTATTTACTACAATTGTAACTGCTAAAGTGGTTTAAAACAGCGATAACTCGGGTAACTACTCAAAGGTGAGTCAGTTATTTGTTCTTGCAGTCGTGCTGTTTCGTCGAGTCTGATGTTACTGATCAGGGCTAATCTCTGGTTTTGACCAACCTCTATGATCAGTGCTACACCTATGCAAAAACCTGATGATCAGTGTGACCCCTCTGGAAATTTCTTTTGCATTAGGATTCAGGCTAGGTTTTAGAATTTTACCCGGAGGCATCAGTGTAAGACTTTAAAAAACGCTACTTAGTTGGTACATCAAAAGCACACGTCTGGGTGATGCGATGAGATGCCATGGAGAAGACGAGTTCGGGACGGTGCTCCCCTTGGAGGTGGTTCTCCTTGGGATCTGTGCAAAGTGGGCAACGGAACACCCTCCCCAACCTGGAGTGCACGGTGCGTCCGCCTCTCCTCGACCGGTGCGTAACGACGGCGGCGCTAACGAGGTTCTCGACGGAGGTAATCGAGTTAGCGGCAGCGCGGGCACGAGGCAGATTGGAGTGCTCAGGTCCGTTGACGGTGGTGTTGACGGGAGTCAAGCGAGAGTGCAGCGGTCGATGGCACCTCAATGAAGCAGTGAAAGTCCCTCAGCGACGACGCACATGACGGCGGGCGGGATCGCCCCGACGTATGGCTACTTCAAGTTCTCTCCGGACAAGATCACCGTCGCACCTTTGCAAGGCCAACGGGACCTCATCACTTGGAGGGAGTCGATAGAACCATAGCTGGAGGTCGCTGGGCTGAAAGGCTTCGCCGACAGCACTGTGCCAATTCCGCACGAGGACGATGTCAAGCTGCGCGGGGAGTTTTGTGCTGCTCACTTGCTCACTTTTATGGTCATCTCGAGGTGCTTCTCGCCGGTGGTGCAGCTAGCGCTCAGGTCTTGACGAGAGCATCTGGATGCTGGTCACCAAGCATGGCATTTCATCCTGTCGACGTACCAGGCGAAGGAAGACCTGTACATCGGACAATTGGAGGAGCAGATGACACATATTCGGATGGGTGAGCATGAGTCGGCGACGGACTTAGCAACCGTGCTCGACGGATCTTGGCTAAAATGCGGATGGCGGGCGCGGAATACTCAACGACGTCCTACATCACCCACATCGTCAAGGGCCTGCCGCGCAGCTACAACCTCATGAAGAGGATGATGATGATGCCCGGCACGCGTGAGTCCCTTGACGAGGACTCCATCACCAGCTACATCTTTCAAGACGAGGCTATGCAGGAGGCAGAGTAGCCCACGGAGCTCCTTCCGCAGGCGAGTTACGCTGCACCGACGAAGCACAATCGTCCGCAGGGGCAGCGAGGAAAGTCTGGCGGAGGTGGTAGCGGAGGTGGGAGGTCAGCGAAGGACGCCGACCAAGCGACATCAGCTCGTGACAGTGGTCGCGGCAAGGGTTGTCAACGGCGTGAGTGCTGGGTTTGCGGAAGCGCCGACCACCTCTCCTATGACTGCCCCGACCGAGAAGACACTGACGACGATGACCACAAGGGAGGCCGAGGAAGGTTGGGCAACGTTCGTCAAAGTCGGGACGAGAAGTTGCGCAAGGAGAAGCAGATGTCAAAAAAGACGTCGTCGACGAAGGAGGTCGACTCCTCCAGTGGCAAAGGGCATGGTGACCAAGAGGCTTCCTGCTCAATGGTCAGCATGGTGGAGCAGACTATTTCGCTGGCGCCAGAGGCCGGCGAAGACTTCAAAGCGGTCGCAGCAGCCGTGCAGGCGAATCCAATGGTGGTTCTGCTCGACAGCGGTTGCTCACACCACCTCATGGGGATGAAGGAGGCCTTCGTCAACATGGGGCCGAGCGGCAATGTGAAGCATCTGCGTGGCTTCAACGGGGCTCTGCAGACCGTTGAGGGCCGAGGCACCGTCGCTCTACAAGGGGAGGCCAGGAAGCAGGTCCTCATACCTGACGTGCTCTACGTCCCGGGCGTGCAGGCAAACCTGCAGTCAACTGGCCAGTTGAAGGAGAAGGGTGTGCAACTGCAGGACGACGGCGACGAGATGATGCTCGTCAACGCGACCGGAGAGGTGCTCGGTCGAGCACGCTATACCGGCCACGTCCTCTGCACCAACCTTCAACCCTGCTCGACAAAGCTGTCATCGAAGTCGACTAAGGTGGCGGCTCTGCAAACGATTGCTTCGGCAACGAAGTCGACGCCGCCCAGTTGGCAAGCGAGGCTTGCGCACGTTGGCGTCAACATCATCAAGAGCTCGGCAAAGCACAATATTGCCACTGGCCTGCACATCACGCCTTCCACAGGGACCAATTTGCTGTGCGTCTCCTGCGTAGGTGGCAAACTTGTGCGGCATACCTTCCCCGACAAAGTTTCGGATGCGGAGGAAGCCCTTGCCGTTGTGCACATTGACTTGTGCGGACCGTTCCGAGTGGCCGCCAAGGATGGCAGCTACTACTTCCTTCTGCTGAAGGATCGAAAAACTCGCTACGTGTGGGTGAGGCCGGTCGCCAAGAAGAGCGAAGTCTTGCATGTGTTCGAGCAGTAGTTGCTGGTCGTGGAGAGGCAAACCAAGAAGTCTGAGATGATGCTCCGCTCCGACTGCGGAGGCGCAACTGCTTGGAACGGTCGACGCTGTTTCCGGAGACGACACCGCACCAGCTGCTGTCAGGCAAGAAGCCTGATCTCACTCTCGCAAGGGTGTGGGGCTGCATGGTGCAGTTCATGGTCCTTTGAGCAGCAGCGTGGTGGGAAGCTGGCATCAAAGGCTCGTTGAGGGCTATACCTGGGTGTGTCACAGGAAAGCAAGGGATGGGAAGTGCTCGACCTGACAGACAACAAGCTGGTCACGACGGTCGAGGCCATCTTCTACGAGACGATGTCCCTGGAGGTGTGGAAGGTGACACATGGGCCAGCATCGTCACGGGCGCAGACCCACTCTCCAACGGACTCCTCGACGGCGACGTTCCCACTGCTCGCCGAGGTTGACGAGGCTCTTGACGAGGATGCCGAGGAGGTCCATCTTACTCCTCCTCCTCCTGTTCCTACTGCACCACCTGTTGTTGCCGACTTGCCTGAGCAGCCACCTTCGTCAGCCACTGGCGACGAGGGGAGCCTGCGGACATTGCCTGTGGCGCCGTCCAGGGGCATCGCCAGCGACCGACGTGATGTCCAGCTCGTCAACGAGAGTGCGAAGCCTTCGACGGCAGGGGAGCTGCGGGTGGAAAAGATGCAGCTGACAGGGGAGCCATTGACGAAGGAAGCGTTTGCAGAGGAACCGCCGACAGGGGAGCAGTTCCACGATGGTTCGTCGAGTGACGTTGTGGAGGTCATCGGTGAACCTCATGACAATGAAGGAGAGCTGTCTGCAGGGGAGCAGTCCACTGACAGCGATGTGGTGGAAGTCAAAGCTGACGAGCCTCCGCTGCGACGTTCCACTCGTGTCAACTTTGGCAAGTCTCGCAAGAAGCTGAGCTACCATGCTTGCTTGCCCCCCACCTCCTACAGCACGTTGCTCGACGATGCGCAGGACGACGTCGACGTGCCCGAGCTCGACCCTGACATGCACGTTGACCCAGATCATCGCTGGGACATCGCGACAATGACACTGAAAGAGGCCCTGGCAAGCTGGAAAGGCAAGGCGGTGAAGGCGGTGATGGACGAGGAGATTCGGAGCCTTATCGCCAACGGCACATGGGAGCTGGTCGAAAGTCCGCGCGGGGTGAACATAATGAAGAACCGGTGGGTGCTGATGACGAAGTATCACATCGATGATACGGTCGCTCGTGAGAAGGCACGTTTAGTCGTGAAGAGCTTCACGCAGGTGTACGGCGCCGACTACGAAGAGACGTACGCACCGGTCAGCAGCTACGTCATGTTGAGGATTTTCCTTAGCATCGTCGCTGTCCGCGACTTGCATCTAATGCAGCTTGACATGAATAATGCATTCTTGCAGAGTAAGCTGGACAGGGTGCTATACATGTACCAGCCAGACTACTATGGCGATGGAACTGGCCGGGTGTGCAAGCTGTTGAAAAGCCTCTACGGACTGAAACAGTCACCACTGTTGTGGTACAGGGTCCTCGACGGAGTGTTGCTGGGCACTGGCTGGAAGAAGAGCCAGGTCGACGAGGCTCTCTACTTCAAGGCCGGTGACGGAGGAGTGATGTGTTGGGTGCTTGTCTACGTCGACGACCTACTCGTCGCCAGCTGCAGCCTCGCGATGCTGAAGGAGCTGAAGGAGCTGCTGGAGGCTGCCTTTCAGCTGCACAAGATCAGCTCGGTTGAGAGGTAGCTTAGGTTGGAAATCATTCACGACAGGTCGGCAAGGAAGCTATGGCTGCACCAGCAGTCGTACGTCGACAAGCTCCGCAAGCGTTTCATCGACGAAGAGCAGACCGGGCGCATCCCGAAGACGCCGGTCTCCGTCGACGCCTATGCGGAGCTGACATTCGATGACGAGGATGCTCAAGCGCGTGAGGAGGAAGAGTACAGGCAGAAGGTTGGCTTGTTGCAGTTCGTGGTGACGACGACGAGGCCAGACATCGCGTTCGCGTGCAGCAAGCTGGGAAGTGGCCTGATGGTGCGGAGTGATAACCACTGGCGCGAGGTCGACCGCTGCCTGCACTACCTCGCCCACACCCGCGACACCGCTTTGGATTTTGGCGGTGGACCAGAGTCACTGTGCTTGGTCGGCTACGTGGACGCCGACGACGCGGGTGACAAGCAAAACCGGACGAGCACGGGTGGCTATGTGTTCGTCTTTGGAGTGGCTGCAGTTTCCTGGTCAAGCCAGCGCATCAAGTGTGCGACGCTCTCCTCGATCGAGTCGGAGTACGTCGCGGCCACGGAAGCTGGCAAGGAGGCTCGTCGACTTCGCTTCCTCCTTGCAGAGTTCGAGCTACTAAACCCTGGGATGCCGACTGTCCTTCGTGTGGACAACCAGTCGGCCATCACTATCGCGGAAGGCTTGGGGCTGAAGGGCAACCTCAAGCACATGGAGCGGCGTTATGCTTGGCTGCAGCAGATGGTGAAGCGTGGGAAGATTGCGTTGAAGTACATCCCCACCTCTGAGCAGCCAGCTGATTTCCTGACGAAGGGGCTGCACTTTCCGGCCTTCAACCGGTGCTCCGACGCGATCAGCCAAGTTCGTCTGGCTAACGTTGGCGACGGTGATGACGATGTGCAGCAATAGGTGCCGTGCCCTTCTACACGGCTGGTGCGATGACCGGCGTGTTGTGTGGTGTGTGCACGCTGACGAAGGATTTTCCCAGTGTATTCTATCCCTTGGGTTCTGGGTGGACCTTGTGCGTAGGGTGCCCAAGCGTGAGCGTGGCAGGAGAGTGTTGAAGGAAGTTGGCCCCGCCCTCGCATGGGCAAATCTGACTTCATGGTCGGGTGTGCGGGGGGTGCAACCGATCGTCTACAGGTGTACGATGGTTGTCTGTACGCGAGATGTATTAGGGAATCCATGCAAGAGTAATTGAAGCATCCGCGAGTGCAACTCGTGGCACATGTACAAGTGGCGTAGCTCGTGCAGAAGTTCGCGGGTGTTCGTCTGCTCAAGATCGCGTCTGACCCTGCGCACTCTTGAGACTGCACATGCGAATTTTGGCCAGAAATTCGAATGTGCCCTAATTTCGACCTATCAGGGGCTGACATTTTGAAATGTTGACCGAGTTGTTTAGCGAAGGTGCTCGACGAAGGTCATCGTCCGATGATGACGAAGGTCAACCGGCGATGACGAAGGTCATCATCCTGCTGAGATGTTGGAGACTTCACCTGGTTGACCAAGTTACCTTCTCGACGAGGTGCGCGAAGGTGTGCGAACGTCGTCGAGGTTGCTGTGTCGAAGTCGACCGACGTGGCAGCTCATGGTCGACGTGGCTCATCATGTGCAACCGTCAGCATGTGGCTGACAACCTGCGCAATGTGTGTGACAGTGCACGTCATGCATAATTGTCTACAAGCACATGTGAAGTAGGTGCTTGCACATGTGCTTACAATCACTTGCGGATGCAATGTTGGCAAGCCGCGCGGATGCAATGCTGGCAAGCTGCGCGGATGCTGCGTTGGCAAGTCGCGCGGGTGCAGCGTTGGCATGCCGCCATCTGCAGCGTTGGCAAGTTGCGTACGAGCTGTGTTGGCGGACCGCAAACTAGCTCCATTGGCAGGTCGACGACTTTGTCGTGCTGGCGATCGACCTTCCTGAGTGCTAGCAAACCTTGCATGTGATGTAGTCAATCCTTTGTCATTGCTTGTTCATTCCAAACTCTGTCTTCTCACATTTTCCTTAGTGAAATTCTTGTTGTTTTGCCTTGTGAAAACACAAGTCCTAGAGAATACAGACCGAGCTACGATCACTCTACCAACTCGTGCCTACCGTCCATTCTAGCTCCCACCGTTATAGAGTTTATCTCCTCAGAAAGGAGGGGGGGTGGGGGGGGGCCCTTCAGGGTAAAACTCGCTAAGAAGATCGTAAACCGTGACATATCATAAAAATCTAAGCTCCAGAAAAAATTACCCTCTGGCATCAGTGTGAGTACCAAAAACCACCCTGCTAATCAGAGTATCAAGGTGATTTACACTGATAAAATTAGGCCCGTCACTAACCTTTGACCTTCGCTTCAACTTCATATTGTTGTCGCTTTTGTCAACCTCTTTGCTACAGCTTGGTTGACTCATGTTGCTTTGGTATGGATGTGTTTCGTTCTTGTTATAGCGCTCGACATATCAGAAGCATGAAATATATGTTTCTAACATGCTCTACATTAACCGTTGGGGTTGATCATATTGCGCAAAGTATATCTTAACAAACATTCGTCGATTGTTTCGTTTGACCAAGGTAACGGTCCATCAACAGCCGTCGTCCATCGTTGTATTACATACAAGTAGAGAAAATACCTAAATTTGGATTGAACACAACAATGCACTTATGATTCATGCGTTATGTGGTCGCATATTTTTTCCTAGGTTTAGTTTAAACTTGCCCTAAGCAATTTTTTTTGTTTATAAGAGATATATGAACAAAAACTGATCAATTATTTCTTCCATCACGTATCCTTATCATTATAACCAATTTGCGGCCCAAGAATGAAATAAACGAAACAAAAACTCCCTTTGATTGGATATGTTTTTTTTCTTGTTCAAGAGTGACATCGTAACATTATTACGAACTAAGTGTGAATAATCGTCTTGGGACCTTGGGGACAGTCTAGAAATCACTTAGGCAAAATATGGGCTGCCTTGAATTCTCAGTCAAGAAAGGGCGATTGCTCTTTCAAGCCTTCTTCCTCCCTCACCGAAATGCTATCATAACTGCGAGAGGTTCGAAGCAAACTAGGAAGCCTCGCTAAGATTGTAGTGCATTGTGCTGTAAAGGTTGTGCTACAACACAATAATTGTCGTATGTGAAACATGGACAATATCTTGAGCGGGAAGCATGCCTCCCTTCCCATTGACAGTCACGGGACCAGCCACAAGTTGGACAAGTCAACCACGGGTGTTTAAGTTCGTAACCAGGTAACCTTTCTTATGACGGGCAATTGTTTATGTGGTGTAGATGCTTTCTTTCCCAACTTGGTGACTGTACCCTGAACTTCGCACGCAATGCTCAACTGAGTCACTCACGGGCAAAAACGTTCGCGAGTGATTGCTATTCTGTATGGGAGAACCTTTGGACACGGGTAGGGTGAGCAAGGACTAGACCAGATGAAAGCAGTGGCTGTCAAATTCACACTGCCAGAAATGTGAGCGAACTGCAGTATGAATTGTACACTTGTTGGCTCACAAGCCCAACCAGCCACGTCCAGCGCGACCCCATGGTTCGAGTGGAAGGGTCCTGCCGTGCCACACAGGGTCAGCGAACGGGGAGCTTACACTGTACAGTAATTCTGGTGTACACCAGAATGCTATGCACCAGTCCATCCGGGCCCTGGTGGGTTGGTTTCCACCAGGGCCCCCTTCTGGTGGAAACGGGTTTCCACCAGGGCCGCACGCGCATGCCTGGTGGGTCGCGACCTCCAGCTGGGAATCGCACACGAGAGGGAGTCCCCCGCCCCCTCCCAGGTCCCTAGCGAGATCTGGGCCCCTGGCAGCTGGCCCCGCACTGAGCCCCCTCCACGCCAGCGCCACGCAGCCCGGGACCACACCCGGATGTCCCCCAAAGCCCAGCCCTGGCTTGCGAATCCCCTCGCGAAACCCCTCGCGACCCAATCACGCGGGCCCCGAGCGCGCCGAAGCTGGTCTAGCAAATCGGAGCCGTTTTTTATGGGCTTGGGGGCCGGATGGACCTAGCGAAACACTTCGCACGCCTGGCCGACCGTACGAAGCGTCGCCTGTGCGCGCCGGCCAATCGGTGACGGTCCATACCGGATCCCTGGTTCGGAAACCCATCGCCAAATACTCTTCGCGCGTGCGGGGGGTCGCCATGGTTCGCCTATAAATCATCCGCAATTTATGAGAGTGTTCACCCAACGTACTGATGTTACACTCTTTTTATTACTCGCAAATAACAAACGCGATAGACATTTCACATGACAGTTCCATTAAATTTTAAATTCCCCTAGTTGTAAAGCCCTCCTTCATTTTGTGTTTCTTTTATTTACATACATTCGAAAGTGCTGTGTTCTCCGTGCTCGTTTTTTTTAACGCGATTTACATTTCTACACGCGTGTTGTGTATTCTTCGTTTGTGTAGAAAGTGGTAGTTTGGGATCGTAACCTTGCTTTTTGGCAGACGCAACGAGGAATACACCCCACCCGAGGTGGTAACCGTCGCCCCTTGCATGCAGTCCGCGGTCGGGGTGCTATATGGTGGGTGATGGTTCCACCCGCATGCATGAACGGGAACGCCCCCCACCTCAGGATGTCCGAAGGGGCCCGCGGGTTCATCCCCTCCACGCGCAATGGCACCCCCCTGCCTGTTGCTCACGCTGCCCCCTTCCCGGATGCGTCCCGTCCCTATTAGGCCCGTGAAACCCTGTTTCACGGGCTCATTTTACCTTTCTTACTTTGCTCTCCTTCTTCTCAACCTGCTAAGTCCTCTCCGCCTACGTCTCGGTGCGAGCGATCTTCTGTGCTGTAGAGTTTGCGATCGCGTTCGCGTTTAGGCAGTGGGCGCTCGTAGGGTTTATCGCATCGACCGCGTTGTAGGTAATTACACGCGTTCTGCCCCCGCCATGGCCGGTCGCAAATTGAAGGCACTGTTGAACAGTGGCGAGCAGGGCGCTACTTACACTGTTACGATCTCGATCGCGGGCGCCACTGTGGAGCTCCCCCCCGAGCAGAGGAAGTGCTTCTCCGATGATAAGCATCCTTTCACCGCGACCTCCTTCAACTTTGTCGCATGGTAGGTCTACCTTGCGATGCCAGGCTTGTTAAGGGCGCCTTTTTGGGGTCGCATCTCGCCGGCTTAAGGCTTGTTTAGGTCATCCACAGATGCTTGCATCGCGGTCGCGTAAATCGTATTCGCGTGACATTTTCGTCTGCATACAGTTCCGTCCGATCCATCTATTGACCCCTTGATTCCTCTCGCGAAACCATTGATTCCTGTCCGGGGTGTTTCCACGCTTAGCGCCACACCCCGACCACGATGATTCTGTGTCTATTTTTCCCGTTTCCTGTGCGACCTCACCCTGGAAAACCCGCTTTGTCCGCGTTTGTCACCCCACTGCCGCGGCTGAGCATCTTGCCACGGTGGACCAAATTGTCAAGTACGTATGTTGCAGAGGTGCTGCTTTTACGCTTGGTTGCTATTATACCTCCGTGTCTGAGATACGTATTTTGAACCGTGCAGGTGGTTTCGCGGTCGTGTTTGCCTCTACTACGGGAGCGATACTGTCCAGTGCGTCCGGGCAGGGCAGCTGGGCGAGCCGACGCGCCATGTGGACCTGGTGAGTTTGTTAATGTTCGCGGTTTATATGTCGCATTTCATTTGGCCGCGTTTAACACTACATTCCGTCCACCCTGTTTCCTTTCAGGATATTTCTTCCTGGAAGCCCCCTTGCGGTCCACTCGCATGTGGGTTTGCATTCGATAGAGTTCTCAACGACCTCGACGCGGTTGTTGGACACGACCCTGCTCCTTGCATTGCCAAGCCAATTTCCAGGACGCTGAACACATTGCGGCAGGATGCGAAACGCGCCGCTGAAGAGCTCGCGTTCAGATCCCGGTGCGGCATCGCGGACGGTCATGGGGGGGATGCTCACGGCAATGACCGTGAGAGGTCGCACGAACACCCCGCGGGATCCCACGTGTCCGAACGCGATAACATCGCTCTCAACACAGCTCTTGCACTCGCGAACACAGGGGAGGGGGACCAGGGGAAACCGGACAACAAGGAAGAGGGCTTGAGCTCTGACTACGACGAGGACGCCCCTGTTAACGCGCCGCAGGGTGGAGATGACAACAATGAAGAGGAGGCAGACGAGGCAGAGGGTCAGGGTCGCGGTCAAGACGAGGCAGACGAGGCAGAGGGTCAGGGTCGTGGTCAAGACGAAGAGGATGCCGCGGAGGATCACCAGCGCGGTGATCTGGAGCTGGAGGGTTGGAAGAAATGGAGGAGGAACAGGACGACGCAGATGATGAGGAAGAGGAGGAGGAGGTGGCAGAAATCGCGGCCAACAATTCCGGGCGGTCGGCGGTCGCGGTCGCGGGTGCAGGGAAGAGTATTCGCAGTCTTCAGGCTGTGCTGTCCCCCCGCCATGGTAGCGCGACCCCGTCGGGCGAGTTTGCGGGCAAGAGTCCGGTCTTGGGCAAGCGGAAACACTCGGAGCTGGTGAAGATGGCTCCTGAGAAGCTGGCCGCGGAGATCCTCCGTTTGAACCAGCAGTTGAAAAATCAGACGCGCAAGCTGGATGAGATCGCGTCCGCGGTGCCCGGTGCTGAATTCGCGGTGGTGATCACGCTGAAGTACAAAGAACTCGAGGCCACGGTGGAGAAGGTGCTAACCCACGTGCAGAACACGGACCGGGTGATACGCAGGGAAGCCAAGCTGGCCGCGAAGGACAGGGCGGAGAATCGCGACATGCGGGAGGTGCTGAAACGTGCTGCGGTCCGGTTGGAAGACTGCGCGGGGAGCATGAAGGGGGTGGTTGTGGACTCCATAGAGAGCGCCCAGAAGAAGCTCACAGACAAGGTCGCACGGAAGATAGACGGCCCGTCATCCAGCATTGCGAGTACCGCCGAGAAAGCGATCACAACTAGTGGCGTCACGAACTCCCTCAACATCATCATCGCGATGCTTTCCGGGCGTGCAGCACTGCAACAAGTCCCCGATGGACCGCGTGGGAAGGAGTTCGCGGAGAAGGAGGCAGGGAAGATGGCCGCGGAGAAGGAGGTCGGGAAGAAGGCCACGGACAAGGAGACAGTGAAGAGGGTCGCGGACAAGGAGACAGGGAAGAGGGTCGCGGACAAGGAGGCAGGTAAGTGTGAGAGCAGCAGGGGTGGGAAGCGGCAGAAAGGGGTCGCGATCCATAGCATCACCGACCTTCTGAAGAGGGTGGCGCGGTCGCCGAACGTGCTGCGGGGACCAACAGGGGGGCTGCTGCCGCTGCTGGACCACCGCCTGCGACCTTGGGGGTGGAAGTTGGTAAAGGCAAGGCCAAGGTCGAGGACGCCCCGCCAAACACCACCTCCACCACCACCGCCATCACCACCGCGATTGTGCCCGCGTCAGGCAACACCGCCGCGGTCGCGCCACAACAGCCTGGACCCAGCTCTATCGCCCCTGCCATCCCCCCCTCTGCAGATGTGAAGGCGAAGAATCAGGGCCGCAGTGGTTGTAAGCCTCCTGTAGCCGCGTTGAAGTGTGAACGCGACGACGACGACGACGACTCGGACGCGGACGATGAGGTTGAGCTTGTGATGCAGAGGTTCTTGGGGCCAAGCGACACTAGCAGAACAAGCGGCAAGCGCAAGGGTTGTGGTATCCGCCCTCCGCCCAGGGGTGGGGAGGGGATGGTGGGCGAACCGTGGCTGGGGGGGAGACGTTGCTGGCTCGGACATCACTCTCTCCAAGAGGTGCAGTATCTGACCGCGATCGCGGTGATGTGTTACGACAAGAAGATAGACCCCAGGCTCAAGCTGACTGCGCAGCTGAAGAGTGAGTGGGCCGAGGACATCTCCGCGGCCGGGACATTGTGCACCGGGCTATTCGCCACCATGCACCTCCACAACCTTTGCGGCAATGTTGACAGGTACGGTCATCTGATCACTCATTTGTTTTACGCGGTCACACCCGTGCCTAACCATGTTGCGTGTTACCCCATGCATGCAGGTACCACCACATGTTCAAGGCCTACCGCGACCTCACCCGCCGCGGGTCCCCGATCAGCAACGCGATAGCTTGGGCAGCCGCGGTGGGGAAGGAGGCTGCAGATGAGGAGCCCGATGTCACCGGCGCCCAAACGGGCCTATTCGCTGGTGCGGTCGCGTGCGCCATCGCGATGGTGTGGGAGACCAGCAACGGTCTCGAACTCGAGGCTATCGATGATGCTGGATACTCCGCGACGCAGCTTGCTGGCACGCCAGAAGAAACGGCCCACGGTTACGCCACGATCGTGGCCGCGGTTTTCAAGTGGGCCAGGAAGGAGAATGCTCGCAAGCAAGCCTCTGAGGTCACACCAAAGCAGATCGCGGAGAAGATTGAGACCGCGGCCGTGAACCGTCTTGGTGCACGACTTGGAGACCTCACTTTAGTCGCTATGGTCGCGCACGAGGCAGTAGACGTGCTGATGACCTGGTGCGACTGCAAGATCACGGCCAAGGCAATGGAGGCCAACAGGCTCTACCTCTCTTTGCCGGAGAAGCGGGTGTCCGCGAAGAAGAGGTCCGCGTGAAGGTGGTAGTATAGAGGATGTGAACTCTAGGTGACAAAGACTCTTGTATGTGTGGTCGCATGAGACTCCTGGTAGTGTAGGTAGCTTGCCCACCCTGCTTGAGATTTTCTCGCAGTGGCCATTCTGTCTGTGTTGTGTACTCCCTCCCCTTTTTCGTAATTCAACTCTTTTGTTTCTCACGCGGCCAGGGATTTGCGTAAATCCACCATGGGCATTGACCTAACATCACCCCTAAATAGGCACGTCGCTGATGGGAAGTATGCACGAGAGAAATAGCCGCGGGCAGTATGTGAACGTGTATGCGGTCACCTTAAACACGCATTTTTTTGTGAACAAACTGTACAGACCACACAATTCAACCGCGGTACAATTAACACCCGAATCTAGTAGTATGGTACTGGGTGTACCTGTTTGAAACACAATCTAAAGCTATTTCCCAACGCGCACATAGTAGGACCACCCAATTAAGCTAGTCGGGGCATCTGGGCACAGTACTGAGGCCACGCGTCCGGAAACTCTGACGCGGGTAGAGAGGCATCGATCATGCGGTCGCGTACCAGCATCCATTTCACCCGCAACTGCACCTCCGCCGGAGAACCTTTTTTCAGCTCGCTCAGGTTCAAGTCAACACTCTTCTTCACCGCGATACCTTCCGACACACCCAGCATGCCCACAGTTCGAGACACGAGGTCGAGCTTATCGAGCACGACCGCAATGTTGTTTCCCTGCTCCACCCTGCGGGAGATGAAGTCCATGACTCGCTTTAGACGGTTTATCGCATTCTAGGCAGCGTTCTGGCCGCCTCCCTCCTTCCCAATTAGCTCGGCCATTCGCGTAACTGCACTGCGGGGTCGGGACAAGAGCGACTCTGGACTCTCGCGGATCAGCGGGTGCGTGGACTTGTACAACTTCCATCCGTCCGATGGCTTGGTCGCGTTGACCCATGGTTTCATGATTGCGTCCCGAATTGTCTCGTCCCTGGTCGGCTGTGCGGGTTTCTTACGCGTTCTCTGGTTGGTGGGGGTTGCGGCATTGGTAGGCGCGGCCGTGGCTCCAGGAGTGTTTGCCGGACTCGGATCCGCGGTCGGCCTTGAGCTGCTCACGGTGAGACGCGACAGCTGGGCCTCCAGATCATTCACGCGTTTATCTTTCGCGGCCAGCTCCCGATCGCGTTCTTCCAACAGACCCTCCAGCTCTTTCACCCGTTTATGAGTCGCTACCAACTCTACACCCAGCCTGGTGTTGTCCGTGCAAACGAGTCAGGTACTCAGTGAGGACGGTCACCTGGTTCTGTGCGTCCATTATGGTACTGACCTCCTGCATATACAGAACGCGAACGCAATATTGTGATGGATACTCATAGACATTACAGCCGAATTAGTAACGCAACCATATAGTACGCACTGCGGGATGGGTCAGTGCAGATGTGTTACGCTGTACTATGGCCAGCTGATTTGCCAAGGAGACATCTGCTGCCCACCGCGCAAATTCCTCCGTCTGGCAGAGCGGGTTGTTGACCACGTACGGGTGTCACGGGTGGTGGATGTAATACATGGTCAGGTCTTGCGTGACCGCCATCCTAGCCTCCCCATCCAGCTCCTTCAGTATGTTTAGACCCGCGGTGTCCTGCTTCTCCGCCTTGTCCTCGCTGACCATCTTCCCGTTGTAATCATGGCACTGTGCAACACAACAACGCGGTAGTTAGCGCGGTGCCCGAGGGTTATGTGGAATGATCGCGGTCATTTGATACTACTGTACGCGGCCCACACATACCTGTTTCTGTCCTTTGACCAGTGCGGCCCAGGGGAAAATGTGCTTCCTCAATTGCTTCTCCAGCTTCTCACTCACCGGAACAGTTGCGCGACCTATGAAGTAGTCACCATCAACACCTGTGAAGCCAGCCTTCAGGAGCACGGCCTCCCTCGGAATAGTTGTGAGGTAGTGCTTAGTCATCACGTCGATGAAGCGCCAACCCCCCAGTCTTGCCAGCTGATCAGAGGGCATTCCGTCCGCAGACGAGTGCTGAGCCCCACCAGCTCTCGTCGCGTGAACCACAGGCGAGTATGTGATTCCCGCGTCCCCCAGAATCTTCGCCGCCCAGTCGTGATGAGTCGTGGACGGTATTTGCTTCTCTATGCCCGTGCGAAGGGGGAAGAAGAGGTACTGGTCGTACCACGTCGAGGGTTCCGTGAAGTCGAGAGGGGGGGCTATGTCCCCGTAGAGGATGGGGACCAAGTCGTACACTCAGTGCAGCCAGAGCAGCGTGGCTCCGACCGCGCACAGAGTCCAATCTATGTGTCTCACTGCCGAGATGTAGTTGAGCAATAAGTCCTTGTCTGTCTTGCCCGTCCTGCACGCGCAGACAAAAGCGAACGCGTTCCGCATTGGGTCCGTCTCGGATTTTGCGTCGAGCTTCCACATCATCATGTCTGGAAGCTGGAGGTTTCTGATCGTGCACCCGCTGGCTAGTGTGTGATGACCCAGGACGGTCATCGTCCGGATGCAGAGGTCGCGATGCATTGCCTGCGTGTATCGTTGCTTGGCTAGTGTGAAGTTGCTCAAGATGGCGGCCATGCTGGTCTTCCGCATCATCTTCTTGAACTCGTCTGGGTTGTATGTGTCCGGGGCCGTGCCTCGATGACGATCCATGTGTTCCCTGCACAACCAGTTGGACGATAGTGAGTCTGTTAGTGAACGCGGTTTCATTGGACATACGCGTTCACTAGGTTCGTATACTTTCGCGATTAACCGCTTGTACTGGTCGCGTACTTGAACGCGGACCCAGATGCGACACTCCGCAAAGTCGCGTAGCAGGTTCAGAACGGGCTTCCTGAAGATGGCCCCGTCCAGCTTGATGAGGAGGTTCAAAGCCTTGAGACGCCCCATCAGCATTGCAGTGGAGCAATGGCTTCTCTTCTTCAAGGTCTTGTTGGGCCGCTTGAGGGTGGCCATCCTGTCCGCCTGTGCGACCATCTCGTTCGCGAGGAAGGTCACATATTTGCGTAAGCACCACGGATTCGTCTCGGGGCCGTGGAACCACTGCACGTCGCCCTCCGCCATCTTCCAGTCACCACCCATGTTCTGCTCGAGCGCGGCCCCGATCTCGTCTAGGTTCGCGTTTCTCAACGAGGCCTCCTCACCGAACCTACTCACGTCCAATTTGTGCAGCTCGTGCACCATGAAGAGCTTGTACTCTCTGGCCCAACCGCGATACTTCTTCAGCGTGGCCTCAGAGACACCGTAGAGGATGCCCATGCACATCTCTCTTTTTGCGGCCGGCGTGTCCTCCACACCAAGCCCGTTCCAATCCGCGATGGGGACCTCCAAGTCCGTTCGCGTGCCCCGCACCGGTTCGTTGTCTTCCGCCTCCTCCTCGTTGAGCGCGGACAGCGAGTTCGAAAGGTAGTTTTCGGGTTTCAACTGTCGTCCACATCGTCAGCGTCTTCCTCGTCATCCTCATTGCTTTGCCCTTTGCTCCCCCCCCTCGATACGTTGCGTGCCGTGTGCGGCACGACTTCGACTCGCCGCCTCCTTATACACGGTCTACTGACTGGCACGTTCCCGGTACCTCCGGTCGCGTTAACACCGTTACCTCTGCCGCCGTTGCCTGTCACCCCAGGCGCTCTCCGCCCGTTCGCACTACCTCCGTTCCCTCCCACACCGGTCCCACGTCCCGCGCTCGCTCTCCCACCCCTTCCTCTCGCACCTGTCCCTCTTCCCGCGTTCCCTCTCACACCAGTCCCTCTTCCTCCTCCCGCGTTTCCCCTTGCACCAGTCCCTCTTCCTCTTCCCGCGTTTCCTCCTGCACACGCTCCACGTCCCGCGTTCCCCGCGTTCGCCTGTGGTTTCCCACCTACACCGGTCGCGTCCACTGCGGTCGGTTGCGCGGGGGTGCGGATGTGGACGTCCGGGTTTCCTGGCAACAGTGAGTTCAGGTTCCATATTGGCGGTGAATGTGCACGCGCGCTTGCATTCATCCCCGCTCCACCATTCACCTCACGTACTATTTCGCCGGTATTCGCGTTCGATAATGGGTCGTCTGTTCGCGGCTGTGTGTCCACACCGACCACTATTGGTTCTCTAGGGTCTGGCGGGGCTTGCCCCGTTGGCTGGCTTTCCTGATAGATCGCGCTGGGGAATGGGGTTGACGGGGCGACTGGAGGAGTCGCGTCAGACGCAGGTGCGTGCACTGTGGGCGGTGGTTGATCGCCGATGTACCCGTACCTGAATCCCACATTCGCGTACTGCGGCCCTACAAATCCCATAGAGCTGGCTTGTGGGCACGAACGGGGACGCGGTGTGTTGTCCATCAACCTGTGGTCCGGGATGAGGCGTGGATACTCCATGCGCGGTCAGATCATCCTGCTGATTTTGAAACGCGACCGTCCCAGCCACAAACAGAATATGTGGCCGCGGTGCTAGGTGGAGCCCGTTCACCAGTTGCTGTAGGTGGAACACGGGCATCCGCGACCCAATAACCACAAGCTGCACGTATGGGATGCTCCATGTGGGGTTGAGCGCGTGCACGCCTTGCAAGGGGGCGAGAGGCGGATCGGTATTATGGATTTGCTGCGCGGATGTGTCGCCTATAGCATTGATGGACTCGTGAAGTATTGGCGCCGCGACGTAATTCACGGTATGCATGCGGCGTGCGATAATGTCCCTACTCCTATTCACCGCGCGCGTCAACATGATGCGCGGTCACTACTTGTACACCCGGGTGTGACTGCGACCGCGGTGCTCGCGGACATTCGAGAGCGACACACACCTTAACCGCGACCCTGGTGTCCCGTTTTCCGTCTAAGTCCGGTGAATCCAATGGGTCATGAGAGGGAAGAGCTTGGTGTGCAACTAGCGTGCGAAAGGCGAAAGTGTGGGCATGCACAGAGTAATGACCGGACTCTGCGTGGACGTGATTGACACGCTACCGCGATCACGCCTCGACCAAACAGCGACTGCTGTGTGGCTCGTTCGAATTGCTGCATGTGTCAGCCAGCATGGAGCCTACCAGATCGCGCCAGCTGTTTCCAAACCGAATCAAGCGGTGCGCTTACCCACCCACTCCTTGTGCGAATTTTGTTCGCGATAAGATGCGAGACAACAGAACCAGTAGCTGCGCTCCATTTTTTTGCGAACGCTCAGTTGCATGCGCGGGAAGTCCCGCTCGTTAATGTTCCCGACCAATCGCCTGCGTTTTCTACCGAGTCGCGCATGCATCGGCGCGTAAGAACGAGATGGGTCCCTTCAGTTTTTGGGGGGGCGAGGAGCTTTCGGTAGAAACCTGGTGGGTTTCACTAAGCCATGCAGGGCCGCGCTAAGGCCAAACCTGGTGGGATTCTGGGTGGCCGACTGTCAAACTCATATGCTATAGTCTGTGTAGGCTGTAGTGGGGTAGACAATATGGGGTACAACACTTCTAGGTTTTCCTACTTGTACCCACCTGCTTGCTAGTTCATTCATTCCTCATTTCTTCACATGGTATAGAGCAGGTTCCCTAGTGGGAACGCTTCCTTGGGCCCACCACTGAAACTTTTTTTTCTGACCGGAGCGACAATCGCTCCTGCTCGAGGCGCGCCTTGTGAGCTGCCCTTCTGTCAACCTCTCTTAGAGGCCCCTCTCACGGCCCCTCGCGCCGCTCCTAGCGGCCCCGTAGCCGCCCTTCCAGGCCCCTCGCGCCCCCTAGCGATCCCGTCACCACCCCTACGCGGCCCCGTCGCCGCTCCTAGCGGCCCTGTCGCCGCCCCTAGCGGCCCCGTTGCCGCCTCCCTACCTATGCGACCCCGTTGCCGCCCCTACGCGGCCCCGTAGCCGCCCCTATCGGCCCCGTAGCCGCCCCTACGCGGCCCCGTCGCCACCCCTAGCGGCCTCGTCACCGCTCCCCTCCCTACGCGGCCCCGTAGCCGCTCCTACGCGGCCCCGTTGCCGCCCCTACGCAGCCCCGTAGCCGCCCCTAACGGCCCCGTCGCCGCCCCTAGCGGCCCCGTAGCCGCTCCCCTCCCTACATGGCCCCGTAGCCGCCCCTACGCGGCCCCGTCGCCGCCCCTAGTGGCCCCGTCGCCGCCCCTAGCGGCCCCGTCGCCGCTAATCTCCCTACCCGGCCCCGTTGCCGCCCCTACGCGGCCCCGACGCCGCCCCTACGCGGCCCCATCGCCGCCCCTGGCGGCCGCGTAGCCGCTCCCTTCCCTACGCGGCCCCGTCGCCGCCCCTACGCGGCCCTATCGCCGCCCCTACGCGGTCCTGTCGCGGCCCCTAGCGACCCCGTCGCCGCACCTAGCGGCTCCGTCGCCATTGACACTCCTACGCGGCCCTGTTGCCGCCCCTACGTGGCCCCGTTGCCGCTCCTAGCGGCCCCGTCGCCGCTCCCCTCCCTACGCGGCCCCGTCGCCGCCCCAACGCGGCCACGTCTCCGCCAATAGTGGCCACGTCGCCGCTCCCCTCCCTAGGCGGCCCCGTCACCGCCCCTAGCGGCCCCGTCGACGCCCCTACCCGGCCCCGTCACTGCCCCTAGCGGGCAGCCAGCCGCCGAGCCGCCCAGCAAAAGCAGCCGCCACTGCAGCAGCCGCCCATGGAGCAGCTGCCACTGCAGCAGCCGCCCCTGGAGCAACCACCACTGCAGCAGCCGCCCCTGGAGCAGTCGCCACTGCAGCAGCCGCCCCTGGAGCAGCCGCCACTGCAGCAGCCGCCCCTGGAGCAGCCATCACTGCAGCAGCCGCCCCTGGAGCAGCCGCCACTGCAGCAGCCGCCCCTGGAGCAGACGTCACTGCAGCAGTTGCCCCTGGAGCAGCCGCCACTGCGGCAGCCGCCCCTGGAGCAGCCGCCACTGCAGCAGCCGCCCCTGGAGCAGCCGCCACTGCAGCAGCCGCCCCTGGAGCAGCCGCCACTGCAGCAGCCGCCCCTGGAGCAGCCGCCACTGCAGCAGCCGCCCCTGGAGCAGCCGCCACTGCAGCAGCTGCCCCGGGAGCAGCCGCCACTGCAGCTGCCGTGGAGCTCTCGCTCTACAGTGGTAGCGGCATCTCCGTTGCCGCCGTCGTACGCCTGCCCTTCTCACCACTGGTGACCACTGCCCTGCCCGTACTACTGTTACCGCTGCTCTTACTGCTGCTGCTCTTTCCACTGAAACTGCTGCTCCTGGCGTGGCCAGATGCAGCTCCAAAGTCGCCCGCGTGAGTCCCTCACCCCCCAACAGCTACGTGAGTGGTACGCTAGTTGGGGTTGTCAGCGTGGCCGTAGTGGGAGTCGTCCTGGAGTGAGTAGTTCCACAACTGCTTGTAGTGGCAGGATGCAGCTCCAGCGTCGCCCGCGTGAGTCCCTCACCCCCCAACAGCTTCGTGAGTGGTACACCAGTTGGGGTTGTCAGGGTGGCAGTAGTGGGAGTCGTCCTGGAGTGAGTAGTTCGGCAGCTACTTGAAGTGGCCGGGTGCAGCCTCAGCGTCGTCCGCGAGTGGTCCTCTCGCCCCAGCAGCTTCGTGAGTGGTACGCGCAGCGTGACGGGTCACGACGTAAGGCTCGCTGTCCGTACGTCATTCGCACTGGTGCTCGGACTGGTCAGCCTTGCGGGACGTTAGGTCACGCACCGTCCCACTGCTTTGCCCGTCTGAGAGATGCCTGGCGTACGAAGTTTGGCGACGCGGCTGAGCTCCCCGACTGGGTGGAGCTGCTTCGGCTGCGAGTCGATATCTATACTCTTGACTATGATGCTATCCTCACTGCCATGTATGCATTGCCTACTAGTGATGAGGGTGACTATTACCTGTGTGTTCCGCCTGACCCGAGCATTGAGGCTGCTGCTCTAGGTGCTGGTGAGGCTGCTGCGCTAGGTGCAAGTGCGTCTGCTGCCCCAGGTGCTGGTGAGTCTGCTCTCTCAGGTACTACGTCGGCATAGGCCTTACACACCTTCACCCTTGACTCGGGTGCGTCCCGCTCCTTCTTTCGAGACCGCACCACTCTTACGCCGCTCAGTCGGCCGGTTGCAGTCTCCCTGGCGGACCCCTCTGGGGGTCCTCTCCTTGCTAGCTTCTCCACTGTCTTACCGTGCCTGGCAGCCCCCTCTGGCACCCTGTCAGGTCTCTACCTCCCCTCGTTCTCTACGAACTTGGTGAGTGGAGCGGACCTACAGGATAGGGGGGTTGACCAACTCACTCATGCGGGTCAGCGAGTGACCCACTGCACGTGTGCTCGGACAGGCCGACACTTGGCCACGTTCACCCGTCGGCCAGGGTCGAGCCTGTACACCCTTACTACTGAGTCTCCTCCAGCTACTGAGTCTGGCCAGGTAGCTGCGTTGAGTCAGGTGTTTGCTGCAGCGTCCAGGTCTGGTCCTGAGTCTGCTCCCTGCTCGTGTCGTCTACTGTCCCACCAGACTCTCCTTTGGCACCACCGCCTTGGTCACCCCTCCCTGCCTCGTCTCTGAGGCATGGCCTCCCGTGTCCTTGTCTCTGGTCTCCCTCGGTCTCTCCCTTCCCTACCTCTGGGGCTTGGCCCTACCTACGTCCCCTGCGTCGAGGGGCGACAGCGCGCCGCCCCTCACTCCTCTGAGTTTCCTCCGACAGAGGCTCTGCTGCAGACTCTTCACATGGACGTGTGGGGCCCCGCCCGCGTCCGTGGGCAGGGGCACAAGCGTTATTTCCTGTTGGTGGTTGATGACTTCTCGCGTTACACCACAGTCTTCCCCTTGCGCAGCAAGGGTGACGTCACTGAGGTGTTGATCGACTGGATCCGCGCAGCTCGTCTCCAGCTCAGAGAGAGTTTCGGCTCGGACTTTCCTGTTCTGCATCTGCACTCGGACAGAGGCGGGGAGTTTTCCTCTGCCCGTCTAGGAGCCTTCTGTTATGCACAGGGCACCCGGAAGACCTTCATGCTTCCGGCCTCTCCACAACAAAGTGGGATCGCTGAGCGCCGCATTGGCATGGTCATGGACGTCGCTTGTACGTCCATGATGCATGCGGCTGCCCCCCATTTTTTGTGGCCGTTTGCGGTTCACTACGCCGCGCATCAGCTTAGCCTTCAGCCCCGGGTCTCCTTGCCAAAGACCTCCCCCGCCTTGCGGTGGACTGGGAAGGTTGGCGATGCGTCTGCGTTTCGGGTCTGGGGATCTAGGACATTTGTCCGCGACTTGTCTGCAGACAAGTTGTCCCCCCGTGCTATTCCGTGCGTCTTCCTTGGCTTCCCCCCTGACGCGCCAGGGTGGCAGTTTTACCACCCCACCTCGCGCCGTGTTCTGTCCTCCCAGGACGTCACCTTTGACAAGTCGGTGCCTTACTACCGTCTCTTCCCCTACCGCACTGCGCCCCTCCCCCCGTCGCCGCTCTTCCTTGCGCCAGGTCCTCCCCCGGTAGACCCGCTCCCCCCTCAGAGTCCTGCCCTGTCAGGTGTGTCCCAGGTAGACGCAGTCGAGCCTGTCGAGGTAGCTGTTGACTCTGGTGCTGCTAGAGGTGCTGAGCCTGCGGGTGCCGGGTCTGGGGGTGCTGAGACTGGGGGTACTGAGACTGGGGGTGCTGAGTCTGGGGGTTCTGAGTCTGGGGATGCTGAGCGTGGGGGTGGGGAGCCTGGGGGCGGTGGGTCTGCTCGTGTGGCCGCCGACGGTGCTTCGTCGAGGCGGGAGTCGCTCTCTCTGTTGGTGCAACCCTACGGTTTGCACTCGGCTTGTTGTCCGTGTGCGTGCGTGTGTGTGTGTATGGAATGGTATGAGGGCATAGAATAATATGTATTTCATGCTTTTAATTGTCTGTGAATGTTGAGTCATGATGTCGAGTGTGTTTGTCGAGTCACTAGCGAGTTATTGCTAGACGCGTGTTACGCGGTCGTTTGTGTCTCGCGCACGGTTTTTATTTTGTCGTGCGCGGTTTCTATTTTGTCCTGTGTCGAACGTTCGGCGTGTCGCAGGTGTGTGCAGAAGACTCATCAAGAACTCAAGAATGAGTTTGTGATGAAGAGCCCGAGCCTTTGTGTGAAGCCTTGAGTGATTTTGAAGCTCGCCAAAAGGGTGCACCTCAAGATATTGAAGATAGTTACATTACTTTGTGTAGTGTAACATTTCACTTGGTGTAGGCCCTAGTGAAGGGTAGTTTCGAGACCCTTTGTGGTTGGGGACAGTGTGGCACTGTTCCACATCACTATACTTCGGCTCTTGGGGTTTGTAGGAGCTGGGAGTCATTCCCAACTCGTAACTCTTCCTAACTCTTTCTATCTTGTGTTCTAAGACTATGCTGCTGCCATAGTGCCGTTTGTTCAAACCGACGCTGTGTCGTCAGTTCTTAATGAAAGCGTGCGAATAAAATTGCCTATTGTAGGCGACATTAAGGCGCTGCAGATCCAAGTTGAATGAAGTCATTTAGAGTTGTGAGCAGACCCCTTTGAACGTTTGAAGCCGCTGTGCAGAAATCCAACTATGCACTCTATCTTTCGTTTTAGGCACATTGGAGCCTACTGTGACTATAACACTCTCCACTGGAGCTGCGCGAGTGGTTTGCCCGCCGCTGGAGAAGTGCTGCTGGAGCTAAAGGTGCTACTGTTGCTGCTGGTCCCGGAGGTGCTCGTACTGGCGGTCCTGGAGCTGCTAGGATTGGGGATGCTGCTGGGGCTACTGGAGTTGGTCCTGCTGGAGCAGCTGGCGGTGCTGGTTCTACTGGAGCTGGAGCTGCTGGGGGTGTTGGCGCTGGTGTTTCTATTGGCGCTGGTGCGTCTGGGGGTGCTTCTGAGGCTGCTAGAGCTGGTGGTCCTACTAGAGCTGGTGCTGCTGGAGCTGGAGCTGCTGGAGCTGGAGCTGCTGGGGGTGTTCGCGCTGGCGGTGCTGCTGGGGCTAGTGCTTCTGAGGGTGCTGGAGTTGGCGCTGTTGGAGCTGGAGGTGCTGCTGGCGCTGGTGCTGCCGCCAGGGGTACTAGTGCTGTCCTTGCTGGTTCTGGAGGCGCTGTGCGGCCGAGGCTGTACTTCGTTCAGCTCCTGGAGTAGGTTCTTGGTCTCCCACCCTCTCCTGGTCCTTCTCCTCCCTTAGAGTGTCCACAGCCTGTCCAGTCGCAGTCACAGTTACAGCCCGCCTCCCCTCTACCTGCTCCTTCTCCCTACACTAGTCCTACTGGAGGTCTTGCTGAGCGTCGTGAGCCTGCGTCTCGTCCTGCGTCGCCTGCTCGTGCTGCTCGCACTAGTGGTTGTACTACGCTTCCGCGTCCTCCTGCGATCCCTGGCACACACCTGATGGCGCTGCATCCTTCCATTGCTCCTCTGCATGTCCCGTTGCTGTCTCCTCCAGAGTCCTCTCTTCCTACTCTTGCTGACCCGGAGTTTTACTCTCTTCGTGCTGCTAGTCCTTCTCTCACGCGTCTACTGGCTACTGTTCTCACTGACCCTTCCTTTGAGTCCATTGCTACGTCTGCCCTCGTTGCTGAGCTTGTCGACTTTGTTGCTCGCTGTCGTCTAGACTACGCTGCTAGTCTCGTTGCTGCATCTGAGTCTATCTGTCCTCCGTCCGTCGGGGGTGAGAGTGCTCTTAGCACGGACGTCCTTGAGGACAGGCAGGAGGAGTTCCAGTTATTTGCTGCTGCTTTGCCCCATCTCGTGTCCACGCTGATTGCCCCTGAGGGAGACCCGGATGCACCAGACATCCCTACTCCTCTTAGTGGCAGTTAGCCATGGACGCAGAGATGGCTTCCTGCAAGTCCACAGGCACCTACGTCGACGAGGTTCCCCCACCTGGGGCGAACATCGTCAGTGGCATGTGGATTTTCAGGGTGAAGCAGCCGCCGGGTTCTCTGCCTATCTTCAAGGCGCTTTACGTGGCTCGAGGCTTCATTCAGCGGCAGGGACTGAGGACTACGCTTGCGGCTCTTGGGTTTGCTCCCTCTACTGCTAGCCCGTCGTTGTTTCTGTGCACCGACACCTCTCTGCCGCCGTTCTACATCCACGTGTACGTCGACGACTTGGTCTTTGCCACATCTGACACTGCTGGACTCGCCTACATGAAGTTCGAGCTGCAGAAGAGACACACGTACACAGACCTGGGTGAACTGCGCAGCTACCTTGGCTTGCAGATCACCCGGGACAGAGCACGCCACACCATTACCTTGACTCAGTCACACATGGTGCAGCAGGTCCTTCAGCGCTTCGGCTTCACGTACTCCTCGCCTCAGGCCACTCCTCTGTCTACTCGCCACTCGCTCTCAGCTCTGCCTTCGGATGAGTCCGTAGATTCGAGTGGCCCGTACCCAGAGCTTGTTGGCTGCCTCATGTACCTGATGACCTGCACACGACCTGACCTTGCATACCCTCTTAGCATTCTTACACGCTATGTTGCTCCTGGGAGACACAGACCAGAGCACATGGCTGCAGCGAAGAGGGTGTTGCGCTACTTGTGCAGTACGTCGGGCATGGGGCTAGTGCTTGGAGGGCGGAGTCCAGTGGTCCTCACAGGGCACGCGGACGCTTCTTGGGCTGATGACCAGGCTACTCAGCGGTCGTCCCAGGGTTACATCTTTAGTCTTGGTTCCGGCTCTGTTTCGTGGCGGGCCACTCGCTCGTCTTCTGTTCTCGGCTCCAGTTGTGAGGCTGAGATCTACGCCGGGGCCATGGCTGCACAAGAGCTTCACTGGCTCACCTACCTGCTGACCAACCTTGGAGAGCCGCCTCGTTCTCCTCCAGTGCTGTACGTAGACAACAAGGCCATGCTGGCCTTGTGTCGAGAGCAGCGCCTGGAGCACAGATCGAAGCACATTGCTCTCCGTTACTTTCTTGCTCGTGAGCTACAGCAGCGTGGTCAGTTGCGACTTGCGAACGTGGCCTCTGAGGCCTACACTGCTGATGTTTTCACCAAGGCACTTGCGCCTGGTGATCATCAGCGCTTCTGCACTCAGCTGGGACTTGTACCTGTCTTGCCTCACTTGCTCACCTCTTGACCTTGCTTGTACTCTTAAATATATATACCTGCTCTTGCTTGTTTAGCCTTATATATTTATGTGTACCCCTGCATGTGAACTGGCCTTCTGGCCTTGACCTTGTGCTCGGACTGTGTGGTGACGTTGTGATCCACCCTGAGCTTTGCTTTGCTTTGCTTGACTGGTCTTGTGACCCCTTGTTCTCCCCCACTTTGCCTATGGGGGTGTGTCAAATTACAATATTGTGTAGGCTATAGTGGGGTAGCGCATATGGGGTACACATTGCTAGGGTTGCATATTTGTATCACTTCCCTTCATAGTTCATTCATTCTCGCTCTACTTTCCTCATTTTGAATATGCTTCTACTGTATTTTGTACAATACACCCTGTTTCTAGATATTTGAACAATCGGGAGCCCCGGCTACAGTGCGCACGTGTGCTTGGATTCAGCGGGCTGGTGCTTGCAACCGAAATGCACTTCAGGAGTACGGTAGACAATGGTTTATGAAAACAAACGTGCTTTTGAGTTCGGTTTTGTGCGACACAAGTGCTTATACAGTATGTTTTGGGACCAATTTGGACGCATTGATGTCAGTATAACCAGCTTCTCAATATGGCGAATGTCAGTGTGGCGCAAAACAGGGTGTAGAAGCTAGAACTACAGTACAGCCACACGCTCGAACCTGTACAGCACGAGAATGAAGCAAAACCGTGACATTGTTGTGCAAGTGTGGATCCCACCCGACTTGAAACAGTGTGTAGAGACCCTAACTTTCTAAGATGTTCGTACGGCGCGGCTCGGGAAAAACCCCGCCCACGCCTTGGGATGCACGGGGCACGGAGACATCGCGGGGAGCGTGGGGCGAAGTCGGTGTGAAGAAATGAGGAATGAATGAACTAGCAAGCAGGTGGGTACAAGTAGGAAAACCTAGAAGTGTTGTACCCCATATCCTCTACCCCACTACAGCCTACATAGACTATAGCATATGAGTTTGACACACCCCCATAGGCAAAGTGGGGGAAAACAAGAGGTCACAAGACCAGTCAAGCAAAGCAAAGCAAGCTCAGGGTGGATCACAACGTCACCACACAATCCGAGCACAAGTGCAAGGCTAAAAGGCCAGTACATATGCAAGATCATACATAAAGGTAAACAAGCAAGTGCAGGTATAGAAAGATCACAGTACAAGCAAGGTCAAGAAGTGAGCAAGTGAGGCCAAGTAGGCACAAGACCTAACATCGTACAGAAACGCTGATGATCACCAGGCGGAAGTGCCTTGGTAAAGATATCAGCAGTGTTGGCCTCAGAGGCCACGTAAGCAAGGCGCAGCTGGCCACGCTGCTGCAGCTCACGAGCAAGGAAGTAGCGAAGAGCAATGTGTTTTGTTCTGTGCTCCAGTCTATGCTCCCGACAAAGGCCAACAGGGCCTTGTTGTCTACGTACAGAACCGGAGGAGAACTAGGTGCCTCTCCTAGGTCAGTCAGCAGGTAGGTGAGCCAGCATAACTCCTGTGCAGCCATGGCCCCCGCGTAGATCTCGGCCTCACAGCTGGAGCCGAGAACAGAAGACGAGCGGGTAGACCGCCACGAAACAGAGCCAGAACCAAGGCTGAAGGTGTAACCCTATGACGACCGCTGCGTAGCCTGGTTGTCAGCCCAAGAAGCGTCTGCTTACCTGTGAGGACCACTCCAAGCACTAGCCCCATGCCCGACGTACTGCACAAGTAGCGCAACACCCTCTTCGCTACAGCTAGGTGCTCTGGTTGGTGTCTCCCAGGAGCAACATAGCGTGCCAAGATGCTAAGAGGGTATGCAAGGTCAGGTCGTGTGCAGATCATCAGGTACATGAGGTAGCCAACAAGCTATGGGTACGGGCCACTCGACTCTACGGACTCATCCGAAGGCAGAGCTGAGAGCGAGTGGCGAGTAGACAGAGGAGTGGCAAGAGGCGAGAAGTACGTGAAGACGAAGCGCTGAAGGACCTGCTGCACCATGTGTGACTGAGTCAGGGTAATGGTGCGCTGTGCTGTGTTGCGGATGATTTGCAAGCCAAGGTAGCTGCGCAGTTCACCCAGGTCTGTGCACGTGTGTCTCTTCTGCAGCTCGGACTTCACGTGGGCGAGTCCAGCAGTATCAGCAGTAGCAAAGACCAAGTCGTCGATGTACACGAGGATGTAGAATTGCGGCAGATCGGTGTCGGTGCACAGAAACAACGACGGGCCGGCTGTAGAAGGAGCAGACCCAAGAGCTGCAAGTGTAGTCCTCACTGTGTCGTGCCACTCATGGGGCGCCTGGCGGAGACCGTAGACTGGCCGCCGGAGGCTCCACTGGGTACCAGGAGGAAACGACCCCGTGAAGTCAGGTGAGCGGCGCAGCCCGATCTCCTCGTGACGGCTGCCCTGCAGGAAAGTTGTGCTGAAGTCAAGAGAGTGAAGCTCGTAGTCGCGCTGAGCGGCTATGTGCAGCAGCACCCAAAGAGTGGTCATCTTTGGGGTGGGAGAGAAGGTCTGAAAGTAGTCAACTCCCTGCCGCTGACTGAAGCCACGAGCGACGTACCGCGCCTTGAAGACAGGTGGAGAGCCCGGCGGCCGCTTCACCCTGAAGATCCACATGCCACTGACGATGTTCGCCCCAGGAGGGGGAACCGCGTCAACGTAGGTGCCTGTGGACTTCCTCGAAGCCATCTTTGCATCCATATCTGCCTGCCAGTGAGAGGAGTAGGGTCCCTCTACGGCCTCCGCGTAAGAGCGCGGAGTCGGGATGTCTAGGGCATCCGGGTCTCCCTCAGGGGCAAGCAGTACGAACACGAGATGAGGTGAAGCAGCAGCCAGACACTTGAACTCCTCCTGCCTGTCCTCAAGGACGTCCATGCCAAGAGCACACTCACCCCTGACGGACGGAGGAGAGACAGACGCAGACTCAGCAACAAGACTAGCAGCGTAGTCTAGACGACAACGAGCAGCAAAGGACTCAAAAGAGGGGTCAGTGACGACAGTAGCAAGGAGACGCGTGACAGTAGGACTGGCAGCACGAAGAGAGTCCGTCTCTGGGTTGGCAAGCGCAGGAAGAGAGGACGCAGGAGGAGAAGGCAAAGGGACACGCAGAGGAGCAGTGGACGGACGTAGAGACATCCAGTGCGTGCCAGGGACAGGAGGAGGACGCTGACGCGAACCGCGACCACTAGCTCGAGCAGCACGAACAGGCGACACGGGACGAGACCCAGGCTCACGACGCTCAGCAAGACCTCCAGTAGGACCAGTGTAAGGAGAGGGAGCAAGCATTGGGGAGGCGGGCTCTAACTGTGACTGTGATTGGACAGGCATGGACACTCAACAGGAGGAGAAGGACCAAGAACCTGCTGCAGGAGCAAAACGAAGTACGGCCGAGGCCGCGCGGCAACTCCTGACACAGCAGGGACAGCACCAGCACCCTCAGTGGCAGCACCAGCGCCAACAGCACCTCCAGCTGCAGGACCTCCAGCAGCACCAGCAGTAGGACCACCGCCAGGACTGACAGCAGTAGTCTCAGCACCAACACCCTCAGCAGCTCCAGCTCCAGTCGGACCCGCAAGCCCTGCAGCTCGAGCACTCCCAGGACAAGCACCTCCGGGACCGGCGACACCAGCACCCTCAGCGGCCGAAGAAGCTCTAGCTCCAGCAGTACGCCTCCAGCGGCGGGCAAACCACTTGCGCAGCTCCTATGGAGAGAGTGGCTCCCGCCGAGACGAAGCACCTGGAGAACCTCCAGGCCCAGCACCGCCAGACGCCACAAGGGGAGGTCCAGCGGCCGTAGGCTCCGCACCTCCAGGCTCAGTAGCTCCAGACGCAGCACCTCCAGGCTCAGCACCCCCAGGCTCAGCACCCCCAGTCGCAGTAACCACAGGCTCAGCACCCCCAGGCTCAGCACCCCCAGTTGCAGCACCCCCAGACTCAGCACCCCCAGGCTCAGCACCCACGCGCGTACCACCCCCAGAGTCAGCACCCCTAGGCTCAGCACCCGCAGCAGTACCGGAGTCACCAGCAACCTCGACCGGCTCGACCGAGTCTACCTGGGACACACCTGAAGGGGCAGGACCCTGAGGGGGAAGCGGGTCTACCGGGGGGGGACCTTGCACAAGGAAGTGCAGAGGCGAGGGGAGGGAAGGAGTGCGGTAGGGGAAGAGGCGGTAGTAGGGGACTGACTCGTCGAACGTGACGTCCTGGGAGGACAGAACACGACGAGAGGAGGGGTGGTAGAACTGCCACCCTGGGGCGTCAGGGGGGAAGCCAAGGAAGAGACAGGGAGCAGCACGAGAGGACAGCTTGTCCGCAGACAAGTCGCGGACAAACGCTCGAGATCCCAAGACACGGAACGCAGACGCATCGCCGACCTTCCCCGTCCACAGCAGAGCTGGGGAGGTCTCCGGCCGGGAGACCCTGGGGTGAAGGTTGATCTGGTGCGCCGCGTACCGAACCGCAAACGGCCATAGAAAATGGGGGGCACCCGCATGCATCATGGACGTATGAGCGACGTCCATGACCATGCCAATGCGGCACTCAGCAATCCCATTTTGCTGTGGAGAGTCCGGAAGCATAAAGGTCTGGCGGATGCCTCGCGCACGACAGTAGGCTCGCAGAAGGCCAGAGGAGAACTCTCCGCCTCGGTCAGAGTGGAGACGCAGAACAAGAAAGTCCGAGCCGAAGCTCCTCCTGAGCTGGAGATGAGCTGCGGGGATCCAGTCGATCAACACCTCAGTGACATCACCCTTGCTGCGCAAGGGGAAGACCGTGGTGTAACGCGAGTAGTCGTCAACCACCAGCAGGAAGTAGCGCTCGTGACCCTGTCCATGGACGCGGGCCGGGCCCCACACGTCCATGTGAAGCGTCTGCAGTGGAGCCTCTGTCGAGGGAAACTGAGAGGAGTGAGGGGCAGTCGGAGCCGCCCCTCGACACAAGGGACACAGGAAGGACCAGGCCCCAAAGGAAGGGGAGGGAGGGACTGGGGAAGACCAGAGACAAGGACACCGGAAGCCATGCCCCGAAGACGAGGCAGGGAGGGGTGGCCAAGACGGTGGTGCCACAGGAGAATCTCGTGAGACAGGAGGCGACACCAGCAGGGAGCAGACTCTGGACCAGACCTGGACGGTGCAGCAAACACCTGACCCGACGCAGCTACCTGGCCAGACGCAGGGACAGGAGGAGGCCCAGTGGTCAGGGTGTACAGGCTCGACCCCGGCCGATGCGAAAACGTGGCCAGGTGTCGGCCTGTGCGGGCGTCTGAGCAGTGGGTCACCCGCTGACTCGCAGGAGTAAACTGGTGAACCCCCGCATCCTGCAGATCAGCACCACTCACCAAGTTCGTTGAGAACGAGGGGAGGTAAAGACCAGACAAGGTACCCGAGGGGGCAGCTGGACACGGGAGGACAGTGGAGAAGTGAGAGAGGACAGGACCCCCAAAGGGGTCAGCCAGGGAGACTGCAACCGGTTGACCAAGCGGCGTGAGTGTGGTGCGGTCTCGAAAGAAGGAGCGAGAAGCCCCTGAGTCAAGTGTGAAGGTGAGGGAGGCCAAAGCCGACGCGGTACCTGAGAGCGCAGCCTCACCAGTACCTGAGGGCGCAGACGCGCTGGCACCTAGAGCAGCAGCCTCACGAGCACCTAGCGCAGCAGTACCAATGCCCGGGTCGGGCGGGAAACACCGGTAACAGTCACCCTCATCACTAATAGTCACAGCATACATGGCAGCAAGGATAGCATCAAATTCAAGATCATAGATAGCTACACGAGCCCTAGACAGCTCTCCCCAGCGGAGGATCTCACTAGCCTCGGGAAACTGCTGACGCCAAGCGTCCGTCAGGCGGCCAAAGCAGCGCTGGGTGGGGTGGGCACCCCCACACTGCTCACCCGCGCGGTCGCTGGAGCGAAGTTCGTAGGTGCACGGACCAAAAACCCCACCATGCTGACGCTGCGTGTACCACTCACGGAGCTGCTGAGGAGGGGGGATGTCCCGAGAACGCTGCTGCTGCTGCTTCTGCTGCTGGCGCTGACCACCACCAGAGCCGCTCCGCTGCGAGGCACCACCCCGACCAGCTCCACCTCCTCCGCCACCGCCGCCTCCACCTCCGCCACCACCGCCGCCTCCGCTCCCACCGCTACCGCCGCCGCCGCCGCCTCCGCCTCCGCTGCCGCCACCACCACCACCACCCCCGCCACCACTCCCACCGCCACCCCCACTCCCTCCGCCGCCTCCACCGCCACCTCCACCACCCCCGCTAGCTCCACCTGCGCCCTTGCCCCCCTTGCCCTTGCCAGAGCAGCGTCTCCCGCTAGGGGCAGACGCCGTGCCGTCCGACTCGAGACCAAGTAGGTCGGCCGCAGCAGCAGAGGCGACAGAGGGTAACAGGGGGGAAGGGGAACACCCCTCAAAGATGGGGGTGCGAGGGTCACCACGAGAGGCTCCTACAGCGACTATGCTCTTCTCCGCTGCTAGGAGGGCCTTCTCTAGGAGGTCAACAGTGAGAGTGGTGGGACAGACTGAGAGGAAGTGGTTCCTGACCACGCGAAGGGAGTCAGGGAGGCGGGTGACTATGTAATAGAGAGTGATGTATATGGGGGGGGGGGGTTCTTGGCCCAGAACTCAGCAGGAAGCGCAACGCGGTAGCGAGTGTCGCTAGTGCGGAGGTGCGTAATGAGGTCAGCGACTGTGGGAAAGGCAGCAAGGTCAGGAAAGAGGTACGGTAGCATGAGGCGGCTCAGTGCAGCAGTGGCAGGGGAAGAGTAGCGCGCAACTACAGCGTCGTACAAGGTCTGTGCACTCTTGTACTAACTAAAGTGCGCGCGCTCAGTGGTAGGCAGGTGGCGACGCACAGCAAGACGTGCAGCAGCATCGCGCGTGGCCCACTGGGAGCGAACAGTGGGGTCAGCATCAGCAGCAGGGGTAGGAGAGGCGCCAGAGGTGAGGTCAAAGAGAGAGAGACCGTCCGTCCTATCGCACTGTAAGAACAGCTGCAGGTCATCGACCCAGACCTCAAAGTCAATGGCTCGACCCTCAGCGTCAAAAGCGAGGACACTAGGGGTAGCCATGACAACAGTAGACCAGCAGTGCAAGCAGTAGGGGAAGGGCAGTGCAGTGACAGAGGGGTTGTGCTCACCGGACAGGGCTGCTTGGGCGGCTCGGCGGGAGGGCGGCTCGGCGGCTCGGTTGCTGGGCGGCTCGGCTGCATGGCTGCTCGGCTGGTGGGCGGCCGGGCGGCTCGGCTGCAGTGCGGCTCGGCGGCAGGGCGGATCGGCGGCGGGGCGGCTCGGCTGCTCTGCTGCTGCTGGGCGGCTCGGTTGTGCTGGTGCAGGGCAGCGCGGCGGTCGGCGGCTCGGCTGGGCGAGGCGGCTCGAGCGGCTCGGGCGGCGCTGCAGGAGTTGAGAGCGGCGGGGCCGCTGAGAAGGGCGGCGGGGCCACAGGAGAAGGGCGGCAGGGCCGCCGAGTAGGGCGGCGGGGCCGCTGAGTAGGGCGGCAGGGCCGCAGGAGCAGGGCGGCGGGGCCGCTGAGTAGGGCGGCGGGGCCGCAGGAGAAGGGCGGCGGGGCCGCTGATTAGGGCGGTGGGGCCGCTGTAGAAGGGCGCCGGGGCCGCAGAGTAGGGCGGCGGGGTTGCTGTAGAAGGGCGGCGGGGCCGCAGAGTAGGGCGGCGGGGCCGCTGTAGAAGGGCGGCGATGCCGCTGAGTAGGGCGGCGGGGCCGCTGAGTAGGGCGGCGAGGCCGCTGAGCAGAAGGGCGGCGGGGCCGCTGAGCAGAAGGGCGGCGGGGCCGCAATGCGGGCGGCGGGGCCGCGAAGACGGGCGGCGGGGCCGCGAAGAAGGGCAGCGGGGCCGCAATGCAGGCGGTGGGGCCGCACTAACGGGCGGCGGGGCCGCAAAGACGGGCGGCGGGGCCGCCAAGGGAGGAGGGGGCCGCGAGGGCGAGAGGGCCGCTAGGGCATAGGGGCCGCTAGGGCGGCTCGACGAGGTGAGAGCCCGGAGCGCGACTCGGGCAGAGTGCGCTTCGGGCAGGAAAAAAAAATCTCGATTTGGTGGGCCCTAGGCACAGTTCCCACGGGGGAACCTGCTCGATACCATGAGGAAAGTAGAACGAGAATGAATGAACTATGAAGGGAAGTGATACAAATATGCAACCCTAGCAATGTGTACCCCATATGGGCTACCCCACTATAGCCTACACAATATTGTAATTTGACACATATGACAGGTGACGTGTGCTGTCGTCAGCAGCACTCTGATCTAAGCCACCCACTCTCCCGACGTAACGCACTATGAACACGCATTGCACCAACCCGAACAACTGTACACATTGCATGTATTCTATCTACGCCTGACTGGCATTTGGCTTGCATGTTGAGAGATGCCATTGGTGGGCGGCATCACGTGATACTTATGCAAGTAATGGTATACTATGCTGTTCCGTTAAACAACAGCCTGCAAATTTTGTCATGATGTGGAAGTCCAGTTCAGGGACGGGGCTGGGTATATTTTGGATTTTCGGTGTATCAAGTCACATGACAAAAGGTGAACAGAATACACAAGTCAATTTTCGCGCAAAACAAAGGGCGCATTTTCGTGTATCGAGGAAGCATGCAGTAAACATTAGGTACACGCAAAGAACGGGAAAGTTTCGTAGCAAGAGCTGCCTGACCTGCCCCCAACCTGAGCGCAATGTCCCTCCAGTATTGCACCCATCTCTCACCTTTTCCTCAGATGCCTTCTCAGGAACACAAGCCAAAATTGGAGATGCTTTTCAGATACGCCGACTTATGCGAGTCTGTTCGTGCGAGTCTCGATTGGAAAACCTCCCACATCTGGAAATGTATAGCCCAACATCATCAGCCTCCTTTTCTCAAAGTCTCAGCGTAATTCCTGCCGCCTCCCAGGAAAAAAATACCGTTACTAATTTCAACAACGATGTTTGCTCTCCCATGGATCCTGCTGAGGCAACTTCTGAGTCAACTCAAAAGTCGCCTTCTGTTGTGAATTCAATCTATCCAGAGCCTTGGGCTGAGGATCATGTCCTGGAGGGGCCATGGTCTTTAGATGACCCTGGTGGCCTCCAGCATGATCTCGCCGCAGAAACGTCATAATAGTAATTATAATCATCTTACACCAACAACCTCCTCTCTTGCCGCCCCATCGCGAAAAAGGAAAGCTGCGATTTTTGGCCCCCGAAGGTTTCTCTGCGTTGGCCTTGCGAGAAAGTTGCGGAAAGCTGCATAAAAACATTGCACCCGAATCGCAACTTTTTGCACATCGGAAACACACATCTTCATCGTACACACAAAAGTGACTTGGCGGTAACTTTTCCACGAACATGTAGGAAACTCGAAGCGCACACCTACATCTCGAGCTGCATTCGCGGCTCCCATTTCGTTCGAACCAAAATCCGCGACATAAGTATGATGTACCTGGTGTTTGCGTCAAAATACAACATGTGTGTGCACTGTTAGGGTGCTCATATCCACATTAGCCAAAACTACACCATCAACTAAAAATAAAATTGCACACATAATAACAACCACAACACCTACATAAACAATGCGTCCCCCCTACGTACGATACCGCACACAGTCAACTCCCACAACCAAACCCCACTACTGCCAAACGCAACACTGGTCGTCATCACTCTCCAGCACTTCATCACTCTGCAGCACTTCTTCGGCTGTCCCGTTCTCAGCTCGCCCCCCTGCGCGAGCCCTCTTCACAGGCGTCCTGCATAGGTGGGAAATCACCTCCTAGTTCAATGCTCCGACCTCTGCTGGCACAGCCACCGGGGGGACGCCGAGCTGATCGGCACGCTCCACGTACACGTTTGTGACGTTGGGTATCACGCGCCTCTTGCTGCGCTCGTCCCGTAGCAATGGGCCGTTTGGCAGGCTCATGTCGCCCGACGAGTCATCAAACGCGCTGGCAGCAGGTGTGGCTCTGAACCCCTGTTCCACGCATAGTTCCGCGTCGCAGTTGATAAAATCTGCGGCCGTCATGTAGCACACAGGCCTTACCTTGAACTTCTTGATAAGCAACTGCAAATCGACGCATACCGAAATAATAGGCTCAAACATGCCGGTTGCGCACGTGTCACCTAGGTACGCCATCAGGGGCGGCCAGCTCGCCAGCACGCATCCTGCACGCCACCAGCTCCGCTGCATGGTAGCCGCGCGCACACGAGTCCACGCTTCTCCCAGCCACTCGAGTATGTCGTTATAGTCGACATCAGCGATGGAAGCCGAATAGTCGAACTGGAACCGCTTGGACCCTAACGCACGCCTCATCAGCATAACGCGGTAATACGCCTTCAGCGCATCACCCACTCCCTGGAGGTGCGGCAGGCCCGTCTTTGGAACCGATCCACGAATGTTGACGACTCGGGTGTTTGTGAGGTGCTGCACACTAAAGTCGTGCTCCGTGACGGGCGGCGCCACCTCGCCTGTGATGCGATGCGCCTTGTGAATGGTGAGGATGATGGTGTTGCAATCACGGCTGAAGTGCACACCGTTTACGGTCTCCACAAACTCCGTGAATACCTGTGTGCAGTGAATCAAACATAGCGAGCACGTCACCAACGGCCATTGCGCTATGCAAATACATCGGAGATGGACGCGTTCCTGATGTACTCACACGTGCTATGCACGTCCAACCATAAAACTGCACACAAAGTCCACAATCCATACCTCCGGCGTCAACCGCCCGCGGTTCGTATACCGAACGGCCACCTTGCGCGATGCGGCGCTCGCCCGCCGGCGCTCGGGCCTATTGGATGGCTCTAGCACCACCAGAGGCACTGCGGAACAACTCCCCATTGCATTGTAGAGGATGCCGACGCTGACGATACGCTCCACCACATTGCACTTATCCGGAATGTACGACTTCGGCAGCTGGCTGGGAAGAAAATTAATCTCGTGGAAGCAGAACACGTCATCCGGATGTGCGGTAGCAAGCAGGGCCTTCGGGTCACCCATTGTAACACATTGTCACTCTGGTATGCAAGTATGCATTGAAGTGCACACGACCTCCTCCTACATACGTTTCATTTGACTGTAACGTACCCCCGGCTTGCCCCTGCACGCACACTGTGTACAGTAGTTGAAATTGGCCACACAACCAACCGACCACATTCCATGCGTCGCACAAAGATAACGCTCTCCTATGATACGACCACCTGTAACGCCCACATAGGACATCCCGCCCCCACGACGCCACGTACGCGTCACCCATATCCAAACAACCAACTGCCTGAGACCCCGAGCGTGCACCACCACACATTGTGGTTGTGCAACCCCAACCGCGCAAGGAATAAGGGTACCCGTACGCGTTATACGATTCATAACTTAACCACCATACAGCACACCTATACCTAATTGAACGTCTTATCTTCTTAGCACGAGTGTATAATAACATCACCGCTGGATATCACAAGTTCCATCCAACCGCGCCTCTACACATAAAGAACGCACTACGCAGTGATTTATGGTCGAAAATTCCGAGCTGCGACCACTGTCTGTAAACGCATTGCGTCACTCGCATAGTAGAAACCTATTTACTAGCTGCACCTTTTTGTTGCTGTACGAAGGGCACACGTGCACCACTCTCTGCAGGCTTTTCAGCTCCACCACCGAGAACCTCACATCCTCCACTGTCTTGTGCAGCTGCGTACATCCCGTGAGGTTGCAGCTCCCAGCCTTCTCATAGTACCTCACATATGCGTACCCCTTCCAATCCCCATCACAGTCAACCGCCTTGAAAATGCACTGACATTTTGCATACCAGTCCCCACCCTTGTCATTGAGCAGTGCCACGTCCGAATACCACCACTCTCGAGGCGACGCCTTCACAAATGTCCCTTTGGCCACCAGCTTGCCGCCTCTTGTGTGCGGAATGGCCACCGCCATGTGGACCTGTCACCCCATCCCCACCAAACCAACAACACGTGCACATCATGAGTGCGGTGAGCACCATCATGTAAGACTACAAACGTCACATGTCCGTCACTTTGTAATCACTTCACCTGCATGCTGTTGGTAGCCAGACCCAACGCCTTAAACTTGTCAGCCAAACCCTTCATATCATCTCCTAGCGCGGTTATGTACTCATCGTACACTGGATCTGATGCTCCACCAATCCGCATTGTCCGATACTTCTTCGTGAGCACCGGTTTCTTCGTCAAGATTGCCTGCACGTACCACACGCATTCGCACAACGAACCACACGGTGTTTGAATCACGCCTCCACCCCGGTGTACGGTGTACTCTGTACTACCAACACTGGGCATCATCGTCGCCAAGACCCCCTAACACACCTCACGCAAGGCGCACGCGTACTGTCGCCCACCCCAGCGTCCGCCTTCACCTCGCGGTACACCTCGCGCTGCACCTCCTTCTCCACAATTTGTCAAGGTATGTCGCTCCAATTGCTCCCTCTTACTGGACCCTTCACCGTGCCCTTGTGCGTGCGCTCCCACATTTCGGTTGAATAGTGGTGCGGCATCCCACGCTCCTTCACGTTGTCCAGCAAATGTCTTATCATATGTATCTTTGGGAGCTTCCAGTGGGATGCCTGCGATGGGAATGCCTTCGGTAGCAACGCCACCAACCTGCACCGGCACCCCCGACAAGGCACAATACTGGATGCATCACCGTATTTGACGACCTCAAAATAGCTGTGCAATCTTGAGGCATAGCCTCCCATAAATCTTGTTGACCCAACGGCGTGGGGTATACAACTACTCACGCTACCGCATGCTGCCAGGCAATCGCAATTGTCGTGTGTGTGTGCCTGTCAACCCCAGAAACGCCTTGTAGAACATGGCATACAGCCAGAACGCCTTGACCTGCAAAGCACGCAGCTCTCCCTCCGGTCCATCCTTCAATGCACTCTCGTCTGCCACCAGTATCGGCATTATCTGCATCATGCTCCTATGCTCGAACGCCGCATATTTTGCGCCAGAACTGAAGACGATGATCCCCTAGGGATACGGAGGAGAACGCTTGGAGTGAAACGCTTGAACTCCTTCTTGCGGCTGCGCACATACATAGTACGATGTCCTCATCCGCTGCACACATGGGGGCCTAGACCCCACCTAAATCCTTGCAGAATATAGTTGGCTACCGCTCTCACACTCGACTACACCTAACTCACCTTTCTAGCAGCCGCATCTCAACCTTTCCAAGGGGTTCGATGTAGGAGTCCATCATGTGGATCAGCACACCGGAGTCCAGCACGTACAGTGTGTCTGCGAAATTCCACCTTTGAAGCACGCACTGCAACCATCCCACAGACAAGACAGTGTTGTCAAACAGTCCACATGATATCCAGCCCCCATTCATTACGCACCACCAAACCGCGCACCAGCAAACACACCTCGATCGGATGGGTTGACCATAACTTCTGCACATCGTCTGCCTCGCCCTTCTTCTTGCACGCCAAGATTTGACAAACAATGTCCCTCTGCTGATCGGGGGTCCGTGGATCACACTTCCCCACCATCATGGTCAACTCCACCTTCACAGCATAGCAGTTAGCGCATGGCCGATGCGATCCTTGCTGCAGAGTTGCGGAGGCTCTGCCGGATTCCGGGAAGTCGACAGGGTATCCGTACAGGCAAGGAACCGCCTTGTGCACCTTCCCGCCCGCGTCTGTGCAGTAGAAGAAGCGTACTGGCACGCTGCATAGTGCCGCAATGCACACATAGTGCTCACTTAGTGATGGATTGTATGCATATCTCCCAAAAGGGTGGCTACTAACTGGGGTGGTCCCCCTTCCCCGCCCGTGTATTGTTATCATCCCCACCCCCATCCCCTCCCAGTACCTGGCGGACTCTGGCATGATGGGCACGAGTATTATCTTCAGCGCCTCCTGGAACACGCGCGTCTTCTCCGTGGGCGACGCCCATTCTGGCGGGAATGGAAGCACCGCCGCCAATGTGTGCCCGGGCTCCACTCCTCGCAATTCTTCGGGTATGTTGACAAGTGATATCAGCACTGGCCATGCGTTCCTTCATCCATTCCATGATGCATGCGTGCTATCGGTGTAAAACAGCACGCCTAGTACAAGTGCCTGGTCGTCGTTAATCTCCTTCTGCCATGTAGAGCGCACGGGCCGGTGAGCGTTGTGACACCTCGTGCAGGTACCAGTATGCACGACATATGACAACTGAACAGCAAACATGTGCGTACCTGAGCAGAGTGCATCCAATCACCTGTCTCCGGTCCTTCAAATACCCTCTCGTTGTTCTTCTTCCGATATATCTTCCTCGGCTTCCATACGAACCCCTTTTTGGATGAGAACGTCCGCACCAGCTTCTTCAAGATCTCTGTGCGTAGCGCAAAAACGTGGGTGAGAACATGATGCGGGCCAACTTCATCTACACGTCACCTCGACATCGCCTCCAGGTTGGCCTCCCATCACGTACCAACTCGGTGTCGCGGAAGTGCAGTAGCAGCTTCATTTGCAGTCCTTTGGGACCCCTCACCACTATCTCCTCCGTTTTCCACGGGACCATGTCGGCTGGAGCTCGCGCCATGCCCCAGCGGCGCACATCCACCCAGTTGCGCCATCGTCTGAGAGCCCTTAGGTTGAAGCGAGGGTTGCGGAAAATGTGTAGCAGACGGTTAACTTCCCGGTGCGACAGATCGGCATCACAGAAAAACAGGTACAACTCTGACAGTGTATCAAAAATCTCCGTCCTATCGTTGCCTTCTGTAGACTCGGCGTTAGCGCTGTTGGATGGTGTATCCGCGTTGCCAACCACACTAACTTCAGGTATCGACACTGTTGGAGCAACAGAGAGAAAGCTGCCATCGTTGTTTTTAAGCCTGGATGCCGGTGGGGTATTTGGTCTACCCTCTCCTTTGCACGCAACGGCTTCCAAATATGCCGCCCACAAAAGTTGTTCACGCTTCCTCTTCAACTCCTCGCGACAAACAGCCCCATTCACTACATGGGACTGTAACCTGCTGTCGTCCTTAAACACCGTCTTGCACACCAGGCAACTGTTCCCCGCCATCCTACAGCCGTGAAACCCTAGGAATTGCTGATGTGAAAACCCTGCCCAGCACATCTGGTGCACTCTTGTACAACAGAGTTGGGCTGGTTCGAGCACACGCATGTGCAGGAAGCTGTGTGGTGTGCGCACAGAACATAGCCGTACTCGTTGCAGTGAAAGGTACAATTATATTATGTGTGTATGTATTGTATGTGATTCGGCATATACAATTGTCCAACCGCCCCACCAATGATTGTAACTTGTTTATCGGGATTTTAAAAATATCATCAACTGTTTCTGTAACCACCAACACCATTGCATATCTTTGATTCTTTGTCATGTCGATTCACAAAAGTTTTGCCAAACTCAGTCCACCTTCAACTGACGTAACATAACACATTGCAGTCACGTGTTCTTGTTGTACAAGTTTAATAACCATGTACGCCTCGATTGCAATAACCGGGACTCGGCGCGCGAAGAGACACATACACGTATGTTCACCATACGGCGTACATCGTTACCATGATTCGCGTCATTCGGCCTCCTTATCAAAAAATTCGAACTACAGGTACACAACCGCACATTCGCTTGCATGCATCTGCTTGGTAACCCGGCTTCAACCTCCGACCACATCATCAGAAACCCTAGGTATAGCACACGTGGATCTGCATGGCTCTGAACCATCACATCCTCTCGAGTGGTCGCATCACACCTGGCCATCGCATGCACGCTTACGCCAACGGTGTAGATCTATGGAGCTCTACATGACGGTCACACCAGATGTGCATCATCCAAGAGGGTTACGCCTTTCTATCTCCTTCATTTTCCATAGTATCCTCACCGCTTGCGCTCCCCGTAAATGTGTTCCTCCTGCCAACCCCACCTGCTCTTGTCTTCATAAGCCGGTGTAATTTGTATTCTAGTCGTTGATAGATAAAGATGGCGAAACCTAAGCAGTTGACATATAAGCGCAAAAGGTTCTATCAACCCGAAACTATCAGCAGCTCCGACGACCAAGATCCTGCCCCACCGACGTGCAGAACCAGGTCGTCGAAAAATGCCGAGTCTAACATGAAGAATCCAGGGCCGATCCCGCCAACTAAGGACTCCAGAAGGGCCATGAAGTTTGCTACTAATAAGGAGGATACGGCGCGGGAGCAGGTGCAGGAAGATTTGGTGGCCCTCGTCGCACGGAATTGTTAGAGGTCCACTGGTGATTCCCGATTGATCCTAGGGAATGGTTACAGACATGTTGGCCTGGGGGTTTGTGGGCGCACTAGCCCGCTACTTAACAAGCCCTTTTATCCCAATGGTCTAGTGGTTGGGATTCTGACATGGTATCAGAGCGAAGGTGTCAAGTTATAATATTGTGTAGGCTATAGTGGGGTAGCCCATATGGGGTACACATTTCTAGGGTTGCATATTTGTATCACTTTCATTCATTAGTCCATCATTCTCGTTCTACTTTCCACATGGTATCGAGCAGGTTCCCCCGTGGGAACTGTGCCTAGGGCCCACCACATTGAGAATTTTTTTTTTCCTGCCCGAAGTGCGCTCCTCCCGAGTCGCGCCCCGGGCTCTCTCCTCGACGAGCCGCCCTAGCGGCCCCTACGCCCTAGCGGCCCTCCCTCCCCTAGCGGCCCCGCCGCCCGCTAGTGCGGCCCCGCTGCCCGTTAGCGCGGCCCCGCCGCTCGCTTCGCGGCCCCGCCGCCCGTTAGCGCGGCCCCGCCATCCGTTAGCGTGGCCCCGCCGCCCGCATTCGCGGCCCCGCCGCCCTACTCACCGGCCCCATCGCCCTACTCAGCGGCCCCGCCGCTCTTCTCCCATAGTCGCTGACCTCATTACGCACCTCCGCACTGGTGACACTCGCTACCGCGCCGCGCTTCCTGCTGAGTTCTGCGCCAAGAACCCCCCCCATGTACATCACTCTCTACTACATAGTCACCCGCCTCCCTGACTCCCTTCGCGTAGTCAGGGACCACTTCCTCTCAGTCTCTCCCACCACTCTCACTGTTGACCTCCTAGAGAAGGCCCTCCTAGCAACGGAGAAGAGCATAGTCGCTGTAGGAGCCTCTCGTGGTGACCCTCGCACCCCCATCTTTGAGGGGTGTTCCCCTTCCCCCCTGTTGCCCTCTGTTGCCTCTGCTGCTGCGGCCGACCTACTTGGTCTTGACTCGGTCGGTGCGGCGTCTGCCCCTAGCGGGAGACGCCGCTTTGGCAAGGGCAAGGGGGGCAAGGGCGCGGGTGGAGCTGGCAGGGGTGGTGGAGGTGGCGGTGGAGGCGGCGGAGGGAGTGGGGGTGGCGGTGGGAGTGGTGGCGGGGGTGGTGGTGGTAGTGGCAGCGGCAGCGGAGGCGGAGGCGGCGGCGGCGGTAGCGGTGGGAGCGGAGGCGGCGGTGGTGGCGGAGGTGGAGGCGGCGGTGGCGGAGGAGGTGGAGCTGGTCGGGGTGGTGCCTCGCAGCGGAGCGGCTCTGGTGGTGGTCAGCGCCAGCAGCAGAAGCAGCAGCAGCGCTCTCGAGACATCCCCCCTCCTCAGCAGCTCCGTGAGTGGTACACGCAGCGTCAGCGTGGTGGGGTTTTTGGTCCGTGCACCTACGTCCTTCGCTCCGGCGACCGCGCGGGTGAGCAGTGTGGGGGTGCCCACCCCACCCAGCGCTGCTTTGGCCGCCTGACGGACGCTTGGCGTCAGCAATTTCCCGAGGCTAGTGAGATCCTCCGCTGGGGAGAGCTGTCTAGGGCTCGTGTAGCTATCTATGATCTTGACTTTGATGCTATCCTTGCTGCCATGTATGCTGTGACTATTAGTGATGAGGGTGACTGTTACCGGTGTTTCCCGCCCGACCCGGGCATTGGTACTGCTGCGCTAGGTGCTCGTGAGGCTGCTGCTCTAGGTGCCAGCGCATCTGCGCCCTCAGGTACTGGTGAGGCTGCGCTCTCAGGTACTGCGTCGGCTTCGGCCTCCCTCACCTTCACACTTGACTCGGGGGCTTCTCGCTCCTTCTTTCGAGACCGCACCACACTCACGCCGCTTGGTCGACCGGTTGCAGTCTCCCTGGCTGACCCCTCTGGGGGTCCTGTCCTCTCTCACTTCTCCACTGTCCTCCCGTGTCCGGCTGCCCCTCGGGCACCTTGTCTGGTCTTTACCTCCCCTCATTCTCAACGAACTTGGTGAGTGGTGCTGACCTGCAGGATGCGGGGGTTCACCGGTTAACTCCTGCGAGTCAGCGGGTGACCCACTGCTCGGACGCCCGCACAGGCCGACACCTGGCCACGTTTTCGCGTCGGCCGGGGTCGAGCCTCTACACCCTAACCACTGAGTCTCCTCCTGTCCCTGCGTCTAGCCAGGTTGCTGCGTCGGGTCAGGTGTTTGCTGCTGCGTCCAGGTCTGGTCCTGAGTCTGCCCCCTGCTCGTGTCGCCTCTTGTCTCACGAGACTCTCCTGTGGCACCACCGTCTTGGCCACCCCTCCCTGCCTCGTCTTCGGGGCATGGCTTCCCGTGTCCTTGTCTCTGGTCTTCCCTAGTCCCTCCCTCCCCTTCCTTCGGGGCCTGGTCCTTCCTGTGTCCCTTGTGTCGAGGGGCGGCTCCGGGCTGCCCCTCACTCCTCCCAGTTTCCCCCGACAGAGGCTCCGCTGTAGACACTTCACATGGACGTGTGGGGCCCGGCCCACGTCCGTGGACAGGGTCACGAGCGCTACTTCCTGCTGGTGGTTGACGACTACTCGCGTTACACCACGGTCTTCCCCTTGCGCAGCAAGGGTGATGTCACTAAGGTGTTGATCGACTGGATCCGCGCAGCTCGTCTCCAGCTCAGGCGGAGCTTCGGCTCGGAATTTCCTGTTCTGCGTCTGCACTCTGACCGAGGCGGAGAGTCCTCCTCTGGCCTTCTACGAGCCTAGTATCGTGCGCAAGGCATCCGCAAGACCCTTACGCTTCCGGACTCTCCACAACAAAAAGGGATTGCTGAGCGCCGCATTGGCATGGTCATGGACGTTGCTCGTACGTCCATGATGCATGCGGCTGCCCCCCATTTTCTGTGGCTGTTTGCGGTTCGGTACGCGGCGCACCAGATCAACCTTCACCCCAGGGTCTCCCGGCCGGAGACCTCCCCAGCTCTGCTGTGGACGGGGAAGGTCGGCGATGCGTTTGCGTTCTGTGTCTTGGGATCTCGAGCGTTTGTCCGCGACTTGTCTGCGGACAAGCTGTCCTCTCGTGCTGCTCCCTGTCTCTTCCTTGGCTTCCCCCCTGACGCCCCAGGGTGGCAGTTCTACCACCCCTCCTCTCGTCGTGTTCTGTCCTCCCAGGACGCCACGTTCGACGAGTCAGTCCCCTACTACCGCCTCTTCCCCTACCGCACTCCTTCCCTCCCCTCGCCTCTGCACTTCCTTGTGCAAGGTCCCCCCCCGGTAGACCCGCTTCCCCCTCAGGGTCCTGCCCCTTCAGGTGTGTCCCAGGTAGACTCGGTCGAGCCGGTCGAGGTTGCTGGTGACTCCGGTACTGCTGCGGGTGCTGAGCCTAGGGGTGCTGACTCTGGGGGTGGTACGCGCGTGGGTGCTGAGCCTGGGGGTGCTGAGTCTGGGGGTGCTGCAACTGGGGGTGCTGAGCCTGGGGGTGCTGAGCCTGTGGGTACTGCGACTGGGGGTGCTGAGCCTGGGGGTGCTGAGCCTGGAGGTGCTGCGTCTGGAGCTACTGAGCCTGGAGGTGCGGAGCCTACGGCCGCTGGACCTCCCCTTGTGGCGTCTGGCGGTGCTGGGCCTGGAGGTTCTCCAGGTGCTTCGTCTCGGCGGGAGCCACTCTCTCCATAGGAGCTGCGCAAGTGGTTTGCCCGCCGCTGGAGGCGTACTGCTGGAGCTAGAGCTTCTTTGGCCGCTGAGGGTGCTGGTGTCGCCGGTCCCGGAGGTGCTTGTCCTGGGAGTGCTCGAGCTGCAGGGCTTGCGGGTCCGACTGGAGCTGGAGCTGCTGAGGGTGTTGGTGCTGAGACTACTGCTGTCAGTCCTGGCGGTGGTCCTACTGCTGGTGCTGCTGGAGGTCCTGCAGCTGGAGGTGCTGTTGGCGCTGGTGCTGCGGCTGAGGGTGCTGGTGCTGTCCCTGCTGTGTCAGGAGTTGCCGCGCGGCCTCGGCCGTACTTCGTTTTGCTCCTGCAGCAGGTTCTTGGTCCTTCTCCTCCTGTTGAGTGTCCATGCCTGTCCAATCACAGTCACAGTTAGAGCCCGCCTCCCCAATGCTTGCTCCCTCTCCTTACACTGGTCCTACTGGAGGTCTTGCTGAGCGTCGTGAGCCTGGGTCTCGTCCCGTGTCGCCTGTTCGTGCTGCTCGAGCTAGTGGTCGCGGTTCGCGTCAGCGTCCTCCTCCTGTCCCTGGCACGCACCGGATGTCTCTACGTCCGTCCACTGCTCCTCTGCGTGTCCCTTTGCCTTCTCCTCCTGCGTCCTCTCTTCCTGCGCTTGCCGACCCAGAGACGGACTCTCTTCGTGCTGCCAGTCCTACTGTCACGCGTCTCCTTGCTACTGTCGTCACTGACCCCTCTTTTGAGTCCTTTGCTGCTCGTTGTCGTCTAGACTACGCTGCTAGTCTTGTTGCTGAGTCTGCGTCTGTCTGTCCTCCGTCCGTCAGGGGTGAGTGTGCTCTTGGCATGGACGTCCTTGAGGACAGGCAGGAGGAGTTCAAGTGTCTGGCTGCTGCTTCACCTCATCTCGTGTTCGTACTGCTTGCCCCTGAGGGAGACCCGGATGCCCTAGACATCCCGACTCCGCGCTCTTACGCGGAGGCCGTAGAGGGACCCTACTCCTCTCACTGGCAGGCAGATATGGATGCAGAGATGGCTTCGAGGAAGTCCACAGGCACCTACGTTGACGCGGTTCCCCCTCCTGGGGCGAACATCGTCAGTGGCATGTGGATCTTCAGGGTGAAGCGGCCGCCGGGCTCTCCACCTGTCTTCAAGGCGCGGTACGTCGCTCGTGGCTTCAGTCAGCGGCAGGGAGTTGACTACTTTCAGACCTTCTCTCCCACCCCAAAGATGACCACTCTTTGGGTGCTGCTGCACATAGCCGCTCAGCGCGACTACGAGCTTCACTCTCTTGACTTCAGCACAACTTTCCTGCAGGGCAGCCGTCACGAGGAGATCGGGCTGCGCCGCTCACCTGACTTCACGGGGTCGTTTCCTCCTGGTACCCAGTGGAGCCTCCGGCGGCCAGTCTACGGTCTCCGCCAGGCGCCCCGTGAGTGGCACGACACAGTGAGGACTACACTTGCAGCTCTTGGGTCTGCTCCTTCTACGGCCGGCCCGTCGTTGTTTCTGTGCACCGACACCGATCTGCCGCAATTCTACATCCTCGTGTACATCGACGACTTGGTCTTTGCTACTGCTGACACTGCTGGACTCGCCCACGTGAAGTCCGAGCTGCAGAAGAGACACACGTGCACAGACCTGGGTGAACTGCGCAGCTACCTTGGCTTGCAAATCATCCGCAACACAGCACAGCGCACCATTACCCTGACTCAGTCACACATGGTGCAGCAGGTCCTTCAGCGCTTCGTCTTCACGTACTTCTCGCCTCTTGCCACTCCTCTGTCTACTCGCCACTCGCTCTCAGCTCTGCCTTCGGATGAGTCCGTAGAGTCGAGTGGCCCGTACCCATAGCTTGTTGGCTACCTCATGTACCTGATGATCTGCACACGACCTGACCTTGCATACCCTCTTAGCATCTTGGCACGCTATGTTGCTCCTGGGAGACACCAACCAGAGCACCTAGCTGTAGCGAAGAGGGTGTTGCGCTACTTGTGCAGTACGTCGGGCATGGGGCTAGTGCTTGGAGTGGTCCTCACAGGTAAGCAGACGCTTCTTGGGCTGACAACCAGGCTACGCAGCGGTCGTCATAGGGTTACACTTTCAACCTTGGTTCCGGATCTGTTTCGTGGCGGTCTACCCGCTCGTCTTCTGTTCTCGGCTCCAGCTGTGAGGCCGAGATCTACGCGGGGGCCATGGCTGCACAGGAGTTATGCTGGCTCACCTACCTGCTGACTGACCTAGGAGAGGCACCTAGTTCTCCTCCGGTTCTATACGTAGACAACAAGGCCATGTTGGCCTTTGTCGGGAGCATAGACTGGAGCACAGAACAAAACACATTGCTCTTCGCTACTTCCTTGCTCGTGAGCTGCAGCAGCGTGGCCAGCTGCGCCTTGCTTACGTGGCCTCTGAGGCCAACACTGCTGATATCTTTACCAAGGCACTTCCGCCAGGTGATCATCAGCGTTTCTGTACGATGTTAGGTCTTGTGCCTACTTGGCCTCACTTGCTCACTTCTTGACCTTGCTTGTACTGTGATCTTTCTATACCTGCACTTGCTTGTTTACCTTTATGTATGATCTTGCATATGTACTGGCCTTTTGGCCTTGCACTTGTGCTCGGATTGTGTGGTGACGTTGTGATCCATCCTGAGCTTGCTTTGCTTTGCTTGACTGGTCTTGTGACCTCTTGTTTTCCCCCACTTTGCCTATGGGGGTGTGTCAAACTCATATGCTATAGTCTATGTAGGCTGTAGTGGGGTAGACGATATGGGGTACAACACTTCTAGGTTTTCCTACTTGTACCCACCTGCTTGCTAGTTCATTCATTCCTCATTTCCTGAGGGAGACCCGGATGCACTAGACATCCCGACTCCGCGCTCTTACGCGGAGGCCGTAGAGGGTCCCTACTCCTCTCAGTGGCAGGCAGCTATGGATGCAGAGATGGCTTCCTGGAAGTCCACAGGCACCTACGTTGACGCGGTTCCCCCTCATGGGGCGAACATCGTCAGTGGCATGTGGATCTTCAGGGTGAAGCGGCCGCCGGGCTCTCCACCTGTCTTCAAGGCGCGGTACGTCGCTCGTGGCTTCAGTTAGCGGCAGGGAGTTGACTACTTTCAGACCTTCTCTCCCACCCCGAAGATGACCACTCTTCGGCTGATGCTGCACATAGCCGCTCAGCGCGACTACGAGCTTCACTCTCTTGACTTCAACACTGCTTTCTTGCAGGGTAGCCTGCACGAGGAGATCTGGCTGCGCCGTCCACCTGGCTTCACTGGGACTTTCCCTCCTGGCACCCAGTGGAGCCTCCGACGGCCAGTCTATGGTCTTCGCCAGGCACCGCGCGAGTGGCACGACACAGTGAGGACTACGCTTGCGGCTCTTGGGTTTGCTCCCTCTACTGCTGACCCGTCGTTGTTTCCGCGCACCGACACTTCTTTGCCGCCGTTCTACATCCTCGTGTACGTCGACGACTTGGTCTTTGCCACTTCTGACACTGCTGGACTCGCCTACATGAAGTCCGAGCTGCAGAAGAGACACACGTGCACAGACCTGGGTGAACTGCGCAGCTACCTTGGCTTGCAGATCACTCGGGACAGAGCACGCCGCACCATTACCTTGACTCAGTCACACATGGTGCAGCAGGTCCTTCAGCGCTTCGGCTTCACGTACTCCTCGCCTCAGGCCACTCCTCTGTCTACTCGCCACTCGCTCTTAGCTCTGCCTTCGGATGAGTCCGTAGAGTCGAGTGGCCCGTACCCAGAGCTTGTTGGCTGCCTCATGTACCTGATGACCTGCACACGACCTGACCTTGCATACCCTCTTAGCATCTTGGCACGCTATGTTGCTCCTGGAGACACAGACCAGAGCACATGGCTGCAGCAAAGAGGGTGTTGCGCTACTTGTACAGTACGTCGGGCATGGGGCTAGTGCTTGGAGGGCGGAGTCCACTAGTCCTCACTGGGCACGCGGACGCTTCTTGGGCTGACGACCAGGCTACGCAGCGGTCGTCGCAAGGTTACACCTTCAATCTTGGTTCCGGCTCTGTTTCGTGGCGGGCTACTCGCTCGTCTTCTGTTCTCGGCTCCAGTTGTGAGGCTGAGATCTATGCCGGGGCCATGGCTGCACAGGAGCTTCGCTGGCTCACCTACCTGCTGACCGACCTTGGAGAGCCGCCTCGTTCTCCTCCAGTGCTGTACGTAGACAACAAGGCGATGCTGGCCTTGTGTGGAGAGCAGTGCCTTGAGCACAAAATGAAGCACATTGCTCTCCGTTACTTTCTTGCTCGTGAGCTGCAGCAACGTGGTCAGTTGCAACTTGCGTACGTGGCCTCTGAGGCCAACACTGTTGATGTTTTCACCAAGGCACTTCCGCCTTGTGATCATCAGCGCTTCTGCACTCAGCTGGGACTTGTACCTGTCTTGCCTCACTTGCTCACCTCTTGACCTTGCTTGTACTCTTCTATACATATACCTGCTCTTGCTTGTTTAGCCCTATATGTCTATGTGTACTCCTGCATGTGAACTGGCCTTCTAGCCTTTTCCTTGCGCTCGGACTGTGTGGTGACGTTGTGATCCACCCTGAGCTGAGCTTTGCTTTGCTTGACCGGTCTTATGACCCCTTGTTCTCCCCCACTTTGCCTATGGGGGTGTGTCAAGTTATAATATTGTGTAGGCTATAGTGGGGTAGCCCATATGGGGTACACATTTCTAGGGTTGCATATTTGTATCACTTTCATTCCTTAGTCCATCATTCTCGTTCTACTTTCCATAGAAGGTATCGGGTTCGAATCCCAGTGTGTGCACTTCGGGCATCCCAGTGCGGGGGGGTGTCACAGGTCCACTGGTGATCCCCGATTGATCCTAGGGAAGGGTTACAGGCATGTTGGCGTGGGGGGTTATGGGCGCATTGACCCGCTACTTATCAAGCCCTTTTATCCCAATGGTCTAGTCGTTGGGATTCTGACAGGGATTACATGAAGTCTTCGTACAGAAACATGACGCTTATAAATCACCGCGGCGTCGGGTGCGAGGTGGATAAGGACGACCTCATGTCGATCGAGGATGATCATTGGATTACTGATGGTGTGCTAGACTTTCACAACGTGTAAGTATCTTCACGGCGGTCACCTGGTTGACGCTTTGTTGCGTAGTATCTGATGTATGGGCAACATCTAATACGCTTTGTTATTTCTTGTTCATTAACTCTGCAAGTTGCTTAGCATCTGGAAGCCGACTCTCCGTGATGGGAAGACATGGGCTGCCTTGGACTGCAAGGCGTACTTCCAGACGAACTCGTGTGGTGCGCCTTTGACACTGGGGAACGGGCTTCCGCTACTGCAGCACGACTATCTCGCAATCCATGTGCTAGAGGGGTACGTATCACAAGTATCCGGTTCGTGAGAGGATTCTTTAGCATGACACCGATGGTTGTCTAACCCTAATCCCAACATACCCTCCCAACATAGAGCGTAGGGAGCACTACTCGTTCGTCATCGCTGTATCTCCATCGGTGCTTACCAAGTCCGCGAAATCCGAAGGCAAAGAGCGAATGAAGTTGGTCTTGCTGGACAGCATCATAAAGACAAGGAACACCCGCATGATATTTGCAGGCACCAAGCTGTGAGTACGTGGTTTACTGTCAACATTGCATGTCGCTGGTAGCAACCCAGAACTTGTTTTAACGATTTTGGCCTGTAACCTGCAGAGTGCTGTCCGAACTCGCCAAGGCGAGTAACCCTGACGTGAACATGGAGTTTGTGGACAAGCAGCTGTTGGCTGCGGAGTGCATAATATTACGGGTGAGGGTACCAGTGAATGCGCATACCTGTGTGCACAATGTTTACGAGGCTATACGGATTGCTAACTGTAGTGTGCGTTTGTCAAAGTGCAGGAGGATAAGCTGCCACAGCAGCCGAACAAGCAGGACTGTGGATTTTTTGTTTGCCCTGGTGAAGACCCTGGTGATGTCCGACTTCACCCCGTTATTGAGCGGGCTCTGGTTTCAGGGTGTGACGCCGCACCAATACCGGCAGGAGATGCGGCGCGACTTGTGCGCACACGCGACCGGAGATCTCATTCAGCAGTTGGAAGCGCTGGGGATCGAAATTCCCCCGCAGAACGCAGGCCGGGTAACAGAGGGGGGGGGCAGTGGTGCGGGAGAGGAACACTGGTATGGGAGATGTGAGGCAAGCACCGGTTAGTCAAGCCGGGGATGACGCACGGGTAACGGTGATGATGAGGGAAATGGCGACTATGAAGAACGATGTGATGTTCCTGGACGCGAGCTTCACCGTCATAGCCAGTTTTGTGGGATTGAGGCGCGAGGAGGTGGTGTCCGCTGCAACCCAACTACTGATGCAAGGCAACCCCGTGAGATCCGGCACGAAAGCAGAGGCAGGTGGCACCAAGAATGCCCCACACACTCCACAGCGTCCATCCGGTCGCAAGAGGCGTGATGACAGCAGTCCAGAGGAGGATGTCGTACGCAATGCCACCCGTGTTGCGCTGGCCTTCTCGTTCGCTGCATGTGATCCGACAGCGCGCTTGCTGCAAAACCCGCTGCTATCGGGAGGGACCATACCTCACTGGATGTTCACCCGTGGGAGACCTCTGCTCGGGGTGACGGTGCCAGCTGGAGCTGATGCGTGGGGAGATACGAGCGGCCACGAGACGATGAAGGCAGAAGAAGAAGAGGATCTCGTGTCAGACACGGAGGACGAAGAGGATGGTGACGACACATGTGCAACGAAGTACACAGGAGTCAAGTTGGAGAAAGCATCAGGCAAGTTTGGCGTGAAGATCCGGATCAAGGAAGGAGGAAAGCGTAAGCAACAGCGTCTGGGTCCATACACATCGGAGGAGGAGGCGGCGTTTGCGTACGCCGCAGGTGCGTTCGTCCTGAGGCGACGAGACAAGATACCCAGCACGGTCAGTTTGTCAGCTGCAGAGAAGGCGATGCTGCGTGGATGCACCAAGGAAGATCTGCAGCTCCTGGTGGAAGCGCGGAGGTGGTGGAGGTGGCGGAGCTGGAGGGAGGCGCGGGAGGGTGTGAACTGGAAGGTGAAACGAGGGAGGAAGCGAGTGGTTGCCACGCACACGTCAAAGAGGCAGAGGGTGGTGGATAGCAACAACAAGGCGGCCAACGAACCAGACGACCCTGACAATGGTGAGAGTGGGGGAACGGCCCCTGTGCACAACGGCAGCGGCGGATGTGCTCGGCACAACGAAGCTGAGGAGGGTGTGGAGGAGTCTGTTGCACATGAGATGTTGGTAGACCATCCTGCGTAGTTGATGGAGATGCATAGACGTACACATGATTGCAATTGTACGGTATGTTTTGCGAGAAATTCAGTTAGAGATGTGCAGGGCGTCAGATTTTCTGCTTGTATTCGTAATTGATGGGTGCGAAGGCTCTTGCTTACACAGTGGAGCTCAATTGGTCGGTCCATTGTGTGCTAGTGTAACGTGCAATTCGTGAGATGTATAATGAAAGGATGTACGTCAACAATGTGCTGAGTGAATACTTCCGTGAGACATGATGTACTCACAAACGAGTTCCAACGATACGGTTGTGTCGCCAGGATGTGCGCGGTGTGTGGTTTATGTGTGCACACATGTACATGGTGGCGGATGACGTGGTGTGCATGTATTAGCCGTTTCGAATTACGGTCATCCAAATGGACACGAAGTCGTATTCCCTACCAAACTCACTGCCCATGATGGGCTCTGGTGTGGTAAGAAGTTGAGCGGAAGGTATATGTAGAAGTATAGAACTGCGCGTCATTCTGTGAGTATCTCACTGAATACTATTGTTGCTACAATGGATACTTCGCTTGCTTCAGAGGATACTCTGACGAGAGGGTGCGCCCGTCGTGTATCTAACCCGCCGACGTACCTACGAGCGTCGTATCAGCTGACAATGCCGCGCAGTCGGCTGTCGAACGGGAAACGCGGGCCGACACTGCCTAAGCGTCTGAGCGTGACCAAGAAGGGAAACGAGGTGGTACAGCATGAGCAAGGTATGCAGAAAGAGCGTGGATGGGTGACTTGTTGTACTAATGCGGGTGTTCGTATTGTCTATACGTATGAACCCCAGTGCCCAACAAGTATAGCTGACATGTGGTACCATGCTTGTCTGGAGCCTCTGTATCATCGCAGATGACGGCACTGGTGCAAAGAGTGCTTCATCGTCCGAGCGCAATGAAGAGGATGGCGAGGCAGACTCAGACACATCGGCCTCAGCCTCACCTGAAGAATCCGACGAACCTGCCATTGGAGGGAAGACGGCTGACGATGGGTGCGCGGGAACCGCTTCACCCAAAGTAGACGGGAGCGAAATTCGGGGCACGGGGGAGACGGATGTGTATCGGGGCGAAGGCCGAGGACATGTGGACGGGCATGTGGAACGCGCATTCGAGACCCCAGTGGACACCGACGGCGATGACGTGCGCATCTCGAGCATGGTTCTCGAGCAACTCATCCGGGCTCAGGACAGGAGCGCCAAGGAGAACGCGCGGTTGGAGGCGCTGTTCTTGAATGCAATGGCGCAGCCTTCTAGTGGATCTCGTAAGCGTAAGGCTCGGAAGCAGAGAGACCCGGAGCAGGGGTGCATGAACCCGAAGCGTAAGCGTGGCGAGACATGGAGCGGCGGGTCGGACGATGACGGAGAGGACGACGAGGAAGATACGCATGGTTCTGGTGGTCGTCATATGCGTACTGCAAAGTCTCCTATTCTGCAACGTGCGTTGGCGCATCTGCCGACAGACAAGGCGTGGAAGGTGAGCGGGCCTGTTTCCATCTCGGTTCAGTAACTTCCCGTCCGAAATGGGTTGCACTCTGTACCCGTTGATGGTACACGGTGAATGCTGATGTTAGTGATGGTGTATACTATGGGTGCGCAGCGGGTGTGCGAGCTAGCCAGAGTTCACATGTTTCTCAACAGGCCCACGTTGTCAATGACCTTCTACCCGAGCAGCGACGATAAGACTCACGGAGTGTGCGCGGTGCTGGATCGCCTGCCTCACAGCTTCGTCTGTTTGGCGTTGGCGGCTGACAAGTCGCGACGGGCGGATCTCAACAAGACGCTGTTGGAGTGGAAGACAAGGGCTCCCGCTCGCGTGCGAGACATTGCACTTCCTAAGCTCGGCCTGTTCCTGGACGACAAGGACGCATCCAGCTTGTGGGCACCTCAAAAGGAGCGTAGTATCGAGAAGATAAGGGGGCGCATTGGGCTTGGCGCTGACCCCCCTGGTGAGTGCATGAGACGCGCGTTGGAGTCGTCGACCGTTTCTAGTCATGCACCTGTCAGGCATATATGCTATAGTCTATGTAGGTTGTAGTGGGGCAGTTCATATGGGGTACAACACTTCAGGGTTTGCTACTTGTACTCCTCATTCTGCTCAATGCATTCATTCTCTTGTTCTAATTTCCACATGGTATAGAGCTGGTTCCCTCGTGGGAACTGTTCCTAGGGCCCACCAAACGTTTTTTTTCCTGCTCGGAGCGCGCTTGGCCCCTGCCCGAGTCGCGCCCCGTATCGTTCCCCCTCGCGGCCTCTAGCGGCCCCTCTTACGGCCCCTAGTGGCGTCGTCGCGCCACCCTTGCGGCCCCGTCGCGCCGCCCTCTCAGCGGCCCTGTCGCCGCCCTTTCAGCGGCCCCGTTGCCGCCCCTTACTGCGGCCCAGTCGCCGCCCTTAGGCGGCCCTGTCGCCGCCCTTTAAGCGGCCCCGTCGCCACCCCTTTAGGCGGCCCCGTCGCCGCCCTTAGGCGGCCCTGTCGCCGCCCTTTCAGCGGCCCCATCGCCGCCCCTAACTACAGCCCCGTTGCCGCTCTTCAACGGCCTCGTCGCCGCCCTTCCAAGGCTCCGTCACCGCCCTTTCAACGGCCCCGTTGCCGCCCACCCCTTCCGCGGCCCCGTCGCCGCCCTTCCCCGGCCCCGTCGCCGCCCTTTCAGCGGCCCCGTCGCGGCCCTTCCGCGGCCCCGTCGCCGCCCATTAGCGGCCCCGTCGCCGCCCTTTCAGCGGCCCCGTCGCCGCCCTTCCGCGGCCCCGTCGCCGCCCTTTTCAGCGGCCCCGTCGCCGCCCTTTCAGCGGCCCCGTCGCCGCCCTTCAGCGGCCCCGTCGCCGCCCTTCAGTGGCCCCGTCGCCGCCCTTCAGCGACCTCGTCACTGCCCTTCAGTGGCCCCACCGAGCCGCCTTTGCTGCCGAGCTGCCGAGCCGCTGCGCCGCCGAGCCACCGAGCCGCTGAGTCACCAAGCCGCCTGTAATGCCGAGCCGCCAAGCCGCCTTTGCCGCCGAGCAGCCAAGCCGTCGAGCCGCACTGCAGCCGAGGCGCCGCCGCCTGTCGGCCTGCCTGGGACCGCCTCACTTGCCTGGTAAGAGCAGCGCCTCTGCCACTGCACTGCCTTGCCCCACAGTACTCACTGCCTGTCTACTACTGTCATAAGCCCCCCCTAGAGTTCTCACCTTTGACGCTGAGGGTCGGGCAGTTGACTTTGAGGTTTGGGTAGATGATATGCAGCTTTTCCTACAGTGCGATAGGGCAGACGGTCTCTCCCTATTTGACCTCACTTCTGGTGCCTCTCTTGCCCCTGCTGCTGATGCTGATGCCACTGTTTGCTCACAGGGCCATGCGCGATGCTGCTGCTCGCCTTGCTGTGCGCCCCTACTTACCGACCACTGAGCGTGCACACTTTATCCAGTACAAAAGTGCTCAGACCTTGTACGACGCTGTAGTTGCACGCTACTCTTCCCCTGCCACTGCTACACTGAGCCGCCTCATGCTACCGTACCTCTTCCCTGACCTTGCTGCCTTTCCCACAGTCGCTGACCTCATTACGCACCTCTGCACTAGTGACACTCGCTACAGCGCTGCGCTTCCTGCTGAGTTCTGCGCCAAGAACCCCCCCCCCCCCCCATGTACATCACCCTCTACTAGATAGTCACCCGGCTCCCTGACTCTCTCCGCGTAGTCAGGGACCACTTCCTCTCAGTTTGCCCCACCACTCTCACCGTTGACCTCCTCGAGAAGGCCCTCCTAGCAGCAGAGAAGAGCATAGTCGCTGTAGGAGCCTCTCGTGGTGACCTTCGCACCCCCGTCTTTGAGGGGTGTTCTCCCTCCCCCCTCTTGCCCTCGTTGGTTTCGAGTCGGTCGGCGCTGCGTCTGCCCCGAGCGGGAGACGCCGCACCGGCAAGGGCAAGGGGGGCAAGGGCGCTGGAGGGAGTGGCAGGGGCAGTGGAGGTGGTGGTGGAGGCAGTGGAGGGAGTGGGGGTGGTGGTGGGAGTGGTGTTGGGGGTGGCGGCGGCGGCGGCACCAGCGGAGGCGGAGGAGGCGGCGGTGGTGGCGGAGGGAGCGGAGGCGGCGGAGGTGGCGGAGGAGGCAAAGGTGGAGTCGGCGGAGGCGGCGGCGGCGCCGGTGGTGGAGCCGGTGGCGACTCTGCGCAGAGGAGTGGCTCAGGTGGTGGTCCGCGCCAGCAGCAGCGGAGTGGCGTGACCCTGTCCCCTCAGCAGCTTCGTGAGTGGTACACTGCGCATCAGCGCGGTGGGGGTTTTGGTCCCTGCACTTCCGTCCTCCGTACTGGCGACCGAGCTGGTGAGCAGTGCGGTGGCCCGCACTCCACCCAGCGCTGCTTTGGTCGCCTGAGCGATGCGTGACGTCGCCAGTTCCCTGAGGCGTCAGAGATCCCACGCTGGGGAGATCTGTCTAGGGCGGGGGTTGCCATCTTTGATCTTAACTATGATGCTATCCTTGCTGCCATATATTCTGTGACTACTAGTGTTGAGGGTGACTGTTACCTGTGTGTACCACCTGACCCTGGCAATGAGGCCACTGCGCTAGGTGCTGGTGAGGTTGCTGCTCTAGGTGCTAGTGCGTCTGCTGCATCAGGTGCTATTGAGTCTGCTGCCCCAGGTGCTGGTGAGTCTGCTCTCTCAGGGACTACCTCGGCTCAGGCCTTCCACACCTTCACCCTTGACTCGGGTGCGTCCCGCTCCTTCTTTTGAGACCGCACCACTCTTACGCCGCTCAGTCGGCTGGTTGCAGTCTCCCTGGCGGACCCCTCTGGGGGTCCTGTCCTTGCTAGCTTCTCCAATGTCTTAGCGTGCCCGGCAGCCCCCTCTGGCACCCTGTCCGGTCTCTACCTCCCCTCGTTCTCTACGAACTTGGTGAGTGGAGCGGACCTACAGGATCGCGGGGGTTGACCAGTTCACTCTTGCGAGTCAGCGGGTGACCCACTGCACATGTGCTCGGACAGGCCGACACTTGGCCACGTTCACCCGTCGACCAGGGTCGAGACTGTACACCCTTACTACTGAGTCTCGTCCGGGTGCTGAGACTCCCCAGGTAGCTGCGTCGAGTCAGGTGTTTGCTACAGCGTCCAGGTCTGGTCCTGAGTCTGCCCCCTGCTCGTGTCGTCTATTGTCCCACCAGACTCTCCTTTGGCACCACCGCCTTGGTCACCCCTCTCCGAGGCATGGCCTCCCGTGTCCTTGTCTCTGGTCTCCCTCGGTCTCTCCCTCCCCTACCTCCGGGGCCTGGCCCTACATGCGTCCCCTTCGTCGAGGGGCGACAGCGCGCCGCCCTTCACTCCTCCGAGTTTCCTCCGACAGAGGCTCCGCTGCAGACTCTCCACATGGATGTGTGGGGCCCAGCCCGCGTCAGTGGACAGGGGCGCCAGTGGTACTTTCTACTGGTGGTTGACGACAACTCCCGTTACACCACAGTCTTCCCCTTGCGCAGCAAGGGTGACGTCACTGAGGTGTTGATCGATTGGATCTGCGCAGCTTGTCTCCAGCTCAGAGAGAGTTCCAGCTCGGACTTTCCTGTTCTGCGTCTGCACTCGGACAGAGGCGGGGAGTTATCCTCTGCCCGTCTGGGAGCCTTTTGTCGTGCACAGGGCATCCGCCACACCTTCACGCTTCCGGCCTCTCCACAGAAAAATGGGATTGCTGAGCGCCGCATTGGCATGGTCATGGACGTCGCTTGTACGTCCATGATGCATGCGGGTGCCCCCCATTTTCTGTGGCCGTTTGCGGTTCAGTACGCTGCGCATCAGCTCAACCTTCAGCCCCGAGTCTCCTTGCCAGAGACCTCCCCCACCTTGTGGACCGGGAAGGTTGGTGATGCGTCTGCGTTTCTGGTCTGGGGATCTAGGGCGTTTGTCCGCGACTTGTCTGCGGACAAGCTGTCCCCCCGTGCTGTTCCCTGCGTCTTCCTTGGCTTCCCCCCTGACGCGCCTGGGTGGTAGTTGTACCACCCCACCTCGCGCCGTGTTCTGTCCTCCCAGGACGTCACCTTTGACAAGTCGGTGCCTTACTACCGTCTCTTCCCCTACCGCACTACGCCCCTCCCCCCGCCGCCGCTCTTCCTTGCGCCAGGTCCTCCCCCGGTAGACCCCCTCCCCCCTCAGGGTCCTGCCCCGTCAGGTGTGTCCCAGGTAGACGCAGTCGAGCCCGTCGAGGTAGCTGTTGACTCTGGTGCTGCTAGAGGTGCTGAGCCTGCGGGTTCCAGGTCTGGGGGTGCTGAGACTGGGGGTGTTGAGTTTGGGGGTGCTGAGTCTCGAGTTGCTGAGTCTGGGGGTGCGGAGCCTGGGGGCGCTCGGTCTGCTCGTGTGGCCGCCGACGGTGCTTCGTCGAGGCGGGAGCCGCTCTCTCCACAGGAGCTGCGCGAGTGGTTTGCCTGCCGCTGGAGACATGCTGCTAGAGCTGGAGGTACTACTGTTGCTGCTGGTCCCGGAGGTGCTATTACTGGCGACCCTGGAGCTGCTGGGACTGGGGGTGCTGCTGGGGCTCCTGGAATGGCACCCGTTGGAGCTGCTGGCGCTGCTGGTGCTGCTGGAGGTGGAGCTGCTGGGGGTGTTGGCGTTGGTGTTTCTACTGGCGCTGGTGCGTCTGGGGGTGCTACTGAGCCTGGTGGAGCTAGAGCTGTTAGAGCTGGAGCTGCTGGGGGTGTTGGAATTGGCGCTGGTGCTTCTGAGGGTGCTGCTGGCGCTGGTGCTTCTGAAGGTGCTGGAGTTGGCGCTGTTGGAGCTAGAGGTGCTGCTGGCGCTTGAGCTGCTGGCGCTGGTGCTGCCGCTAGGGGTACTAGTGCTATCCTTGCTGGTTCTGGAGGCGTTGCGCGGCCGAGGCCGTACTTCGTTCCTCTCTTGGAGCAGGTTCTTGGTCTCCCGCCCTCTCCTGGTCCTGCTCCTCCCTTGGAGTGTCTACAGCCTGTCTAGTCGCAATCACAGTTACAGCCTGCCTCCCGTCTCCCTGCTCCTTCTCCCTAAACTAGTCCTACTGGAGGTCTTGCTGAGCGTCGTGAGCCTGCGTCTCGTCCTGTGTAGCCTGTTCGTGCTGCTCGCACTAGTTATCGTACTGCGCGTCCGCGTCCTCCTGCGGTCCCCGGCACACACGAGATGGCGCTGCGTCCTTCCACTACTCCTTTGCGTGTCCCGTTGCCGTCTCCTCCAGTGTCCTATCTTCCTACTCTTGCTGACCCGGAGTCTGACTCTTTTCGTGCTGCTAGTCCTTTGGTCACGCGTCTCCTGGCTACTGTTGTCACTGACCCTTCTTTTGAGTCCACTGCTGCGTCTGCCCTAGTTGCTGAGCTTTTCGACTTCGCTGCTCGCTGTCGTCTAGACTACACTGCTAGTCTTGTTGCTAAGTCTGAGTCTGTCTGTCCTCCGTCCGTCGGGGGTGAGTGTGCTCTTAGCACGGACGTCCTTGAGGACAGGCAGGAGGAGTTCCAGTGCTTTGCTGCTACTTTGCCCCATCTTATCTCCACGCTGATTTCCCCTGAGGGAGACCCGATGCACCAGACATCCCGACTCCTCGATTGTACGCTGAGGCGATCGAGGGTCCCTACTCCTCTTTGTGGTAGTCGGCCAATTACGCAGAGATGGCTTCCTGCAAGTCAGCAGGCACCTACGTCGACGAGGTTCCCCCACCTGGGGCGAACATCATCAGTCAGCAGCAGGGAGTTGACTACTTTCAGACCTTCTCTCCCGCCCCGAAGATGACCACTCTTCGAGTGCTGCTGCACATAGCCGCTCAGCGCGACCACGAGCTTCACTCTCTTGACTTAAGCACAGCTTTCCTGCAGGGCAGCCTGCACGAGGAGATCTGGCTGCGCCGCCCACCTCGCTTCACTGGGTCGTTTCCTCCTGGTACCCAGTGGAGCCTCCGACGGCCAGTCTACGGTCTCCGCCAGGCGCCCCGTGAGTGGCACGACACACTGAGGACTACACTTGCGGCTCTTGGGTTTGCTCCTTCTACAGCCGACCCGTTGCTGTTTCTGCGCACCGACACCTCTTTGCCGCAGTTCTACATCCTCGTGTAGGTCGACGACTTGGTCTTTGCCACTGTTGACACTGCTGGACTCGCCCATGTGAAGTCCGAACTGCACAAGAGACACACGTGCACAGACCTGGGTGAACGGCGTAGCTACCTTGGCTTGCAGATCACCCGGGACAGAGCACAGCGCACCATTACCCTGACTCAGTCACACATGGTGTAGCAGGTCCTTCAGCGCTTCGGCTTCACGTACTCCTCGCCTCAGGCTACTCCTCTGTCTACTCGCCACTCGCTCTCAGCTCTGCCTTCGGATGAGTCCGTAGAGCCAAGTGGCCCGTACCCGGAGCTTGTTGGCTGCCTCATGTACCTGATGACCTGCACACGACCTGACCTTGCATACCCTCTTAGCATCTTGGCACGCTATGTTGCTCCTCGGAGACACCGACCAGAGCACATGGCTGCAGCAAAGAGGGTGTTGCGCTACGTGTGCAGTACGTCGGGCATGGGTTTAGTGCTTCGAGGGCGATGTCAAGTGGTCCTCACAGGTCACGCAGACGCTTCGTGGGCTGACGACCAGGCTCTGTAGCTGTCGTCACAGGATTACACCTTCAGCCTTGGCTCCAGCTCTGTTTCGTGGCGGTCTACCCGCTCGTCTTCTGTTCTCAGCTCCAGCTGTGAGGCTGAGATCTACGCGGGGGCCATGGCTGCACAGGAGCTACGCTGGCTCACCTACCTGGTGACTGACCTAGGAGAGCCGCCTCGTTCTCCTCCAGTTCTGTACGTAGACAACAAGGCCACGCTGGCCTTGTGTCGGGAGCACAGATTGGAGTACAGAACGAAGCACATTGGTCTCCGCTACTTCCTGGCTCGTGAGCTGCAGCAGCGTGGCCAGCTTCGCCTCACCTATGTGGCCTCTGAGGCCAACACTGCTGATATCTTCACCAAGGCACTTCCGCCTTGTGATCATCAGCGCTTCTGTACTCTGCTCGGTCTTGTGCCTACTTGGCCCCACTTGCTCACTTCTTGATTTTGTTTGTACTGTACTCTTTCTATACCTACACTTGCTTGTTTACCTTAGTATATATGATCTTGCATGTGAACTGGCCTTGTGGCCTTGCTCTTGTGCTCGGACTGTGTGGTGACGTTGTGATCCACCCTGAGCTTGCTTTGTTTTGCTTGACTGGTCTTGTGACCCCTTGTTCTCCCCCACTTTGCCTATGGGGGTGTGTTAGGCATATATGCTATAGTCTATGTAGGTTGTAGTGGGGCAGTTCATATGGGGTACAACACTTTAGGGTTTGCTACTTGTACTCCTCATTCTGCTCAATGCATTAATTCTCTCGTTCTAATTTCCACAGCACCAATGTGAGAATTGTGGACATTGATACCCACGCTTCGGAGGTGGTGTGCAGAAACTCTAGTGCTGATCAGCTGGGCGCAAGACAGGGATGGCATGCCGTTTGCCTCCCGGGCGTTCCCGACATGTGCGAAAGCTGCCTTCAAGCCGAAGAAGGCAGGGCTGGTGATGACCCTTAAGGTGTACCACCTAGCCTGGTTGGAGCATGTGGTGAGTGTGTGTGCGCGATGTGTGCAATGGTGTGCATCCTACTGAAAATGCATGGACTAACGCTTTTTGTGTTGGGCGCAGGTCTCCGACTGCGTCCTCTACTGGGAGGCGCGGAAAGGCCGGCTCTCCAACTCGGCCGGCGGGAACGCCCACGTTGTGGATGGGCTCAAGGTCCTGGTCAAGGAGGTCGTGGAGAGGGCGATCCGTATCCGCAACCCCGAGTATGACGCAGAGCGCGAGGCGTGGATTCGGGGGCGCCATGGCCTGCGCATCTCTGCGTGCGGCCTGGAGCACATGAAGCCCGCGGCCGCCACCCAGTCCGAAGGCATCGTAGGGGATGACGACCTTTTGGCGTCAATTGGTGCTGAGTAGACTGTCAATAGAGGATGTTGGTGGTGGACGGTTGAAGAGACAGTTGAAGAGATGCGTAGATGGAATCTTGTACAGCTATGTGTGCGGTGTTGGAAGTTTGGATATGTGGGGTAAGGGGGTTGCATGTGTGTGATTGAGAGTTGAAGAGGACGAATGTAGTTAGGAGTTGTGGTACTCATCATGTGCGACCTTGTTATGAATGGGAGAAGTCGTTTGGGGTAATTGATGTTCGAGATAACACAGGCAAGTAGAGGATGATGTACAATGCGACATGCAGGACCGAACCAGGTGTGCGGGCGGACTAATAGTGCGCCGCATTTGGTGGCGCGAGTCGCGGAGGGTTCCATATGTCGCGACTGGGTTGGACGTGCCCGTCACAACATTGCGGGCGTGAGGCGTTCCGATTGGATATCATCATGGATAAGCATTGAGCTGGAACCTATGCCCAATTTGACACGTACGAACAAAACTACGCGTGCCACTTTACTGTACGTTGGAACAATAGAATTTACGTGTAGGAGTGATGGCGTATTGGTTGGGAGCTCAAGTTGATATTTGACGAGGGCGCGACAGGTATACGGTCAAGATTGTTTCGCGCGCATTGAGCGAATGCTTATGGCGAGGAGATGGATGGATGGTTACTAGATGTGCGAGTGGACGATCCGAAGGCAAGTGAACGGTGTAGATCGCGGCTGTGAGCGCAACGTGGCAGCTGGGAGTTGCAGACTATGTGTGCAAATGGACGGTGCGGATGGAGTCGCAACCTTGTAGCGTGAGCAAAACGACTGGGTGCCGAGAAATATGGCGAAGTAAATGAGAATGTGGCAGTGCGACATTTGTACGGCGAGGGTGCAATGTTGGATAGGGTGGATAGGCATGATGCGCCCTCTGATGGATGCCAAGTGTCAAAATGCTAGTGGGTCTCATACACGGGAGTTGCGACGTGCGCACCCGTGGGCTGGTTCCAAGCGTCACGTATTTACGGGCTGATTGATGAGGAGATGGACGGAGAAGATGCGAGTGCAATGTGTCAGCGAGTAGACGCGAGGTGGTGCTCGCGAAGGAGTAGCATGATGTGCGAGTAGCTGACAGGGCGACACGTGAACCGTCTAGATTGCGTGAACAAACGGTATATCTAACGGATGGGGTGCGGGTACGTTTTGATGGGTGAACGCTTACGTGGACCATCGGGTTGATACTGGATGCCACGTGTGTTGTCGCGTACGGATGGCAGTTGGGGTTGCGTAGTTGCAACTTTCTAGTCGGTTGGAAAGGTTAGGTTTGGTAAACTTTCATGTGGTGCAGACCGTAACGGTTTTGCAACGACAACGTTGCAGGTGTAGTATCCGATTTGATACACGCATGTGTACAGAATGCAGCGGAATAGTGATTCGGTAGTTGGTTTGTCAGTTACTGACGCTATGCAGTTCTAAAACCTTGACTTGAAAGTGCCGGGCAAAAATTATCGAGGAAGTTGCGGCTGAGTGTATTCTGAGTGGCTTTTCGAACTTCCCTTTTTTGCGATGCCCTAAAAGTTGTGGTCCAACGGCATTGGACGCTTCGACAAAGCCCAACCACGGAACCTAAGGCGAAAGCATCTACGACGGCAGAATGACGGCGAAATGGAAGCGCGTGTGTGAAACGGTCGAAATCAGCCTACGGTGGGGAATAGAGGCTACGGCGTGAGAAGTAGGAGAGAAATTGAGAAGAAATGTGCTAGAAGGAGGGAGAGAGAAGGAGAAGCATCGAGAATGAGATTGACGAGGGGAAAAATGTGCTTCGAGACCAAGGTGCGTTCGAGAAAGTTCGGGATTCGGACTTGCGGAGTGTTCACCGAATTTGGTCCGGTTGCGTGTGCGACTCGGGGTGACACGAGGCCCACGCGGCTACTTGGGAAACAAGTGAAGTTACGAATTGCATTTTGTGTCTTGCCTGACTATAAAACTGCTTGTACTCATTCTGGAAATCATACCAATCAGATTCTGAAAATTTCTGAAGTGTGTATTGACAACTTCAAGCCGAGCTGCGCATATCATTGGATTTGGGGGATCGTGGAGAACACGATAGGCGATAGCAAGTAGACTATTGCCGACTAAGGTGCTTACGATCCTAAGAGATTCAAAATTCCAAGTCATTGGACGTGGCTACTACTACTGTGAATCAAAAGCCGAAGTCAGGTCCTGTAAGCATTTGTGACTAGTGCGTCCACAGTGGAGAGTTTTCACTCATAAATCTAACCGAGCAGGTGCTCTGGAATGGAATGACTTTCCGGGCTGAAAATTTCACATTCAATGATCATGGCATGATTCATGTTGATGTTTGATTAGAAACTTGAAATTTACAGCCTTACTCTTTTTGTTGAAGGACTTCGAACAAAAAAAAAAAAAGTAAACACTTCCAAAAGAAGATGCCTTATAACTTAGATGCATTCTTCAATTATCGTTCAAAATAGAAGGCGTTGGGACATTGTTTGTTCATGTGTGCACGCATGTGTGTGTGTGTGTGTGTATGTGTGTGTGTGTGTGTGTACGTGTGTGGGTTGGGGAACATGCGCGTGTGTGTGTGTGTGTGTGTGTGTGTGTGTGTGTGAGCGTGTGTGCGAGTGCTACGTGTGTGTAATGCAATCTTCTTACTCACACTGTCTCTATCTCCTGCATTGTCTTGCTTCGTCTGCGGCCCTTTTAGGCTCACTAAGAGGTGCCACCAAAATAAGTCTGTGCTACCCTAGCCTCTACAAACCCCTAACGAAGTTGACCTTTCGCGCGGCATCCCCCCTCCCTCTACACTGCCGAGAACCTGTAAGGAACAGACACTCCTAGGACTAGATAAAGAGTTGCTGCAGAAGCAGTGTTATCAACAGAAGCAAAAGCAGCAGCGGTAGCAGCAGCAGGAGGAGCGACAGCAACAGCAGCAGTGGCTACAGAAGCAGCAGCAACAACTTCAGCAACATCGGCAGAAACTTCAGAAACATCAGGAGAAACTTCAACAACATCAGTAGAAACTTCAGCAACATCAGAAGAAGGTTAACTCATATGCAGCCCACATTTCAGTGGTCAACGAAGTCAGCAGGGTCAACAATGACAATGTGGTCAATGTAATCAACACAGTCGGCGATGTCAATCCAAACAAAGTCCAAGTCAATGCTGCCAACAAAATCAGTGCGTTCAACGAGGCCAGCGCAGTCAACAGAGTCAGTGCGGCCAACAAACCGCAGCAGCACCAGCACCAGCAGCAGGCCCAAATCTTGGCGATCAACAATGGCAGGAAGGTCAACAAGGAAAATGCAGTCAACGAAGTCAATGCGGTCAACGAACTCAACGAAGTCAATGCGGTCAACGAACTCAACGAAGTCAATGCGGCCAGCAAAGTCAATGCGGTCAACGAAGCCACCAGAGTCAGTGATGACGCTGCATCCTAGAACGAGCTGCAAGGTCTTGTGGAGCAAGCAATGCAGCCACCACAAAGGGACTTTTCAGCTGTTCATGTGAGAGGGTATTTCATAAGGAGCAGTGCTGCCCAAAACTTGCGTCCGCCTCCGTCTCCCACTCAACTCCCGCTCCCTCGCTCTCACACGATGTCGCCACGCCTATTATTCACCAGTGTTGGAGCATCAGATTGTACTCAAGATCGGATTCTTCCTGTTGCTGGATGCCTAGCTAACCAGAGCATCTCCCACGTAGATCAGGCAGGAGGTTTTCGATTCAACTGTGCTGATGCAGCGGGCAGCATTGCTGGGACTGGTACTATCGGGTCTCCTCACACCTTCCTTGTACCTCCGTCTCCTACTCAGAGCCTGCTCCCCCGTGCTCGCACTATGCCGCCACGCTTGCTAGTCAGTGGGGAAAACGTCGCCAGTGGCGGGGCATTTGATGATTTAGAGAACAGGATTCTTCCGGCTGCTAGTGTTGACGCGCCTCAAAAGTCCTCTCATGACTCAGCATGTTATGGTGCAGAGCACGGGATTCTTTGTGCTGCTGGTAGCAGATTTTTACTGCCAACGCAGTGCTTCTCACATGCAGAGCAACCAGGGGGGTATCAATTTAATAGTGGTAATGCAGCGGGCAGCAGTGCTGGGACTGGTGCATGGGATGGTGCTGGGAGTGGTGCTGGTGGTGCTGGGTGTAGTGCTGGTGGTGCTGGAAGTATTGCTGGTGGTGTTGGGAGTGGTACTGGTGGTGCTGGGAGTGGTGCTGGTGGTGCTAGGTGTGGTGCTGGTGGTGCTGGAAGTATTGCTGGTGGTGCTGGGAGTGGTACTGGTGGTGCTGGGAGTGGTGCTGGTGGTGCTGGGAGTGGTGCTGGTGGTGCTAGGAGTGGTGCTCGTGGTGCTAGGAGTGGTGCTGGTGGTGCTGGAAGTGCTTCTACTGGAGCTGGGCGTGGTGCTCGTGGCGCAAGGAGTGGTGCTGGTGGTGCTGGGAGTAGTGCTAGTGGTGCTGGGGATGGTGATGGAAATGCTGCTGGGGACGATGCTGGTTATGCTGCTCAGGATGCTACGCGGGATGGTGCGGCGTGCAGTGCAGCCAGAAGTGGCGGTGGTCACACGGCTTCTGGCACACAGGGGGATCACAGGCTTCATACGTTGGGAGAGGAGCACGCGGAGGAGAGGAAGCACAAAAGCAAGCTATCCAACTGTGCGTCCTCGCGGCGAGCACGGCAGCGGCAGCAGGATCGTCTGGCACAGCTTGAAATGGACGCTGCGAATCTGAAGCTGGACAATGCGAGCGCACATCGACGGTTGACAGAGGCTAATGAGCAGATACGGCAGTTCCAAGTGGAAAAGGAGCAGTCGGAGCAAGAAGTGAGGCGATTGGGACTGGAGTTGAGCAGTATACTGCCATCTAGTTGGAAGATTCGTGAGGATGGGAGCGTGGAGGAGGGTGAAGCATGCGTCCAAAGCAAGCCAGGAGCTGCTCGGTGCCAAGGTGTTGGTAGCGGCGGGGCTTCCTCTGACCTGTTGACATCCAGGGGAGTAGGTGACTCTCATTCTCCTAGATCCACTCCAAATGCCCATCCAAATCGCTTGTTCATCGAGCCTGGACTTACTCCTGGAAGTTCTGCATCTACTTCTAGCGTATTTGATGATACGTGTATGTAGAATCTTGCAGATGATACATGCATGTAGTACAATGTTGTCAAAGGAAGATTGTGTGTCTTGATTTACTCCAAGGTTTTTACTTGGTTCGAATGGTCATATGGTTTGACATTCAGACCCATGCTGAGCGTTTCCACCTGCCCCAGAGAACTTGTAAAGATTAATAACACACACAATTTGATAGTAATCTCGGAGTACGGTATGTACAGCATTAAAACATGTGCTTAAGCTTCATATTGTGCTTACAAAATTCGAAGTCCTAGGCTGTCAAAAAATCAATGAGTATGAGATCATCATGATCGAAAATCAACTTTCCATTACAATACTGGTGGGTGTTTGAATTGTTAAAATCGAAGAACCTCGTTGAAGTTAAAAACTAGGAGGGAGACTTAGGAAGTAAAGAGGAGATAGAATGGGGCAACAACCTCAATAAATTCAAGGGCAGGATGAGCGAAGTGTGCACCACCAACAGCTAGATGCATATGGCAACTACACTAAAATTGATTTTGTAGGCAGATTATGAATAATAACTTCCTACACCCCATAAGCTGCCTACAGCAAGGACCAAGTGCTAGACACGCCCCTGGAAGGGATATACTTCTTGAGTGCGAAGGAGAGAGCTGCCGGTCAAACGACTTGCACTCTCACCAGGTCGAGACAACGAAGGAGTGTATGGATGCTATTGTTGCTCGCTATTCCATCCCCTCCTTTGCTACTCTAGACACCTCATTATGCCCTTCATCTTCCTTCACCTCCCTGCTCTCTCCACTATTGCAGATCGCCCTACCCACCTACGTTCGCTTGACGCAAGCTTCCGCGCTGCCTGCGCTGTTGACGACCTTGTGGAGCACCACCCCCCCCCCCCCCCCGCCCCCCCCACCCCCTCACCCCACAATGTATCTGACCCTACACCTCCTAGTAACCTGCCTCCCTATCCACCTCGAGACTGCCTGTAACACCGTCCTCGCCATGCACCCCGTGCGCCTCACTAAAGACCTCTTTAAGACTTGCCTCATTGAGATCGAGATTCACCTTCGCACCATCGCCTCGACTACTGGTGCGGTAGTCCCCCTCATATTTGATGGGTGCGCGCAACCCATGTTCCTTCCCCCAATTGCCTCTACTGCTGTTGCTGAGCCTAGTGCTGTTGCCCATCTCTGCCCTTCCTGACAGGCGGAGACGGCGCTTGGGTGGTCATGGTCGTGGAGGAGGTGGGGTTGCTGGTACGTTGGGGGATGTACGTATGTCTAAAGATGATTGGGGACCTACTTGCACGTCGAACGGTGGCTACGGTGGTGGGCTTGTCAGCTGACATCACGTGGCCTCCTTACCGGGCCCTGCCATTACCAGATTCAAAATGGTTCTTGCGCGGCACCGGCTACGGGCGCACCGGACACCGTATTGTGCGCATTCTCATAAACTAGTCAGGAATGACTCACTATTGGGAAGATTGGGTACAAGTACAAACCCTAGAAATGTGTTGTACCCAATATGTGCTACCCCACTACATCCTACACCCCAACATTATATATATAGTTTGACACACCCCCATAGGCAAAGTGGGGGAGAACAGAGGGTCACAAAACCAGTCAAGAAATGCAAAGCAAGCTCAGGGTGGATCACAACTTCACCACACACACTGAGCACAAGCAAGGGGCCACAAGGCCAGTTCAAATGCAGATATATATATATATATGCAACAAGAATAGCACAGTGATATCTCCCTAGCAGAGTAAGCATGCAGGTATATGTATAGATCACAGCACAAACAAAGTCTACAACAAGTTAGGAAACGTGGGCACAAGGCCTAACAAAGTACAGAAACGATGATGATCACCAGACGGAAGTGCCTTGGTGAATATATCAGTAGTATTGACCTGAGTGGCCACGTGAGCAAGACGAAGCTGACCACGTTGCTGCAACTCTCGAGCCAGGAAGTAGCGCAAAGCGATGTGCTTCATTCCGTGCTCCAGTCTGTGCTCCTGACACAAGCCAATGGCGGCCTTGTTGTCAACGTATAGCACTGGAGGAGAACCAGGCCGCTCTCCCAGGTCGGTCAGCAGGTAGGTGAGCCAGCGTGACTCCTGTGCAGCCATGGCTGTGATGTAGATCTCAGCCTCACAACTGGAGTTGAGAACTGAAGACGAGCGTGTAGAACAACAAGAAACTAAACCAGTGCCAAGGCTGAAGGTGTAACCTTGTGACGGTCGCTGCGTAGCCTGGTTGTCAACCCAAGAAGCTGTGAAAATGAGAACGAGAATGAATGAACTATGAGCGATGTGGGTACAAGTACTAACCCTAATTGGGTTGTACCCCCTATGGGATACCCCAATATAGCCTACACAAAAGCATAAGCTATAATGTTCTGACACACCCCCATAGGCAAAGTGGGGGAGAACAAGGGGTCACAAGACCAGTCAAGCAAAACAAAACAAAGCAAGCTCAAGGTGGATCACAATGTGACCACACAATCTGAGCACAAGGTCAAGGCCACAAGGCCAGTTCACATGCAGGAGGAGACATATATATAAGTCTAAACAAGCAAGAGCAGGCATATATATATGCAAGAGTACAAGTAAGGTCAAGAGGTGAGCAAGTGAGGCAAGACTGGGACAAGTCCCAGCTGAGTACAGAAACGCTAATGATCACAAGGCGGAAGTGCCTTGGTGAAAACAACAGGAGTGTTGGCCTCAGAGGCCACGTACGAAAGTCGTAACTGACCACGCTGCTGCAGCTCACGAGCAAGAAAGTAGCGGAGAGCAATGTGCTTCGTTCTGTGCACCAGGCGCTGCTCTTGACATAAGGCCAGCATGGCCTTGTTGTCTACGTACAGCACTGGAGGAGAACGAGGCGGCTCTCCAAGGTCAATCAGCAGGTAGGTGAGCCAGCGAAGCTCCTGAGCAGCCATGGCCCCGGCGTAGATCTCAACCTCACAAGTGGAGCCGAGAACAGAAGACGAGCGAGTAGCCCGCCACGAAACAGAGCCGGAACCAAGGCTGAAGGTGTAACCTTGCGACAACCGCTGCGTAGCCTGGTCGTCAGCCCAAGAAGCGTCCGCGTGCCCAGTGAGGACTAGTGGACTCCGCCCTCCAAGCACTAGCCCCATGCCCGACGTACTGCACAAGTAGCGCAACACCCTCTTTGCTGCAGCCATGTGCTCTGGGTCGGTGTCTCCGAGGAGCAACATAGCGTGCCAAGATGCTAAGAGGGTATGCAAGGTCAGGTCGTGTGCAGGTCATCAGGTACATGAGGCAGCCAACAAGCTCTGGGTACGGGCCACTCGACTCTACGGACTCATCCGAAGGCAGAGCTGAGAGCGAGTGGCGAGTAGACAGAGGAGTGGCCTGAGGCGAGGAGTACGTGAAGCCGAAGCGCTGAAGGACCTGCTGCACCATGTGTGACTGAGTCAAGGTAATGGTGCGGCGTGCTCTGTCCCGAGTGATCTGCGAGCCAAGGTAGCTGCGCAGTTCACCCAGGTCTGTGCACGTGTGTCTCTTCTGCAGCTCGGACTTCACGTAGGCGAGTCCAGCAGTGTCCGCTGTGGCAAAGACCAAGACGTCGACGTACACGAGGATGTAGAACGGCGGCAAAGAAGTGTCGGTGCGCAGAAACAACGACGGGTCAGCAGTAGAGGGAGCAAACCCAAGAGCCGCAAGCGTAGTCCTCAGTGTGTCGTGCCACTCACGTGGTGCCTGGCGGAGACCGTAGACTGGTCGTCGGCAGACGCAGCAGTGGACGAGCTCAGCAACAAGAGCAGACGCAGCAGTGGACTCAAAGGAGGGGTCAGTGACAACAGTAGCAAGGAGACGCGTGACAGTAGGACTGGCAGCACGAAGAGAGTCCGACTCAGGGTCGGGAAGCGCAGGAAGAGAGGACTCAAGAGGAGAGGGCAAAGGGGCACGCAGAGGAGCAGTGGACGGACGCAGTGACATCGGGTGCGTGTCAGGGACAGGAGGAGGACGCTGACGCGAACTGCGACCACTAGTGCGAGCAGCACGAACAGGCGACGCAGGACGAGACGCAGGCTCACGACGCTCAACAAGACCACGAGTAGGACCAGTGTACGGAGAAGGAGAAGGCAGTGGGGAGGCCGGCGGTAACTGTGATTGCGACTGGACAGGCGGTGGACCCTCTAAGAGAGGAGGAAGACCAAGAACCTGCTGAAGGAGCGGAACGAAGTACGGCCGAGGCCGCGCCGCGGCACCAGACACAGCAGGGACAGCACCAGCACCCTCAGCACCTCCGGCAGCACCAGCGCCAACAGCACCTCCAGTGGCAGGACCTCCAGTAGCGCCAGTAGTACCTGCAGCACGACCACCACCAGGACGTACAGTAGTAGTCTCAGAACCAACACCCTCAGCAGCTCCAGCTCCAGGCGGACCCGCAGGCCCAGCAGCTCCGGGACCGGCAGCACCAGCACCCTCAGCAGCTGAAGAAGCGCCAGCTCCAGCCGTACGCCTCCAGCGGCGAGCAAACCACTCACGCAGCTCCTGTGGAGAGAGTGGCTCCCGCCGAGATGAAATACCCGGAGAACCTCCAGGCCCAGTACCGTCAGACGCCACAAGGGGAGGTCCAGTCGCCGCAGGCTCCACACCTCCAGGCTCAGCAGCCCCAGACGCAGCACCCCCAGGCTCAGCACCCCCAGGCTCAGCACCCACGCGCGCAGCACCCTCAAAGTCAGCACCTCCAGGCTCAGCACCCCAAGGCTCAGCACCCCCAGGCTCAGCACCCCCAGACTCAGCACCCCCAGGCTCAGCACCCCTAGACTCAGCACCCCCAGAGTCAGCACCCCCAGGCGCAGCACCCCCAGCAGTACCTGAGTCACCAGCAACCTCGACCGGCTCGAATGCATCGACCTGGGACACACCTGAAGGGGCAGAACCTTGAGGGGGAAGGGGGTCTACCGGGGGGGGACCTGGTACAAGAAAGTGCGCGGCGGCGGGAGGGAAGGAGTGCGGTAGGGGAAGAGGCGGTAGAAGGGGACTAACTCGTCGAACGTGACGTCCTGGGAGGACAGAACACGACGAGAGGAGGGGTGGTAGAACTGCCACCCTGGGGCGTCAGGGGGGAAGCCTAGGAAGACACAAGGAGCAGCACGAAGGGACAGCTTGTCCGCAGACAGGTCACGGACAAACGCCCGAGATCCCCAGACACGGAACGCAGACGCATCGCCTACCTTCCCCGTCCACAGCAAAGCTGGGGAGGTCTCCGGCATGGAGACCCCGGGGTGAAGGTTGATCTGATGCGCCGCGTACCGAACCGCAAACGGCCACAGAAAATGGGGGGCACCCGCATGCATCATGGACGTACGAGCGACGTCCATGACCATGCCAATGCGGCGCTCAGCAATCCCATTTTGCTGTGGAGAGTCCGGAAGCGTGAAGGTCTGGCGGATGCCTCATGCACGATAGTAGGCTCGCGGAAGGCCAGAGGAGAACTCTCCGCCTCGGTCAGAGTGCAGACGCAGAACAGAAAAGTCCCAGCCGAAGCTCCTCCTGAGCTGGAGACAAGCCGCGCGGATCCAGTCGATCAACACCTCAGTGACATCACCCTTGGTGCGCAAGGGGAAGACTGTGGTGTAACGCGAGTAGTCGTCAACCACCAACAGGAAGTAGCGCTCGTGACCTTGTCCACGGACGCGGGCCGGGCCCCACACGTCCATGTGAAGCGTCTGCAGAGGAGCCTCTGTCTGGGGAAACTGGGAGGAGTGAGGGGCAGCCCGGAGCCGCCCCTCGACACAAGGGACACAGGAAGGTCCTGGCCCCGAAGGAAGGGGAGGGAGAGACCGGGGGAGACGAGAGACAAGGACACGGGAAGCCATGCCCCGAAGACGAGGCAAGGAGGGGTAGCCTAGACGGTGGTGCCACAAGAGAGTCTCGTGAGACAGGAGGCGACACGAGCAGGGGGCAGACTCAGGACCAGACCTGGACGCAGCAGCAAACACCTGACCCGACGCAGCTACCTGGCCAGACGCAGGGACTGGAGGAGACTCAATGGTCAGGGTGTAGAGACTCGACCCGGGCCGACGCGAAAACGTGGCTAGGTGTCGGCCTGTGCGGGCGTCCGAGCAGTGGGTCCCCCGCTGACTCGCAGGAGTAAACTGGTGAACCCCCGCATCCTGCAGGTCAGCACCACTCACCAAGTTCGTCAAGAACGAGGGGAGGTACAGACCAGACAAGGTGCCCGAGGGGGCAGCCGGACACGGGAGGATAGTGGAGAAGTGAGCGAGGACAGGACCCCTAGAGGGGTCAGCCAAGGAGACTGCAACCGGCCGACCAAGCGGCGTGAGTGTGGTGCGGTCTCGAAAGAAGGAGCGAGAAGCCCCTGAGTCAAGTGTGAAGGTGAGGGAGGCCGAAGCCTCACTAGTACCTGAGAGCGCAGCCTCACTAGCACCTGAGAGCGCAGCCTCACTGGCACCTGAGAGCGCAGACGCACTAGCACCTAGAGCAGTAGCCTCACAAGCACCTAGCGCAGCAGTACCAATGCCCGGGTCGGGCGAAAAACACCAGTAACAGTCACCCTCATCACTAATAGTCACAGCATACATGGCAGCAAGGATAGCATCAAAGTCAAGATCAAAGATAGCCATGCCAGCCCTAGACAGCTCTCCCCAGCGGGGGATCTCCGTGGCCTCCGGAAACTGCTGACGCCAAGCGTCCGTCAGGCGGCCAATACAGCGCTGGGTGGGGTGGGCACCCCCACACTCCTCACCCGCGCGGTCGCCGGTGCGAAGGACGTAGGTGCAGGGACCAAGTCCCCCACCACGTTGACGCTGCGTGTACCACTCACGGAGCTGCTGAGGGGTGGGGATGTCGCGAGAACGCTGCTGCTGCTGCTGGCGCTGACCACCCCCAGTGCCGCTCCGCTGTGAAGTGCCACTCCGACCACCTCCACCACCTCCTCCTCCACCTCCTCCACCTCCGCCACCGCCGCCACCCCCGCCGGTACCGCCGCCGCCGACGCCGCCTCCGCCACCACTGCTGCCACTAGCACCCCCACCCCCGCCGCCTCCTCCATCGCCACCCCCACTCCCTCCGCCGCCTCCACCTGCACCGCCACCGCCCCCGCTAGCCCCACCCGCTCCCTTGCCCCCCTTGCCCTTGCCAGGGCGACGTCTCCCGCTAGGGGCAGACGCCGCACCGACCGACTCAAGACCAACGAGGTCGGCCGCAGCGGCAGAGGCGACAGAGGGCAAGAGAGGGGAAGGAGAACACCCCTCAAAGATGGTGGCGCGGGGGTCACCTCGAGAGGCTCCTACAGCGACGATGCTCTTCTCCGCTGCTAGGAGGGCCTTCTCTAGGCTGTCGACTGTGAGAGTGGTGGGACAGACCGCGAGGAAGTGGTCCCGGACTACACGAAGGGAGTCGGGGAGGCGGGTGACTAGAAAGTAGAGAGTGATGTACATGGGGGGGGGGGGTTCTTGGCGCAGAAGTCAGCAGGAAGCGCAGCGCGGTAGCGGGTGTCACTAGTGCGGAGATGCGTAAGGAGATCAGCGACTGTGGGAAAGGCGGCAAGGTCAGGGAAGAGGAAGGGTAGCATGAGGCGGCTCAGTGCAGCAATGGTAGGGGAGGAGTAGCGGGCAACTACAGCGTCGTACAAGGTCTGAGCACTCTTGTACTGACTAAAGTGCGCACGCTTAGAGGTAGGGAGGTGGCGACACACACCAAGACGTGCAGCAGCATCGCGCGTAGCCCACTGGGAGCGAACAGTAGGGTCACCATCAGCAGCAAGGGCAGGGGAAGCGCCAGAGGTAAGGTCAAAGAGAGAGAGGCCGTCTGCCCTATCGCACTGTCAGAACAGCTGGAGGTCATCTACCCAGACCTCAAAGTCAATGGCCCGACCCTCAGCGTCAAAAGCGAGGACACTGGGGGTAGCCATGACGACAGACGCCTAGCAGTGCAAGCAGTAGGGTGAGGGCAGCGCAGTGAAAAAGAAGGCTCTGTGCTCACCAGGCTTGGTAGAACGGGCCGTATGGAAGTAGGGCAGCTCAGCGGCCGGCGGCTCGACTGCGGGGCGGCTCCGCTGCTCGGCGGCTCGGCTGCTCGGCTGCTGGGCGGCTCGGCTGTGGGGCGGCTCGGCTGCGGGGCGGCTCGGCTGCTCGGCGGCTCGGCTGCGGGGCGGCTCGGCTGCTCGGCTGCTGGGCGGCTCGGCGGCTCGGCTGCTCGGCGGCTCGGCGGCTCGGCGGTCGGCTGCTCGGCGGCTCGGCGGCTCAGCGGCTGGGCGACCCGGCGGTCGGGCGGCGGGTGGGCCGCGAGTAGGGCGGCTGGCGGGCCGCTGAGTAGGGCGGCGGGGCCGTTGATGTAGGGTAGGACGGCGGGGCCGCAACGTAGGGCGGCGGGGCCGCGAAGTAGGGTAGGGCGGCGGGGCCTCGACGTAGGGCGGCGGGGCTGTCAAAGTAGGGCGGCGGGGCCGCAACGTAGGGCGGCGGGGCCGTCGAAGTAGGGCGGCGGGGCCGCTACGTAGGGCGGCGGCGCCGTCGAAGGGTAGGGCGGCGGGGCCGCGACGTAGGGTAGGGCGGCGGGGCCGTCGAAGTAGGGCGGCGAGGCCGCGACGTAGGTCGGCGGGGCCGTCGAAGTAGGGCGGCGGGGCCGCGACGTAGGGCGGCGGCGACGTCGAAGGGTAGGGCGGCGGGGCCGCGACGTAGGGTAGGGCGGCAGGGCCGCGACGTAGGGCGGCGGGGCCGTCGAAGTAGGGCGGCGGGGCCGCGACTTAGGGCGGCGGCGCCGTCGAAGGGTAGGGCTGCGGGGCCGCGACGTAGGGCGGCGGGACCGCTAGAGTAGGGCGGCGGGGCCGCGACCGAAAGGCGGCGCGACGGGTCGCTGGGAGGAGGGAGGGCGACACTAGGGGTCGCTAAAAAAAACGCGCGCCTCGGGGCGCGCTTCGGTGGGCCCAAGAAACAGTCCCTATGAGGGGACCTGCTCTGATTCCATGTGAAAATGAGAACGAGAATGAATGAACTATGAGCAAAGTGGGTACAAGTACTAACCCTAATTGGGTTGTACCCCCTATGGGATACCCCACTAAAGCCTACACAAAAGCATAAGCTATAATGTTCTGACAGAAGCGTCCAAGTGACCAGTGAGGACAACGTCGCCCCGTCCTCCAAGGACGAGCCCCATGCCCAATGTACTGCACAAGTAGCGCAGTACCCTCTTAGCAGCATCCATGTGCACCTTTCGGTGCCGACTAGGAGCCACGTAGCGAGCCAAAAGGCCAAGAGGGTATGCGAGGTCAGAACGAGTGCAGGTCATCAGGTACATGAGACAACCAGCTAGCTCTAGGTAAGGACCACTAGGCTCTACGGACTCGTCCGAAGGTGGAGCTGAGAGCGAGTGACCTGTAGCAAGAGGAGTGGCCTGTGCCGAGGACTAGGTGAAGCCGAAGCGCTGAAGGACCTGCTGCACCATGTGTGACTGAGTCAGGGTAATGGTGCGGCGTGCTCTGTCCCAGGTGATCTGCAAGCCAAGGTAACTACGCAGTTCACCCAGATCTTTGCATGTGTGTCTCTTCTACAGCTCCGACTTCATCAGGGCGAGAGCCTCAGTGTCAGCAGTGGCAAAGACCAATTCGTCGACGTACACGAGGATGTAGAGCGGCGGCATCAAAGTGTCGGTGCGCAAAAGCAGCGACGAGTCAGCAGTCGACGGAGTAAACCCAAGAGCCGCAAGTTTCGTCCTCAGTGTGTTGTCCCACTCACGTGGCGCCTGGCGGAGACCGTAGACCGGCTGCCAGAGGCTCCACTGGGTACCAGGAGGGAAAGACCCAGTGAAGCCAGGTGGGCGGCGCAACCAGATCTTCTCGTGCAGGCTGCCCTGTAGGAAAGCTGTGCTGAAGTCAAGAGAGTGAAGCTCATAGTCACGCTGAGCGGCAACGTGCACCAGCACCCGAAGAGTGGTCATCTTCGGGGTGGGGGAGAAGGTCTGGAAGAAGTCAACTCCCTCTCGCTGTCTGAAGCCTCGAGCAACGTAACGAGCCTTGAAGACAAGCGGAGAACCTGGCGGCCGCTTCACCCTGAAAATCCACATGCCGTCGACGATGTTGGCCCGGGGAGGGGGAACCTCATCGACGTACGTACCTGTGGACTTCTAGGATGCCATCTCTTCGTCCATGGTTGTCTGCCACTAAGAAGAGTACTCACCCGCGATCGCCTCAGCGTAAGAGCGCAGGGTCGGGATGTCTGGTGCATCCGGGTCTCCCTCAGGGGCAAGCAGCATGGCCACGAGATGAGGCGCAGCGGCCGCAAGACACTCAAGGTCCTCGTGCCTGTCCTCAAGGACGTCCGTACTAAGAGCACACTCACCCCTGATGGACGGTGGAGAGACAGACTCAGACTTAGCAACAAGACTAGCAGCGTAATCTAGACGACAGGTAGCAGTAAAGTCAACAAGCTCAGAGACTAGGGCACATGCAGCAGTAGACTCAAATGACGGGTCAGTAACAACAGTGGCTAACAGACGCGTGACAGTCGGGTGCTCAATACAAAACTGGTTGGACTCAGGGTCCGCAACGTCAGGCAGAGAGGACGCAGGGGGAGACGGCAGAGGAACACGCGGCGGAGGAGAGGAAGGACGACGGACTACAAGGTGGGTGCCGCTGACAAGGAACACGACGTCCAGAATGACCAGAACGGATAGGCGAGAGAGGACACGATGCAGGCTCACATCGCTCAGCAAGGCCCCCTGTCTGCTCAGTGTATGGAGAAGGAGCAGGCAGCGGTGAGCCAGGCTGTAACGGAAGACCAGTAGACGAAGGGAGACTGAGAAACTGGCAAAGCATAGAGTCAGGTGGTGGCTGAGACGACGGAGACGGCGGAGCAAAAAACAAGCGCAGCTGTGCAGTACCACCAGCACCAGCAGCTCTAGCACCTCCAGCAGCTCTAGTACCCTCAGCAGCTCCAGCACCTCCAGCAGCTCCAGAACCCTCAGCGCCAGCTCCTCCAGGACCAGCTCTACCAGCTGCAGCACCCCCAGAAACGGCACCTCCAGTTCCAGGGTCTCCAGCCTCAATGCCTCCAGCAGCAGCACCCCCATACCCAGGGTCTCCAGCAGTAGCACCCTCAGACACAGCATCTCCAGCCCCAATAGCTCCAGTACCTCTAGTACGAGCACCTCCGGGACCAGCGACTCTAGCACCTCCAGTAGACAAAGGACCAGCACCATTCCCAGCTCCAGTGACGTTAGCAGAAGTACCTTTAGCAGCAGAGCTCCGAGCTCTAGAAGCGCGACCCTGACGGTGACCGTTCCAGTCATGCAAGTGCTGTGAGGTGAGAGGCACACGCGGACGAAGATGGCTACTCCAAGGAGACCGCGTAACAGAAGTCTCAGAACCCTCAGGCGCTGCACCCCCAGACTCAGCACCCCCAGGCTCCTCACACGCAAGCTCAGCACCCCCAGACGCAACACCCCCAGGCTCAGGACCTCCAGGCTCCTCACGTGCAGGCTCACCAACTCCAGGCTCCGCAACCTTAGGCTCCTCACGCTCAGGCTCAGTGCCCCCAGACTCCGCACCCCCAGTCTCAGCACCTCCTGGGTCCTCACGCTCAAGCTCCGCACCCCCACGCTCAGCACCCCCAAGCTCCGCACCCCCAAACTCCGTACCCCCAGGGACAGCACCACCCCCAACAGGACCTGAGTCACCTGTGACCTCAACAGGCGGAGGTACGGGAGGGTCTACCTGAGAGACACCTGAAGGAGCAGGACCTGGTGTGGGGAAGGGGTCTATTTGGGGAGGACCTTGGGCGAGAAAGAGCGGCGGGGGGGGGCGAGGGGCAGTGCGGTAGGGAAAGAGACGGTAAAAGGGAACTGACTCGTCAAAGGTGACGTCCTGAGATGGAAAGACGCGGTGCGAGGCGGAGTCATAAAACTGCCAGCCAGGCGCGTCATGGACAAAGCCAAGGAAGACGCAGGGAATGGCGCGAGGGGGGAGCTTGTCCGCGGTGATATCGCGGACAAAGGCACGAGCACCCCAGACTCGGAAGCGCGACGCATCGCCAACCTTCCCCGTCCACAACAGTGTGGGCGAGGTCTCCGGCAAGGAGACAGGTGGCCAGAGGTTGAGCTGATGCGCGGCGTACCAGACCGCAAACGGCCACAGAAAATGGGGGGCAGCCGCATGGATCATGGAGGTACGAGCGACCTCCATGACTAAGCCAATGCGGCGCTCAGCAACCCCATTCTGCTGCGGAGAGGCCGGAAGAGTGAACGTCTTGCGGATGTCGTGCTCCGCACAGAAGGCTGCCAAGAGGTCTGAGGAGAACTCACCACCTCCGTCAGAGTGTAGACGCAGGACAGGAAAGTCCGACTAGAACCGCTCGCGGAGATGGAGACAAACAGCGCAGATCTAGGGGATCAAAACATAAGGGACCTCCCCCTTGCGCAGCAAGGGGAAGACCGTGGTGTAACGTGTGTAGTCGTCGACGACTATTAGGAAGAACCGCTCGTGGCCCTGTCCGCGGACGCGGGCTGGGCCCCACACATCCAGGTGGAGAGTCTACAGTGGAGCCTCCGTGGGAGGGAACAAGGAGGAGTGAGGAGCGGCGCGCTGCCGCCCCTCGACGCAAGGAATGCAGGGCGGCGCAGGCAAGGGAGGGAGGGCAGGCAGAGACCTGGGAGGGCCAGAGACCAGGAAGGGAGAGTGCATGCTACGAAGGCCAGGCAGGGAGGGGTGACCAAGGCGAGTGTCGTGCGACAGTCGGCGACACTCACACTGGGTAGCTACCTGAGCAGACGCATACAGCTGGGGAGACAAAGGGGTGGAGCGCGACGTAATGGTGAGGGTGTACAGACTGGACCCAGGCGCACGTGTGAACGTGGCCAGGTGACGGCTGGTCCAAGAGCACGTGCAGATTGCCACACGCTGTCCTCCAAGAGTAAAGGTGTCAACCCAGTGATCCCGGAGGACGGCGTTGCTCACCAAGTTCGTAGAGAACGAGGGGAGGTGGGGACCAAACAGCTCACCAGACGGGACCGTCGGACATGGAAGCACAGTGGAAGACCATGCGAGCACTGGGCCCCTAGAGGGGTCAGCCAGTGAGATAGGAACAGGTGCAGGGAGGGGAGTGACTGTGGTGCTGTTGCGAAAGAAACAGCGGGAAGCACCAGAGTCAAGTGTGAAGGTGTGCAAGGCCTGTGCGGACGTAGTACTAGAAGGATAAGACTCACAAGCACCTAGTGCCGTAGGCGCTATACCTCGGGCTATACCGGGGTCAGGCGGCACACACAAGTAGCAGTCACCCTCGGCACTAACAGTCAATGCATACATGGCAGCAAGAATAGCCTCATAGTCAAGATCAAAGATAGGTACATCACGCCTAAGCAGGTCTGCCCAGTTGGGGAACTCAGTAGCATCAGGAAACTTGATGCGCGAGGCGTCGCTAAGCCAGGCGAAGCAGCGGTACTTAGTGTGAAACCCTGTGCGCTGGCGACCAGCGTGGGGACCTACGCGAATGATATAGGGGCAGCAACCAAGACCCCCGGATGCCACACACCTAGCATACCAGTCAAGAAGCTGCTGGGAAGTGGGGGTCTGGCGCTGGCGCTGCTGCAGCTGCTGCTGCTGCTTCTGCTGCTGCCCCTGGCCACCAGTGGTGTCACCCAAGCCCCCACCACCGCTGCCACCACCACTCCCCCGTCCGCCACCACCGCCGTCGCCACCGCCAGCGCTCCTGGCACCACCACCGACCCCACCACCACCTCCACCGCCACGACCACCCCCACCACCTCCACCTCCCCCGTCGCCTCCACCACCGCCCCCTCCACTGCCACGTCCGCCACCCCTGCCACCCTTGCCTCCCTTGGAGCCATTGCACTTCCCACTAGGAGCGGAAGCAGCTGCGACCTTCTCAGCACCAAGGAGGTTGACAGCAGCAGCTGCGGAGGCGTAGGAGGGGGTAAAAGGGGAGGGGGAGCACCCCTTAAAGAGGGGAGAGCGAGTAGTACCACAAGCAGCACCTACAGCGAGGATGTTCTTCTCTGCTGCTAGGAGGTGCTTCTCGAAGTCGACGACAGTGAGAGTGGTAGGGTCTAGGGCTAGGAAGTGGTCCCTAACGGAGCTAAGAGTGTCAAGGAGGCGGGTGACAAGGAAATAGAGAGTGAACTACATCGCGGGGGGGGGGGGGGGGGGGGGGGGTTTCGGCGCAAAACTCGGCTCGAAGGGCGGCACGAAAGCGAGTGTCACTAGTGCGAAGGTGAGAAATGAGGTCCTCAGCAGTGGTAAACGAGGACAGGATGGGAAACAGGTAGGATAGCATGAGCCGACTTAGGGATGCAGTGGACGGGGAGGAGTAGCGCGCAACTACAGCGTCGTACAGTGCCTTAGCAGTATTGTGTTGGCTGAAATGCGCGCGCTCAGTGATCGGCAGATGGTTCCTAATAGCTAGGCGTGCAGTAGCATCGCAAGTCTGCTACTGTGAGTGTTCGAGAGTAGTAGCATCGTCAGCAGGAGCAACGGTAATGCCACACACGTAATCGAACAATGAAACGCCGTCTTTGGCATCGGTCAGAAGGAACAGTTGGAGATCGTCGAGCCACAAAGCGAACTCGATCGGGCGACCGTCAGGCTCAAACGCGAAAACATTAAGCGTCTCCATAATCGCAGTGCAGGGAAAGCCAGTAGGCAAAGGCAGTAGGCAGCAGGCAGCAGGCAAAGGCAAAGGCAGCAGGCAGTAGGCAACAAGCAAAGGCAGCTGAGGCAGCACGCCGGGCAGTAGCAGGCCGCGCGTAGGCTGCAGCAGCAGGCCGCGCGCGGGCTCCTGAGGCAGCTCGCGAGGCAGCAGCAGGCCACGCGCGGGCTCCTACAGCGGCGTGATGGGCAGCAGGGGGCCGCACGCGAGCTCCTAAGGCGACACGCGAGGCAGCAGTAGGCCGCGCGCTCTCCTAAGGCAGCTAGCGAAGCACCACCAGGCTGCGCAGCCGGCACAGGCAGCACGCGCGACGCGCGGGGTGTGAAGAAATGAGGAATGAATGAACTAGCAAGCAGGTGGGTACAAGTAGGAAACCCTAGAAGTGTTGTACCCCATATTGTCTACCCAACTACAGCCTACACAGCCTACACCCCCATAGGTCACAAGACAAGTCAAGCAAAGCAAAGCAAGCTCAGGGTGGATCACAACGTCACCACACAATCCGAGCACAAGAGCAAGGCCGTTCACATGCAAGATCATATATAAAGGTAAACAAGCAAGTGCAGGTATAGAAAGATCACAGTACAAGCAAGGTCAAGAAGTGAGCAAGTGAGGCCAAGTAGGCACAAGACCTAACATCGTACAGAAACGCTGATGATCACCAGGCGGAAGTGCCTTGGTATAGATATCAGCAGTGTTGGCCTCAGAGGCCACGTAAGCAAGGCGCAGCTGACCACGCTGCTGCAGCTCACGAGCAAGAAAGTAGCGAAGAGCAATGTGCTTCGTTCTGTGCTCCAGTCTGTGCTCCCGACACAAGGCCAGCATGGCCTTGTTGTCTACGTACAGAACTAGAGGAGAACAAGGCGCCTCTCCTAGGTCAGTTAGCAAGTAGGTGAGCCAGCGTAACTCCTGTGCAGCCATGGCCCCCGCGTAGATCTCGGCCTCACAACTGGAGCCGAGAACAGAAGACGAGCGGGTAGACCGCTACGAAACAGAGCCGGAACCAAGGCTGAAGGTGTAACCCTGTGACGACCGCAGCACAGCCTGGTCGTCAGCCCAAGAAGCGTATGCGTGACCTGTGAGGACCACTCGACGACGCCCTCCAAGCACTAGCCCCATGCCCGACGTACTGCAGAAGTAGCGCAACACCCTCTCCGCTGCAGCCATGTGCTCCGGTCAGTGTCTCCCAGGAGCAACATAGCGTGCCAAGATGCTAAGAGGGTATGCAAGGTCCGGTCATGTGCAGGTCATCAGGTACATGAGGCAGCCAACAAGCTCTGAGTACGGGCCACTCGGCTCTACGGACTCATCCAAAGGCAGAGCTGAGAGCGAGTGGCGAGTAGACAGAGGAGTGGCCTGAGGCGAGGACTACGTGAAGCCGAAGCGGTGAAGGACCTGCAGCACCATGTGTGACTGAGTCAGGGTAATGGTGCGCTGTGCTCTGTCCCGGGTGATCTGCAAGCCAAGGTAGCTGCGCAGTTCACCTAGGTCTGTGCACGTGTGTCTCTTTTGCAGCTCGGAATTCACGTGGACGAGTCCAGAAGTGTCAGCAATAGCAAAGACCAAGTCGTCGACCTACACGAGGATGTAGAACGGCGGCAGAGAGGTGTCGGTGCTTAGAAAGAGTGACGGGCCGGCTGTAGAAGGAGCAAACCCAAGAGCCGCAAGTGTAGTCCTCAGTGTGTCGTGCCACTCACGGGGCGCCTGGCAGAGACCGTAAACTGGCCGCCAGAGGCTCTACTGGGTACCAGGAGGAAACGACCCAGTGAGGCCAGGTGGGCGGCGCAGCCAGATCTCCTCGTGCAGGTTGCCCTGCAGGAAAGCTGTGCTGAAGTCAAGAGAGTGAAGCTCGTAGTCGCGCTGAGCGGCTATGTGCAGCAGCACCTGAAGAGTGGTCATCTTTGGGGTGGGAGAGAAGGTCTAAAAGTAGTCAACTCCCTGCTGGTGACTGAAGCCTCGAGCCACGTAACGCGCCTTGAAGACAAGCGGAGAACCCGGCGGCCGCTTCACCCTTAAAATCTACATGCCATTGACGATGTTCGCCCCAGGTGGGGGAACCTCGACGACGTAGGTGCCTGTGGACTTCTAGGAAGCTATCTCTGCGTCCAGTGTTGGTTGCCACTATGAGAAGTAGGGACCCTCGATCACCTCCAGGACGACTCCCACTACTACCACCCCGACAACCCCAACTGGTGTACCACTCACGAAGCTGTTGGGGGGTGAGGGACTCACGCGGGCAATGCTGGAGCTGCATCCTTCCACTAGAAGCAGTTGCGGAACTACTCACTCCAGGACGACTCCCACTACGGCCACCCCGACAACCCCAACTAGCGTACCACTCACGAAGTTGTTGGGGGGTGAGGGACTCACGCGGGCGACTCTGGAGCTGCATCTGGCCACGCCAGGAGCAGCAGTAGTAGTGGAAAGAGCAGCAACAGTAAGAGCAGCAGTAACAACAGTACGGGCAGGGCAGTGCTCACCAGTGGGGAGAAGGGCAGGCGTACGACGGCGGCAACGGAGATGCCGCTACCACTGTAGAGCGAGAGCTTCACGGCAGCTGCAGTGGCGGCTGCTCCCGGGGCGGCTGCTGCAGTGGCGGCTGCTCCAGGGGCGGCTGCTGCAGTGGCGGCTGCTCCAGGGGTGGCTGCTGCAGTGGCGGCTGCTCCAGGGGCGGCTGCTGCAGCGGCGGCTGCTCCAGGGGCGGCTGCTGCAGTGGCGGCTGCTCCAAGGGTGGCTGCCGCAGTGGCGGCTACTCCAGGGGCGACTGCTGCAGTGGCGGCTGCTCCAGGGGCGGCTGCTATAGTGGCGGCTGCTCCAGGGGCGGCTGCTGCAGTGGAGGCTGCTGCAGGGGCGGCTGCTGCAGGGGCGGCTGCTGCAGTGGCGACTGCTCCAGTGGCGGCTGCTACAGTGGCGGTTGCTCCAAGGGCGGCTGCTGCAGTGGTGGCTGCTCCAGGCGCGGCTACTTCAGTGGCGGCTGCTCCAGGGGCGGCTGCTTTTGCTGGGCGGCTCGGCGGCTCGGCTGCCGCTAGGGGCAGCGACGGGGCTGGGTAGGGGCGGCGACGGGGCCGCTTGGGGTGGCGACGGGGCCGCCTAGAGAGGGGAGCAGCGACGTGGCCGCGTTGGGGCGGCGACGGGGCCGCGTAGGGAGGGGAGCGGCGTCGGGGCCGCTAGGAGCGGTGACGGGGCCGCGTAGGAGTGTCAGCGGCGACGGGGCCGCTAGGGGCGGCGACGGGGCCGCTAGGGGCGGCGACGGGATCGCGTAGGGGCGGCGATCGGGCCGCGTAGGGGTGGCGACGGGGCCGCGTAGGGAGGGGAGCGGCGACGGGGCTGCATAGGGGTGGCGACGGGGCCGCGTAGGGGCGGCAACGGGGCCGCGTAGTGAGATTAGCGGCGACGGGGCCGCTAGGGGCGGCGACGGGGCCGCTAGGGGCGGCGACGGGGCCGCGTAGGGGCTGCTACGGGGCTGCGTAGGGAGGGGAGCGGCTACGGGGCCACTAGGGGCGGCGACGGGGCCGCATAGGGGCGGCTACGGGGCCACTAGGGGCGGCTACAGGGCCGCGTAGGGGCGGCAACGGGGCCGCGTAGGGGCGGCTACGGGGCCGCGTAGGAAGGGGAGCGGCTACGGGGCCGCTACGGGCGGCGACAGGGCCGCTAGGAGCGGCGACGGGGCTGCGTAGGGGCGGTGACGGGACCGCTAGGGGCCGCGAGGGGCCTGAAAGGGCGGCTACGGGGCCGCTAGGGGCGGCGCGAGGGGCCGTGAGAGGGGCCTCTAAGAGAGGTTCACAGAAGGGCAGCTCACAAGGCGCGCCTCGAGCAGGAGCGACTATCGCTTCGGTCAGAAAAAAACAAGAGGCGACTAGGTCGTCCTAGGGTTGCGAAGCGAATCGGTACGATACTTTTTCACTTTAGTGTAGTATGAAACCTGTAGTGTACTAGAAAATGGTACTTCCTCTTTCGTAAAAAGCCTTGAATAATTGCTACTGCTGGAATTGATCCTTAAACCTTTCAGCTCCCAATAGACGTTCGTCCGACTGGGCAAGCGCATACGCGTTAGCCTCGTATCGTATTTTATTAGTCTTTTGTTTTTAGCGACGTATGTGTCTTTGCGTTAGGGTTTGTCCAACCCTTTTTTTTCTCCCTGCCTCTCGCCTTTCGAGCCAGTCACGCCAGTTGATTCCCCCGCGAGTCACGCTACTCCACCTAGAGATGCAAGGTGAGATCAACCTTAAGTAATAATCTAGAACTAAGTTAGGTGATTAAGAACTAGCCTATCGTCCCTAACTATCGAATCCTAATCGTTTACTCTAGTCTTGGCCGTCTTTAAAAGATCCAGGTTGTTAAAGGTTAGGTTCTAGACTTGTTGTAAGTACTTAAGTTTGAAGTCGTTTGTAAGCCTGCATGTGTTCTTTAGTTCCTCATCGTCCCTTTCCTTTTATCGCATCCTGGTCACCTCGTAGTTGCACATGTTTCTTTGACATTCTAACTTCATTTTCTCTTCTGTTCTTTCTATATAGATTTGAATACTTAACCTTCATTGCCTTAGTTTATAGATTGAACAGATTTTTATTGAACCACATTTCAGTTTTTGTTATGTGCTCCTTGTTTATTGCCACCACCCATACATATCTTCTCCATTTCGTTTCTGAGCTCTATATACCCTTGCCTTTCAGTTTTCATTCCGTTCAGTCATGAGGTACTCATTCAACGGGCGTCCCCTTTCAACTATGCACGATCTAATCGTAGCTAGGTGAGTTCGTTCTATTGATCTTCTTTTTTGTATTTCGCCTCTCATCTTTTTCTCTTATCTGTTCCTCTTTCTGTATTGATCTCGACTTTAACCTTGTTCGTTAACCATGAAATTCTGTTTGTTTCCGTTGCATCTCGTTTCCTTTTCAACAACTTTTCTCTTGTTATGGGTTATTCTACGTTGTACATTCTTTGTTAACCAGCACCCGTTTATAGTTTTGAACGTTCCTCTTATTGGGCTTCTTAAATCGGTTTCTTAGTTCTTTGTTCTTTTCTCACCTATCTATGTAGATTGATATTTGTAGAATACCTTCTGTTTGTTGTTGTTGCACATAGTTTCCTTTCCACATTATTTTCTCTTGTTTCTCTGATCCTTTTGATTTTCTGTTTCACCTCTTTCCGTATGCTTCTTTCAGCGTGTTTGTTATCGGATTCTTGTATCCATGTTAACTAGTTTTTTTTGCTGAAAATTTGATGTATCAAATCAGTTCAGCACGTGTATTGTATCATTGCTAGAATTCTTAGCGTTTTTGTGGTACAATTATGCACCTTATCCTTACTGTTCCGCATTTGTCTTTCTTTTTTCTTTCTATTGCTGATTCTTTCCAACAGACCTTGCTGTTTTCTTCAGGAAGTGAAGGTTAATCTGGACGGTGCAAAGATACAGATGGTTCCGTGTAGGATTATATCTTATTGCTAGGGTTTAATTTTGCTCCTGTTTTTTTTTGTTGAAAACAGTTAATGCATTGAGCGTTTTTTTATTTGTGTGAATGTGTGTGATCATGTGTCTGCGTTTGTATGTGTTCATGTGCGTGTGTGTGTATGTGTCGTATTGTGTATGTATGTGCTTTTGTTCATGCTTCCATTGCATTAATAACACATGTCTGTGGGTTTTAAAAAATAGGATCAAACTATCATTTCCGAGAAGGTTCTTTGCGCACTCAGTGAGTGTGTCCATTCGAACTGGATTTGATGGAATTGGCCTTTTTTTTAGATCGCACAGATTGTGTTGTTTTATGTCATAGTTGGATGGCTCAGGAACTATGCTATTGAGCTCCCCCCCATGCTAGGCAGGGGATGCGGTAGCATAGCGTCTGGGTCAGTTAACTGTGACGCATTTTCACTATGCATTCATTTCATTACCATAGTTATATATGCGATATAATAATGCATTTTCCATTTAATATTTAGATCACCATTTCATCATTATACATCATATACGCATAACATCATCTGGCATATGCGTTACGGAATAAACAGTCGCACGTTCACAATATCATTTTGGCAACCCATAGAGTATGGGTTCTGTTAAAACAAACCGGGAAATGAGAAGGAATGAGGTAAGGGGAGTGTGCTAAATTGCAGTGGCAAATACATGGCACTCAGTCGCTTTGTTACCGTTCACTAGTTTTTCTTCATCCTTCATTTTTTGAAGTAAAGAGGATGAAAAAAAAAATTGTACATAACGATTGTAATAGGTTGCTTCGCAACCCAAAAAGTTTCAGTGGTGGGCCCAAGGAAGCGTTCCCACTAGGGAACCTACTCTATACCATGTCAGAATCCCAACCACTAGACCATTGGGATAAAAGAGCTTGTTAAGTAGCGGGTCAGTGCGCCCATTATCCCCCAGGCCAACATGCCTGTAACCCTTCCCTAGGATCAATTAGGGATCACCAGTGGACCTCTGACACCCCCCCGCACTGGGATGCCCAAAGTGCATACACTGGGATTCGAAACCGAGACCTTCGCTTTGATACCATGTGAAGAAATGAGGAATGAATGAACTAGCAAGTAGGTGGGTACAAGTAGGAAAACCTAGAAATATTGTACCCCATATTGTCTATCCCACTACAGCCTACACAGACTATAGCATATGCGTTTGATACGGGGCAGCAGCGGGCTGCGAGAGCGGCAGACGCGGCGCGTGGGGCAGCAGCGGGCTGCGCTGGCGACGGAATTCTAGAAAGAAAAAATAAAGAAAGGAAGAAAAAAAAAATCAAACGTCCTCCCTAATTCATCCCCGTCCCCTCCCTCTCTCCCCACCCCCTCTCGTTGAGAGGGTAAGGTAAAGTGCATTTAATGTTTATGATATGTAAGGAAATTCCTTAGTCTTTACTTTGCGCCCGTGGTTACCGCGTACATGAATATTCCCTCCAACAGTAAACCGTTACCACAGCGACACTCGTCTCGACCACTGTTCCCGACAATGCTCACATCCCGTCCCAACCTTATAGCTCGGTTGGTTTGATAATCTGCACTCCGGTCTTCTGCGACAATTCCCAATCTCGGCACCAGGCCCGTCGCGCACCCTATTTCGCGCATTACCATTACCATGCTAGTTCGTTATATAGCATTCACTCATCCCTTCGCTCAATGTACTGTTTTGCTTTGATAGTGCTGTCTTTAGTTAGCTCACTAGATGGAAATCGTAACAGGATCCCACATGTTAAAGTTGTAACTCAATGTACAACTTGGTGGAGTACCACTCAGGCGATGATTTCCCGCGCGTTTTTGCGGGTCTGGTGGTGGAGGGAACGTCTAGGGTTTCGTGAAGCTTCTGCTGGTTCACTTAGAAAATAAGCCTATTTTCGATTTTGGTCAGATTAGCCAGCTCCCTGGGCTAGACTAGCAGGCTAAGAGCTTCGTGGCTTGGCGTTTGTGATTCATTCGTCGACAGTTCGGTCGTTTCGTCACTTACCGACTTTTGTGATTTTTCTTATCTCGGATCTGAAGTTCTTGCGAAGGCTAAGGCCATGGCATCAGGTTATGGCCGCTCACCCTACGACTCCGTTGGCCAGTTCGACTCGCAGCCGCCGTCGCGCAGCGGTTACGATTCCTTGGATCGCGACCGTCCATCCGCACACGCTTCGTATCGCGAACGGTCGCGGTCGCCTCGACGATCTGACAGTCTCGCTGGCGCTTCACGGGATCGTGACCGTTACGGTGTGACTGACCGGTCAGGGTTCTCCGGGAGGGACCGGGAACGCGAACGGGACAGAGAAGCAGGCCGATCCTACGATCGTGACAGGGACAGGGATAAGGACAGCTATCACGACCGGGACCGCGAAAAGGCTTCTTCTCGCGAACGGGAGAAAGATCGCGATAGAGGCGACGGTCGAGATCGTTCCTCGGGGTTCAGCGACCGGTACGATTCTGCCGGCCGGGGCAGCAGCGGCGGTTATCGTGACGACAAGTACGACCGCGATCGTGACGACCGGTACGACCGCGTTCGTGACGATCGGTACGGCGTGTCCAGCAGCAGGTTCGGCGGCGGCGGACCTATGGGGATGGGAGGTCCGCCGTTAGGTCCGCGCGGAATGGGAGGTCCTGGAGGTCCGGGAATGAGCGATCGGTGCAATGCGTGCGGCGGGGTGGGTCACTGGGCGCGCGAGTGCCCGAGCAAGTTCGGCGCGCGAGGCGGGTTCGGCGGAAGGTTCGGCGACGATGGGATGGGACCCAAGTGCTACGAATGTGGGCGGAGGGGACACGTGGCACGAGAGGTATGTCCGAGTGGAAATATCTGGTCATGATCACGAAGCTGTTGGAGGTTGTTCCACTTACACCCCCTTTATTTCGATCCGTTCCCTCTTTAATTGTTTAATGTTTCAAGCTCACTGTGTGTTTGTTTCACGTCGTCGCTGTTTGTACATGTATTTCCGTTTTCCCTCGTCGCTTGTTCTTATGCCTTTTGTCTCCATTAAAGTTGGTCACCCGAAGCAGACGTGGTTAATGCGTTGGTCGTTCCGTAGGGTTAGTTTGACATAGAAAGGGCACCAGCCGTTGTCTTTCTTGTGGTGAAGGGCGAGGGAGATGAAGAGGAAGAGGGAAAGGGAGCGAGAGGGGAAGCAGAAAGGGATGAGGGAGAGTGCGTTGTCAGGAAAGCTCGGCCTTAGCGCAACGCGTGAAAGTGGCGTGTCTCTCCATGTGTGCTCCTGCTCCTTATCCTTCTCCGTCTCGTTCTTCCCTGAGGGGCTTTACATGCTCGGTGCGAAGCAACGGCGAAGGTGGGTCCTGCGCGTAGCTGTTAGATTAGAGGAGAAACGATGGGTGAGGAGAGGGTGAGGGGTAGGAGAAGGAGGGCGACTGGGAGGGCTGGACGCTGAAAATCATGGAGGTGAAGCGGAATGGGAAACTGGAGGGGGTGGAATGGAGTGGCGTGGAGAGGTGGAGTGTGGTGGCGTGGAGTGAAGAGGTCTGGAGCGGAGTGGGATGGAGTGGAGTGAGGTGGAAGGTGGAGGGGTGATGAGGGCGTGGCGGAGGTACACACGGGAGGTGGGCAGAGGGGAAAGACAGGGAGGAGTTGAGAAAGTGGACTAGGGGTGGGACTGAGCGGGGCGGGGCGGGGGAGGGGAAGGGGGGGCGGAAGAGGGGGAGAGATATGGGACACACTGCCTCTCCTTGCCTCCAGCGCTCTCCGCCCAGCTTTCCTCCTAGCCTCCCGTCTCGAGGTGCGCACCTCGCCATAAGACCGTAGTTTACACATCAAGGTAGGTATGCTGGATTAATCGGCTTACGAGGCGCCGTGCCGTCTTCTGCTTACCCCCCTTTGTTCATAACTAGTTCCCAGCGCGGATCCCTGCGCCTTCCTTCCGCACGTTGCACCGTCTCTTCCTTCCTCTCCACCCCGCGTCACTCCTCTGCATCCCTGCAGGCTGTCAGTTCCAAGCGAGGGATTCTTGAAGGCGGTCAGAGCTGTTACGTCTGCAAGGATGTGGCTCACTTATTCTGAACCGCCTCATTGCCCCTCTGCGCCCCTCTGCACTCCTCCCGTCCTCCCTCAACCGCTCGTCACCCCTCTGTACGCCTGCAGTGTCAGTTCAAGCAGGGCAACCCCGATGGTCCCATAGAGCAGCGCTGCTACGTGTGCAACGAAGTGGGTCACATCGCCCGCGACTGCCCCGCCAAGCCACCCCTCGGCGCCCCCATCGGAGCCATAGGCTCGGGCCGAGCCGGGCCCGGGTTCGGCCCAGGCTCGGAGTTCGGTCAGGACGGGTGCTACTACTGCGGCAGGAAGGGGCACTTCGCGCGAGAATGCCCGGAGAAGTTTGGCGGCGGCGCGCCGATGATGCCGCCGGCGGCAATGGCGGCGGCGGCAGCCGCGGCAGTGGGAGGGCTAGGTCCGGGGATGCAGGATCGGTGGATGGGGGGGCTGGGGGCAGGGATTGGGGCGTTCAGGCCGGGATTTCCGCCGGGGATAGCGGCGTTTGGGGCGCCGATAGGGACGGGGTTTCCGCCGCAGGTGGTGCGTCCGGCGGGAGACGGGTGCTATGAGTGCGGCGAGCCGGGGCACTTCGCGCGAGAGGTACGCCGCTGCGCTCCCGTGCTAGCGTTTGCTGTGTGTATGCTAGATCTACGGCTTATGCTGCGTATGCGGTTCACGCATAGGTTCACATGCGCGTTGTCCTATCATCCCTTCCTCCCTTCCTCCCCAACCACCCCCCTCCCACCCCCCGACCCTCCCACACCCCGCCCCATTCCCACCTTCCCTCTCCGCTCCCCGTTCCCAACGTTCCTCTCTTAACCTCGCCTTTCCGTTCCTCCTTTCCTTCCCTCTACGCCTGCTGCCCTCTCGTTCCGACGCTGCTTATGCATTGCTTGTTGATTGCGCCGATTTGTAAAGCGCGCCAATGAATGACGTATCTTTCTTTCCCGCACTCCCCCCCTTTCTCCTTTCCTCCCCCTCTCCCACCCCCCGGCCCCCCGCCCGTCCCCCTGCCCCCCTCCCTGCTTCCCCCGCCCGTTCTCTTCCCCGCGTCTGTTTCCCCGCCGCAGTGCCCTACCCGGTCGCGGCGCTTTGCGGAACGGGCAGCGGCGGCGGCGGGGGCGGCGGGGATTGCAGTGGCGGGGACGGGGGCCGAGGGGCGGCGCATTGCTTCCAAGGCAAGTGGGAGGGCGGCAGAGGAGGCGCTTAATAATGAGCTGGAGACGTACATGAAGGTACACCCGGTTTCGTGGTTATATTCAGGTGCCAGTTCTGGTGTAGATTGGCTAGGTTCACAGGAGGCGCGTAATAATGAGCTGGAGACGTACACGAAGGTACACTCGGTTTCGTGAATATAAAAGTACATACAGGTGCTAATTCGAGTTCTGGTGTAGATCGACTCGATTTAGTTATGAGCGTAGTAATGAGCTGGAGACGTACGTGAAGGTAAATTCGGTTTCGTGGTTATACACTGAGGTGTTAGTTATGGTTTGGGTGTATTTCTACTTTATATAGGCAGAAAAGGTGCTGAATGTTGAGCTGGAGATGTATACGAAGGTATTCTAGCTCTGGTGTAGTTCTGCTCATATTAATCTCAGGAGGCGCCTAGTGATGAGCTGGAGACGTACCCAAAGGTACATTAGTTTTCGTGACTTATTTGATGAGCTGGAGACAACACGTAGGGGAGCGTTGGGTTCCGTTTTTTAGTTGACTCAAAGTTGAAACGCAGGAGGCAGTTAGACAAAGAGATGGGGACAATACGTAGGGGTGCGCTGGGTTTCCATGCGGTCTGATGGAGTGTTGTTTCAACACATGCATCAATGCATGTCTGGGCTCGAAAAACAAGGTAGCAAAAATAGGAGTTCAAGGTGGAAAGTGGAGAGAAAACAGAAAGCTGACCAGTTTACTTCCTGCTTGAAGGCGATTCTCCTTTTTCTTTGTGTTAAGTCTAGATGTAGTGGTTTAGGGCAGGTTGATGAAGCACAGGACCATCGTTTCAAAAAAAAAAAAAACCCCTCCTGTTTTTTGTTCCTGTGGGTGTTGTTGCAGGACAAGGCTAGGGATGGGGGCAGCAGTGAGGAGAGGGAGGAGGAGGGCAGGAGGCGCGGCGGGAGGGAGAAGGATGCAGAGGGAAGAGACGAGGTAAGAGGAGGGCGGAAAGGGGGAAAGGATTCCAGTGATAGCGACAGTGGTGGTGTGCGGAGGAGGGGGAGGGGTGAGAAGAGGGGAGGCGACAGGAGTAGCAGGAGGAAGCGTTCTCGATCGCGATCGAGCAGTAGCCGGTCCAGGTCGGTGGGTAGTAGTAGTCGATCGAGCCGCTCGTCGGGATCGAAATCGTCCCGGTCGAGGAGTAGGTCAAAATCCTCGAAATCCTCGCGGTCGCGATCCAAGAGTAGATCGAAATCGAGGTCGTCGAGGTCGTCTCTATCGTCCAAGTCAAGGAGCTCGAAATCGAAGAGTGGGGGGTCGAAGAGTGGGGATTCGAAGAGCACGGGGTCTTCGTCTCGGCGCAAGGGGTCGCCGTCCGCCAGTGATGCGTCGTCCGGGAGGGATGGGAAGAGGAGGGGTTCTGAGGAGGTGGTTTCGAAGAGTGACGATGGCGGGAAGGAGATGGAAGGGAGGAGGAGGCGAGGAGGGAAGGGAGAGGGGCGGGAGGAGGAGAAGAGGGAGAAGGGGAGGGAGGGAGGAGAGGAAGAGGAGAGGAAGGAGGAGGAGGAGGGATCTGGGAGCAGGGGAAAGGAGGGTGGAGAGGAGGGGGGGAAAGGAGGGGAGGACAGGAAGGAGGAGGCAGCGGAGCAAGGTAGGGGGGATGAAGGAGGAGAAGGGGGAGAAGCGAGAGGAGCAGGTGGGTTGAGTGAGCGACGAAATGAGGGGAAGGCAGCAGAGGGAGATGAAATGGACGAGGATAAAGGGGACGGGGCGACTGCAGGGGGTAAGCAGGCAGGGGAGTCCGAGGCAGATGGGGTCAAAGGAGCTGGAGGTGCTAGTGATAGTGTGAGGGGGGAGGATGCAGGAAACAAGCGCAAAAGGACGAGTGAGGGTGAGAATACAGTTGGGAGTGTGGGGGAGGGAGGGGGCGAGGGGATGAGCTTGGGGCTGGATGCTATTGCAGCAGCAGCAGAGGCTGAGGCGGCTGGGGCAGAGGCAGAGGCGGTGGAGGGAGGGAAGGAGGGGACGGAAGGACGTAAGTTGCTTGATTTGAATGAGATGGAAGGAGGAAATGATGGGCGTGTGGATCAAGGAGGGCATTGATTGGTTTGGCCCCTGCACACGCTCAGAGGTGTGTTGGATGTGCATTTTGCGAGCTGCATTTTTGGCAAGTGGGCGTTACTCAGCTGGTATGCTTGAATCATTGAAATAATTTGAATATTGTGCACTTCTTATGCTGTGTTGGTTCTCATTGGTGCAGGGCCGCTGGGGTTCTCGGTATGAGGATTAGCATTTGGTTATCTGTGTAACAATGGACATGTTTGACTTAATTTGTTTAGAATCATACCTGGAATGATATCTGACCAATTTTGGTTTTTTAGAAGCAATCGCAGATTCAGTCACTCGAGATTTGGGGGGGAATGCTTTTCATGTCGCCCTGTTACGTAACCTTCCGCCAGCGTAGCTGTTTTTCCGCCGCGAATCAAGCAATACAGCTCCTCAGATTCTCATGATCTCTGAAACGCCGCCGGAACATGCCAAAAACCCCAAGCCTCTGGCGTGTCCGTTGAAATTGCCGAGCTCCCTTCAGCCAGACCAGAGCTCTCTTGCCCATTGAGAGTTCTGGCTCATCTAAGTCCATTGTTTCAAATTTCTTGTACCAGCCTAGAACCTTGTTCTTCTCAAGCTCACAAATTTCTTGGCTCAGGTTCCAGGTTGTGCCTTGTCCTGGAATCTTCAAGCTAGTCCTTTTACCTCTAAGTACCCTTGTGAATCGAACACCTGAATATCGGTTCCCTCTGTGGAGAATCTTTTAAGGAGCATTACAAGGTTAAAAGTCCGATCTGCTGAAAGCTGGTCCTCGTGATCAAGCACTTTCAAGATGCTCGACATTAACTTGTTCCGAGCGGAGAAGGGCGGGAATCCAGAGATCATTCGCGAATCACAACGGCGAAGATATGCGAAAGTGGAGCTGGTCGACGAAGTGATCGCTCTGGATAAAGAATGGCGAGAATGTGAGTTCACGGATCGAATGTGATGACTTAAACAAGCCTTCGCCTTTTCTATCTCTTCCTCTTCCACAAGTCTTTTGCTTATCACGTCGATTCCGGCTCGGCTTGTTCCTGTGTTGTCCTAGTAGTTTTATTCACTGATGATCTGGTTTCATTGTATTTCTTCTCTTCAGGCCAATTCCAGCTGGATCAGCTTCGAAAAGACTTCAACAAGGCCAACAAGGAAGTCGCCGCCAAGAAGATTGTAAGTGCTTCTGTTTGTGGTGTTTCCCTGATTCCAGTCGACCAATGTGATAAAAAAGCTTCGTCTGCCGGTTTCCGGTTCGTGTCTTCCATGTGCTGTTTGTAGTTTGCTTTATTAGCTAAACCACGTCTGGTTTATATTGTGACCCGTTTTTCTCGATAACGCCTTAAACCCCTCCGACTCTTGTTTTCTCTTCCTACTTCGGAGAACCAAGCAAGGTCGACGGAGATTAACCATCGACGAGGAGATCAACTCCATTTTTTAACCTCTCATCGTTCTCTTTCGCCTCTCATCGTTCTCCTCCCATTTCGCAGGCGAAGCAGGATGCGACAGAGGAGATAGCCAAGGTGAAATCCATCGACGAGGCGATTAAAGCCAAGGCGGTGGAGGTGGAGGAGAAGCGCAAGGAGGTGGACGCGCGCGTGAACACGATCGGCAACCTGGTGCACGACTCCGTGCCCGTGGACAACGACGAAGACCACAACGCCGTCATTCGCACGTGGGGCGAGCCCCGCACGGACGAGGGGGTGAAACGCAACCACGTGGATCTGGTGCACATGCTGGACATCGCCGACTTGGAGAGAGGTGCGGCATTCAATCTGGTGTCGCAGCATTTGTCCTCAATAGTTGTTTCTGCCTTGATCTGCTTTGATCGCAACCACGTGGACCTGGTTCACATGCTCGACGTCGCGGACTTGGAAAGAGATCCGATGTTGGTTTCAGTGTCTCCCTTCAGTAATCCCAACTACGCCTTGTTTCGCTTGGATTGCAACCACGAGGATGTGGAGAACATCCTCGACATCACGGACTTGAACGCGGTTATTTATTTCATTTTATTTTCTCTCTCTCGTTTTGTTGCGTTTTTGGGTGTTTTTATCAACAGGCGCGAGCACGGCGGGGGGGCGAGGGTACTACCTCAAGGGGATGGGCGTGATGCTGAACCAGGCCCTCATCAGCTTCGGCCTCTCGTTCCTTGTGCAGCGCCAGTACACGCCGTTGCACACGCCCTTCTTCATGCGCAAGGACGTCATGGCGGAGTGCGCGCAGCTCGCGCAATTCGACGAGGAGCTCTACAAGGTTCGTTTGGGTTTAAAACGTTGGAAATTTTAGGAAATCAAGTTTGGAGGTCGAATTAGCCGTGGTGTGTTGTGGACTTTGTGTGCCTTCGGATTTCTCCTATTGTGGTGTGGACATGTCCCACCATCTCGATTTTTTTCGTCGCGTGGCCTCACGTTTCACGTGCGTTTCTGCCTCCGCTCCGCGTTTGTCCGTGCAGGTGTCGGGAGAAGGCGACGACAAGTACCTGATCGCCACGTCGGAGCAGCCGCTGTGCACGTACCACCGAGGGGAATGGCTCGACCCCAAGGCTCTCCCTCTCAGGTGACGCTCTTTCAGACCCTCTCCACTCGCGCGCCTTCCTCACTCCCCGTTTCTCCCTCCTTTGAGCCCTTTCCCCCATCCCCTCCTCCCCCACTCGGGCTCCCCATCCCGTTCCACCCACCCCTCTTTCTCTTACTTCTTTCACTTATAATCATCTTTGTGTCGGCGACTCGTCGGCAGAAGCCCCCTCCTTTCTGCCACGTCCGTCGGCCACATAAGTACCGCCTCGGTGTTCTGTGATGATAACCATCCATGCTAATTCCGACGCCCGTCAGGGTCGCATGGGGACCCACATCTTTTTTACTCTCTTACTGAGAACACCAAGGGGGAATTAGGAAGAATCACGGTAGTACTGTACTGTGCGATGTTGTCCCTGCATTTCATTTAGGATTTACTGTTTCAGTCTTCAGAATCTCGCTCTCATGACAGGTGGTCCATTGATGTTACAAAACACCATGCTAATTCTGAACCCCGTCTAACGGAGTGTGCGGAAAAACATCTCTATTCAAGCTGAGGACCACCAGCTGTCCAGTTTTGTATTGCTTGTCATTACTCTCCGCGCGCGGTCTACAAAGGCTAGTCACTGACTCTGCCAACCACGCTGCCCTGTTCCCTTACCTTTCCCATTCGCCACTCGGTTTCTTTCTGCTGCCGTTCTGCTGTTTCTACTGTCGTCTTACCCTTGTCTTCACCTCAACCCGTCGCCTTCACCTCATTCTCGCTCAGATACGCGGGGTACTCGACGTGTTTCCGCAAGGAGGCGGGGTCGCACGGGCGGGACACGCTGGGCATATTCCGCATCCACCAGTTTGAGAAGGTGGAGCAGTTCGCCATTACCAGCCCCAACGCCACCGACTCGTGGGAGATGCACGAGCAGATGCTCAAGAACTCGGAGGAGTTTTACCAACAGGTGGGTGGCTACATTGGGGGCATTCGACGCTGGGATGGTGTTGAACCAACATTTCGATCTGCAAATTTAGTTGGCAAGTGATTAGCCCTTGCCCAACCGAGGCAAATGTGCACTCTTGTTGAATTCTGGCAGCAGCAGCTGCAAGAGCCCAATGATGATCCTTGTCTTAACCACACTGAAGGACGTGTGCCAAGGGGTGGCCCTCCCAGTCTCCGCTCCTCCCTCTCTCCTCGCCCGTCCCCTCCTCCTCGCCCTCCTCCCTGTCTTTTCCGCCTCTCATTCATGGCATTACCACCACCACCTGTTCCTTTGTCTTGTTCCCATCATTCTTCCGCCTCCATTCATTGTCGTTTTCTCCTGTGTGGGAGAGGAGAGGGGAGGTAGCGTGGCTGGTGCGGGTCCGCCCCTTGGGGTTGTGCACACGTGTGGAAAAACCTGGCTAGAACTGAGGGCTTGCTGCTGCATTGGCTTTATTTCTCTCTTTCGTGCAACTCGGGTGTTTGTGGACTCTCGGATTGCAAACACTGCCAATGATTTCGTCACTTAAAAATGCCCTTTGGAGGCATGGGTTGTGTTGGTTTCTTCCGCCCTCAGGCTTGCCCACTCCTGTCCCCTGGCACATCTTCCCCTCCCCCCCTGTTCCTCTCCCCATCGTCCTGTGGGTCGTGTTTCACCCATTTCCATGCTCCTTTTCCCCTGGCTCCACCGTCCCTCCTTCCTCTCTTCTCTCACCATCCCAGCTGGGTCTGCCATATCGGGTGGTGGCCATAGTATCAGGGGCGCTCAACGACAGTGCAGCCAAGAAATATGACCTGGAGGCGTGGTTCCCGGCCTCCAAGACCTTCCGTGAGCTCGTGTCCTGCTCCAACTGCACTGACTACCAGGCCAGGCGGCTTGAGATCAGATACGGCCAGAAGAAGGTGGGTCTGTGTGGGGTGGGGTGCTGTCCCGGAGTGTGAATGTAAAGAGGTGTATAAGTATGCTTGCGAGCTTGTCTCCTGCTCCAACCGCCCCGACTATCGAGCCAGGCGGCTTGAGATCAAATACGGGCATAAGGTGTGAGTGTGTGTGTGGTGCAGTGACTGGGTAGTGAAGTTTGAAGAGTTCACTAGGTATTTTGCAAGCTTGTCTCGCGCTCCTGACAAATGCGTACCGTCTCACCTCTCTGTTTTGCCCCGCAGATGAATGAGACAACAAAGCATTACTGCCATCTGCTCAACAGCACTCTCACTGCTACAGAGCGCACCATTTGCTGCATCCTCGAGACCTATCAGACTGAGACAGGTGTTACTGTGCCAGAGGTGCTTCGGCCCTTTATGATGGGTGTTGACTTCATCCCCTTCGTAAACGCCCCCCCTAGCGCACCGGCGGATAAAAAAGCTGCCAAAGCAGGCGGGAAAAAGGAGAAGGGAGGTGGAGGAAAGAAAGCAGAAGCCCCTGCTGCAGCAGCTGCAGTGAAGGAGACTGCGGATAAGCTAGCAGAGGCTGCCATTGATGGAGATAAGTAAATGAGATTTTTCACGGAAACATTAGCACATGATCAACAACTTGTTGAGTCTGTTGGTGATTTGCTTGGCATGTGGAGCTTAGTTATCCATGCATTCATCAATGTCAGAAGTGATTCATTACAAAATCATGTCGAATTTGAGACTATAAACAAAGGTTGGAATTGAGCTGATGTACGGGATTGGGTGACTCCGGCACACAAGCGCCTGCTTCCATGATGCTGTACTCCGTTAGAAGTTTTTGTTGGTATTCTCGGATAAGGCTGTTGCGTTGAATGCTTTTTCCCTTTCGCCCCTACAAACTTTCATTACAGTACAGTTCGATTAAAGCGATCCTTTCCCAACCGCGAGTGTGCCTCTCGGCTGGTGAGCCACGTTGAATTCGCTCCCGCTCCCTCCCATCCCATTTCATTTCACTCACAGCGGATCTTCATGTTATTTTCATTTCCTTGACACTACAACGCCTTCGCGTCTCCCTGGCAGATTCGCACATACCGTTGTCTTGTACCATCGCGCATGGTCAGGCGTTCCTCTAGCTTCGGAGTTGGGTAGGATTCGTTCGCCGCCGCTGACTGTTTCGTATTGCCGAATCGTAGGCCTGATAGACTTTTGTCCCATAGAGACCGTTGACTCTCAGATATTTTGAGTATAATCACGAATCTGCTCTTGCCACGTGGCAAGAGCAAGCAGCAACAGGCTCGAAATGATGAATTTTCCCGGTGCGGCTGACGATAATCATGCCCTGGACGAATCAATGGACACCATGGAAAGCCTGATGCTCAATCCGCCCGATCAGCATCCGACACCTGGCATGCCATCTGGAATGGCTGGAGATTACAGCAGCATCTTATCCTCCAGCTCATCGCAGTTTTACACGTCAGATCCTCTCGGCCAATCCTGGAACCCGCCTCCCCTACCCACGGATTCATCCCCCGTAACATCCGCCTCGTTTGGCGGGTTCCCTGACGTGGGCTTGGATCCGGCACCGCCGCCTTATCACGAGGCTCTGCAAGCTCCACGTGTCGGTGACGTCAGCAGCAGCGATATATTTTCAGGGCTAGGCTTATCCGCATCAGGCGGATTAGGAGGTTCGGATTTCGGGCTAGGCATGCCCGCAGGTGGCGCCGACATTCACGGCGGAATCCCCGGCGGGGTCTTTCCAGGAGGCATCGGGGGGTTCCCAGGTGGGAGTGGTGGGCCAGAAGCGGCTTCTGCGGCGGCAAATGCGGCGTCTCTTGGGGGGGCAGCGGTTGGTACAGTACCAGGCCAAGTGACTGGCGAAAATGGCGGCAGCGGCGGCGGCGCTAGTGGCGGTAAAGGACAAGTGATGCCGAACGATTTTATAGACGTGAGAGTAGTAGGTTCCAAGAAGCTGCAGGAGGCGGGCGGCTCCATGATTCCCGGAGGGGGTTCTTACGTGGCGTATGTGATTGAGACGAAGACGAATGTGCCTGAATACGGGGCCCCATCTGCCCGCGTGGAAAGGAGATTCCGCGAATTTGTCGCCCTGGCTGACAGGTACACAGGTTCGGTTCTGCTCGGTTCTGCTCGGTTCTGTTCGGTTCTGTTCAGCTCTGTCCGCTTCGGTTCTGCTCTCTTCGGGTGTTAGTGGTGCTGCTAATCCTGTGCGGCCGGACAAGAACATGGTGGAGAGGAGAGTCAGGTGCTCCAGGGGGCGGAGGAGAGTCAACCTCCCTCTGGTCCCATCTTTCCCTCTCGTCCTTCTCCTCCCTACCGCAGTCTGGGCGAGACGCATCGCGGGTATTCCATCCCGGAGCGGCCGGACAAGAGCGTGGTGGAGAGTCAGGTGCTGTGCTCCAGGGGGCGGACTCAAATTTTCCTGCCTGTTCCCCCTGGCGTCCTCTCCTCTCTTTCTTCCCGTTCTTCCTTCTCCTCCCTTGACCAGATTGGCCGAGACCCACCGCGGGTACTTCATGCGGGTGCGGCCGGACAAGAACGTGATGGAGAGTCAGGTGGTGCAGGGGGCGGAGATGAGATGACTCAACACCCGCCGTCTGTTCCCCCTGTCCTGTCCTGTAATTTCATCTCTTTCTTTTCCAGACTCGCAGAGACGCACCGCGGTTACTTCATCCCGGTACGGCCGGACAAGAACGTGATGGAGAGTCAGGTGCTGCAGGGGGCGGAGTTTGTGAAGACGAGGCAGGTGGAGCTCGATAAGTACGTGCAGCGCCTCGCACGCCACCCTGCCATCCGCCGGTACGTGTGAATGGCCTTTAGAGCCCCTCTGGGTGCTGCGCTGGGTTGAGCTTGTGAAGACGAGGCAGGTGGAGCTCAATAAGCACATGCCGCGCCTGGCCCGCCACCCGCCACCCTGAGATTCGCAGGTAAGATTCATTCTCTTCTTGTTTGAGCCCACGTGGGATCCACGTGGGACCCACGTGTGAGTGACCTTGGGAGTCCACTTGGGAGTTTGTGAAGACGGGGCAGGTGGAGCTGGATAAGTGCGTGCACCGCCTCACACACCACCCCGCCATCCGCCGGTATGGGACGATGGATGGGGATGAAAAAATGGGATGAGTGAACGTGGCTTCTGCTCGCCCTCCCCCTCCCCCTCCCCATCCTCCCCCTCCCTCCTCTCTCCGCCTCCAGGAGCAGGAATGTAATTGCCTTTCTGGCTTCCCTTTCCCCCTTAACCCCCCGTTCCCCCCTTCCCTTGCCTTTCCCCCTTAATTGCCTTTCTGACTTCCCTTTCCCCCTTCCCCCCCATTCCCCCCATCTTCTCCCGCTTCCTTTCTTTCCCCCTCTGCAGGAGCGCGGATTTGATTTCCTTCCTGACGTCATCCGAGAGATTTCAGCCCGCCTCGTCAGTAGACATCGCTTCCCGCGTACTGGAAGGTGCCGTGAAGCTTCCCCAGCAGCTGTTTGGGGCGGCAGACTCCATCACGCCGGCAGAAGCTGCCAAACCGGCGGGCGGCGGGAGGAACCTTCTCAGAATGTTCAAGGAGTTTGGGCAGTCCGTGGCGAACGATTGGACGGGCAAGCCGCCAGCTGTCAGTGGTTCCACGTCAGCAGCAGGGGGGGGTGGAGGAACGTCCACGTCAGCATTAGAAGCAGGAGCAGGAGCAGGAGCGGGAGCAACAGGCGAAGAATCCGGAAACTCCAGCGGAAAGGGACAAACGGCGCCGACCGCAGCGGAGGTCGAGGCGGACGAGGCGCGGTTTGGTTCGGCCCGAGCCAAGCTGGCAGACCTGGACAAGCACCTGGCCGAGGCTACAGCCGGGGCGGTGCAGATGATGCAGGCCCAGGACGGCTGTAGCCGCATTGTGGGCTCCCTGGGCATCACGTTCGGGTCCCTGGCTAAGCTGCAGGGGCAGCGCCTGGCGGAGGGGGGCGCAGGGGGCGCAGGGGGAGGCGCAGGGGGAGGGGTAGGGGTAGGCGGAGGCGGAGGGGGAGGGGGAAGTGCAGCTGGAGGGGGGCCGGAAGGTGGAACTAGTTCGGAGGCAGGGGGAGGAGGCGGGGATAAGGGGGTGGGGCAGCGGGAGCGGGCGTTTGTAGCAGAGTGTCAGAGCGTGGGCAAGGGTATGGTGCGCAGTGCCCAGCTGTCACACAGCGTGGTGGAGAGAAACAAACGCACTCTGGTGAGATGGGTTGGGCTGGGTTGGGCTGGGCTAGGTTGGGTTGGGTTGAGTTGGGTTGGGTTGGTTTGCCTAGACAATGGCATGCCAGTCAGCCCTCCCTCCCTCTCCTCTCCGCCCTCCTCCTTCCTCATCAGTCCATCCTCCAAGAGTACCATAAGACAATGGTTGCCCCCTCCTCTTCCCCCATTTCTTACCCCACTTCTTACCCCCCTTCTTACCCCCCTTCTAACCCCACTTCTTACCCCCCTTCTAACTCCACGTCTTACCCCCCTTCTTACCCCACTTCTTACCCCCCTTCTTACCCCCCTTCCTACCCCACTTCGTACCCCACTTCTTTTCTTACCCCGCCCATCTCTCCCCATCAGTCCATCCTCCTCGAGTATCACAAGACAACAGCTGCCGCCCGGACGGCCCTCGCCGACCGGTCCCAGGCACTGCTGACGTGGCAGACACTGGAGAGCGATCTGGGCGGCAAGAAGACAAAGCTGGACCGGTTGGGGTCGGTGGACGGATCAGATCCTGCCAAGCAGAAGAAGGCTCAGGAGTTGCAGAGGGAGATTCAGGCGCTTGAGAAGGCTAAAGAGGCTGCTATTAACGAGTACAGAAAGATCACTGTGAGTCCACATATCATGTTTCTTCAACGTCAGGTGCACTGTTGTTAGTTTCCAACCCGACTCCGAAGCAGGGCGGCCTGCGACAAACTAGCGCACTTGTCACTCCCCTGCACAAACTCCATTCCATTCTCCACGCCCCACGCCCATCTCCTTGCACCTCCTCAGGAGCGCAACCCGTCGGAGCTGCAGCGGTTTGAGAGTGAGAGGAAGCAGGGCAGCTGCGTACGGCTAGCCCGCATCTCACATGCTCAAACTCTCTTCCCCTCACACGTCACGCTTTCACCCACGCCCTCACGCCCTCTCGTTTCCCTTCACTCACAGGAGCGCAATGCATCAGAACTGCAGCGGTTTGAGAGCGAGAGGAAGCAGGAGTTTCTTGCCATGCTGGGCAATTTCGTACAGGACCAGGTGCGAGTGCGTGTCTGTTCTTGTGTCATGTGGTTGCGCTGTTTGTTCTCGTGAACACATGCCTCGCGTGTGAGAGCGAGAGGAAACAGGAGTTCCTGGCCATGCTGGGCAACGTTGTTCAAGACCAGGTGCGTGTGTTGCATTCCTGTGCTGCTATCCTTGGGTTGTTGGGAGCTGAGAGTCGGGAGGATTTGGGAGGATTGGGGAGGTTTGGGGAGGAGTTTGGAGGATTGGAGAGGAGTTGGGAGGGATTTGGGGGCGAGTCGGGACTTGGGTGTCAGGGGTGGATCTTCAGTTGCAGGATTTACCCAGATGCAGTATTCCCCGTTTCTCCATGCATCCATGCATACATGCATACATGCATGCATCCATTCATCCTTTACACATTCATCCCTCCAGGTGCTGTGTGCACAGAAGATGGCTTCAATATGGGCACCGGAGGGGGAGGATCAGCAGTTGCACGATGCGATTCGATCCAACATCCCCCCTTTCTTCAAGTGTCCATGCATGCATCCCCTTCTGCATCCCCTTCTGCATCCCTCCAGGTGCTGTGTGCTCAGAAGATGGCAGCAATATGGGCACCGGTGGGGGAGGATCGCCCGTCACAGTCCTGATTCAACTTCTTTGTTCAAGCCAACAGGCATGCTCTGCTCACTATGCCATAGTTCCAACTACGGTACCGCATGTGTGAAGACAGTTCAGACAGAGACTGCTAGTGCCAGTTACATGTATCAGTTCATGCGTGAAATGAGACGATTTTATAGGTGCCTGAAATTTACTGCCAGCCATAGGTTTGGCAGTTGAAATGGAAAGTGCTGTTGCCAGATGCAGGTACAAATAAGTCGTATTGCAGAGACTGTATTACAGGGGCTGTAACGCCTGGTTATCTGTAGTGGCGAGCTGTGTTGGTGATTGTACCGTAGAGTGGGCCTGTAATCAAACCACACTTACAGTACTAGGTCATGCAGTGTTGAGCTGCACACACCCATCAGTGGGTAGTTGTGAATTCCGTTTGTAGTTGCATGGAGGTTTTTATGTGTGTTTCTAGGACAGAGCTAATCATATGGTGTATGTATAACTAGTTGGGGATCCCATAACCTGATCCGATGCAAGTATATAATGTCCAACTGATCCCCCTTCACCTCCACCTCTCCCCCCTTCTCCCCCTTCACCTCTCCCACTCATTATCATTACCCTCCCACAGTCAAGCTTGAAAGGCAGCATTTAGGGCTGATGTCATGTCATCTATAGACCCTGATAGGGAGATGAATGAGGGAGGATTAAGGGAGGAATGGCATAAGGACTTGTGTGGATGCATGTATGGTATGGTGTGGGCACTGTGTATGGACGAGCGGTCATGTCAGAGAGGAGAGAAGAAGCATGGCAAGGCGCAGTGCAATGCTGGTGACTTCTGAGTCGACTCAAAAGCCATTGCGCATGGGCGAGGGTCACATCCGAAGGAAGGAGTGTGGCAAGGCGCAGTGCAATGCCGCCCCTCAAGAGGCGCAGTGCAATGCCGCCGCAATGCTGGTGTTGGTAACCCTTCTTCTCTTACTCGTGCAGTGTTGGTGTTGGCATCCTTGCCCTCCATCATGCGCCACCCACCTCCCATTCTTTCCTCCCCCTATCCTCCACCCCCCTCCCATCCGCCTACCCACTCACCGCCCATCGGCGCGCTTCTCCCCCTGAATGGTTACACACAGCTGCCTCGCGCCCCCATGGTGGGAAACCGCTCGAAGTAACGAGGTGACTTTTGAGTCGACTCAAAAGTCACCCTGAATGGTAACGCACAGCTGCCTCGGGCCCCCATAGTTGGTAACCGCTCCTCCCTTACTCTTGTTACGAATTTCGCTGTGCCCGTGAATATCTTCCCATCCACTCACCGCCCATCAGCGCGCTTCTCCCCCTGAATGGTAATGCACAGCTGCCTTGCCCCCCCGTAGTTACGGTGCTCGTTCAGATAGATGCCCTACCGTGTTGCATTCGGATAATAAAGAAAGTGATTCAAAGGGAGGAGGGGAGGAAGGGGGGAGAAACAGGGTGAACAGGGATGCGATGCTTGTTCAGAGACATGCCCTGCTGTGCGAAAATTCATGGGCAAACGAGATGGATCAGCAAGCAAGGTAACACAGTTACCACACTTGTGGATCAACTGGAACGAGACAAACTGTTATGAGATGGATTGTAGATAGAAACTATGCTCACACTCGTGAGGCGCCGCCTACCTGCTCATATGTGCCTGTGAAGAGAGCAGCTTATAACGAGTACAAGAAACGCACCTGCCATGTGCCAAGCTTGAAGCGACCAGACATGATGGGGACGGTGAGCGAGCACCCCATTAGCGATGACTTCACGTGGGCTGCAGGATGAAGTGGGGTGAGGAAGAAGAAACAGGGGGTGGCAGCACGGTGAATGGTAGCGCACTTGACAGCACAAGGGCATGAGTCTGCTTTTGAGTCGACTCAAAAGGGCATGATGGGGACGGAGAGACGGCAGCAAATTAGCGCGGACTTTGACGTGGGCCGCAGGGTGGGGTGCAGTGCAGTGGGGAAGAAAGAATGGGTGGTGGCAGGAAGGTGAATGGTAGCACAACGGTGTGATGGAGAGTGGTTCTGAGAGGGAGCAGGCCATGCGAGTTTCTGCGGACAGCCCATATCTTTTCCCATGTGAGGTTCTGAGAGAGAAACTCACATGGGCTGCTCTAAGATATGGGAAAAAATGAGGAAGAAGAAACGACTTTTGAGGCGCCTCAAAAGTCGTCTCTTATCTCACATGGGTTGCTGTAAGATGTGGGAAAATATGGGGAAGAAGAAACGGATCAAGACAAATATAGACTGACGGAGTGGAGGAGGGAAGAAAGGAAAGAAAGGCAGTGAGAGGGCTGACCTGGCATGTCGTCATAGCCCTCGTCCAGGTGGCAGTAATGGTTGCCCTCCGGTGCAATGCGGTTGAGAGCGATAAGGTGCAACGGGGTTGCGAAGGGGGTTGGAGAGGAAGAGGAACGCACCTGGCATGTCATGTCATCATTACCCTCCCCGAGGCGACAGCGGTGATAATGGGTGCCCTGCGGTGCAATGGGTGTGTGGTGGTGACCCTGTGGTGCAAAGCGGTTGAGAACAATAAGGTGTTAAGGGAGGGAGGAAGGATTCACCTGGCATGTCGTCATAGCCCACGTCCAGGTGGCGATAATGGTTTCCCTCCGGTGCATTTTGGTTGAGAGGAAGGGAAGGGGAAGCAACGCACCTGGCATGTCATCATAGCCCTCATCTAAGTGGCGGTAATGGTTGCCCTCCGGTGCAATGCGGTTGAGAGCGTCCTCCATGTCCAGAGGCACGTCTGGGCTGGCGTTCTCATTGATGGTGAGGCTGGCGGATGTGTGCAGCACTGGGGGGTGGGGTGGGGGGTGGTGGGGGGACGCGGGGGGAATGATCGGGCGCATTTATGGGCCTGTATTATGGGGGGATGCGCCTGCATTTAAACGTTCTCGTTGATGGTGAGGCTGGCAGATGTGTGCAGCACTGGGGGATTGGGGTGGGTTTGATGGAATGGTGGGGGGTTGGAGGGGAGGAGACACGGAGGGGAGCGGGCACAAGGGAAGAAGGGAGGATGTCCGAGCTGCTGCCCATGTCCAGAGTATGTTTTTTGAGAATTCTCAAATCACATACGCTGCCCATGTCCAGAGTATGTTTTTCAAAAACATATGCTGCTGTTGAGAATTCTCAAAAAACATACGCTGCCCATGTCCAGAGGCACGTCTGGACGGGCGTTCTCGTTGATGGTGAGGCTGGCTGACGTGTGCAGCACTGGGGGGGGGTTTGGAGGGGAGGGGAGAGGTGGGGGGCGGGGAGTAGGGGAGAAGGCGCAAGGGAAGGAGGGAGGGTATGAGTGCTGTCCCTGTGTGAAGGCACGTGTGGGCGGGCGTTCTCGTTGATGGTGAGGCTGGCAGGACTGGGGGCATCGTGTTGAGGGGGGGAGAGGAGAGGAGGGAAGGGGAGGGGAGGAAGGCGACAAATACTACTGTCGGTGTCGGCCAATCTGACGAGAATGCTTGATCAACTTTTAGAACTCTGAACGCCCAGCTGAAAATTCACAATCTGGAAGCCCAATCCACCAGCTTAAAGTTTTCTTCGTGATAAAAGTGTTGTTTTGAGACGTCTCAAAACAACACTTTTATCAACTGGAAAGCCAATCCAGCAGCTTAAAGTTTTCTTTTTACAAAGTGATGCAGAGAAAGGCTGACCGAAGATATTTAGAGGCGCCTCAAGAGGCCAGCTCACCAAAGATATTTGCGATTCCGACGCGAAACTCGGAGATCTCTGGCACGGCCCGCATGATCTGCGATGTGATGATGTGGCAGCCTCTGATTGGCGCGGGAATGGGGCCATGGGGGAGGAAGGGGGGAGGAAAGCGGATGTTAGGAGGGTGGAGTGGTGAAGGGGAGGGGGAGGAGGCCAAAGGAGGGGGGGGAGGATGGAAGAGAGAGAGAGAGAGAGAGAGAGAGAGAGAGAGAGAGAGAGAGAGAGAGAGAGAGAGAGAGAGAGAGAGAGAGAGAGAGAGAGAGAGAGAGGGAGAGAGAGGGAGAGAGGGAGAGTCTGGAACAGTGGTGTCGTGCCGATTTCTGAGGCGCCTCATAAAGGAGTGGGGGGAGGATGGGGGAGAGAGGGAGAGTCTGGAGCAATGGTCTCGTGCTGAGTGTGACGTTGTAAGTCGGTCACGTGAGTGTGAATGCTGAATGCGTCTCGCCACGTGTACCGTTTGTAGGGCGGCAGCTCAATCGTCTTCTGGACCCACACCGTCTTCCCCGCCGCTTCCGCCGCCGCTGCAGCCTGAGAGGCGGAAGAGGCGGAGGGGGAGGCGGAGGGGGGAGAGGAGCCGAAGAGTGATGCGGACACGCGTGCCGGCCGGGATTTATTCCGGCGATGGTGGATTCCTACCAGCGCGGGCGGCGGAAATGCGGAGGCGGGGATAAGCGCGGAGAGCTGAGAAATCCGCGCGGCATCCGCGGCGGCGGAGTGAAACGCGCCGAGCGCGACGGAATGAGTCGCGCCGAGCGCAACGGCGGGTGAAGCCATGATGTGGAGGCGGGAGAACGCGAGAGATACTAGAGTGAGGCGTACTTCTACTTCACTCGTGCCTGGCGAGTCACGAGAAACAGAAACAGCCGAAAATGGCAGCTATTTTACGAATTTCTGAGAACACGACTGCAGCAGAAAGTGGTGTGCGGGAGAAACCCATGAGTCTTTGCTGGTGGTGTGTGGTTGAATGCGATTCGTTTGGAATCACAGAGCGTGCAATAGCGAGTACGCAGTGGTGTTTTCGAATAATTGAACTAATGCGTGGAAACGGGACAAGAAACTGCACAAATGAATCCTGATAAATGACAAAATTAATACAGCAAAGACCTTTGGTCTGAATCACCTCGCGTTTTGAGGCGCATTCAGAAGCGTCGCATCGCGCATGGTGCCTCCGGCAATTGCCGTCGCAGCAGCTGCGGCTCGGCTCGCTTCGCCTCTCGTCGCCCTGATTCCCGGTCGACCGCTTGATCTCCTCCGTCCCCTCGACCCGCTTCGATCCCGTCCGTATTCGTCTTCCGCCAATCTCATTTCAAATCCCGTCTTTAACACTGTGCCTTCGACTAGGACCTCGTTACAGTCCCGCTCGTTACAGTTTCGCGCGTGCATGGCGCCTCCCGAGTCGCTGATCTCCGCGGAAGCCCCCGCCATCGGCGGAGACGGCGGAGATTCCGAGTCGCGCGCGATTCCATGGGGTCACCCGGAGCGGCTCGACCTGGCGATGGGCTCGCTGGTGGACGACAAGACGCGGTTCCGCAAGGATGTGAAGAAGGCGCTTCGAGGATTGACGGAGGAGCAACGCACGGCTGAAGGTGAACCTCCTTCACACTCTCCCTTCCCGCCACCACCTCTCCCAACCCCACTCCAGCCCTTTCCACCGCACTTATTCTTGCGCCCCGTCCCCCCAACTCCCCTGCTCCTGACCTCCCTTGCCCCAATCCTGCCTACCTCAATCCCCCGTATTTTCTCTGCACTCCCTCTCCCCTTCCCTCCTCCCTCCCTCTCTCCCCATCTCCCCTCCTTCCCTCCTCCCTCCCTCGAACACCCTTTATCTTCCTGATCTCTCTTCGGCGCAGACGTGGCAGTGCAGCGCCACGTGGTGCAGGCTGATTGGTTCAGGTCCGCGCAGCGCGTGGCTGCTTACATCAGCTGCCGGAAATTGAGGGAAGTGGAGACTGCTGACGTCATCAGCGACCTGCTCGGGAGAGGAGGTGAGAAGGGAGGGTGTGGGAGTGAGAGGGAAGGGGGGAGAAGGAAAAGGAGAGAGAATGTAGAACCTAGACGAGGGGAGGGGAGGGGAGCGGAGGGGAGGGGAGGGTAGGGGAGGGTAGGGGACGGGAGGGGAGAGGAGGAGAGGGGTCGTTTCTTGCTTGCTCTCGTGCATTCGTACCAAATTTGAGTCGCTTTTGAAAACCATGAAAAGCGCCAACCCCTTTTTTTTCTTACACACGCCCTCTCCCCATTGCGTCCTTCGCCTCTCAGCCAGTGTGTTTGTGCCACGTGTCATGGACAGCGAGAGCCACATGGTGATGCTGAAAATCAACTCCGTGAATGTAGTGGGGGAGGGCGGAGGGCAGAGGGGAGGGGGGGGGGGGCGGAGGGAAGGGGGGAGCGAAGGGGGACAGGGAGGGGGTGCAAGCGCAAGAGCAAGGAGCAGGAGCAGGAGCAGAAGCAGGGGCAAGAGCAGCAGAAGGGGACCTGGCGCGCAATGGGATGGGGCTACTGGAGCCCACCCTGACCCTCACAGATGGACGGTCACGATCCAACGGTGAGCTCATCTCACATTCAAGGCTCGACTTGGTGTTGCTCTAGTTTCTGTTTCCTCTCGCAAATGCAGCTTATTCCTCGACTTGGTGTTGCTCTTGCTTCTGTTTCCTCTCGCAAATGCAGCTTACTCCTCGACTTGGTGTTGCTCTTGCTTCTTCCCCTTCTCCCTTTTTTTGCCGGTTCCTCTGCCCACTCTCTTGACCCTAGGCCATTTGTGCTTTCATCTGAGGTACCCTGTAATCCCACTCTTATTGCCGCCTCCCTTCCACTTCTCATCGCCATCTACAGTGTACGGTGAACAGGAGCCGTTGGATCTGATTCTCGTGCCGGGGTTGGCGTTTGATCGCAGCGGTGGGAGACTGGGCCGAGGAGGAGGGTGAGTCACTCCCTCCCTCTCTCGGCTTCTCCCCCTGCCCCCTCTTTCTCTCCCCACCCTCTCTCCCCCACACCCAAACCCACACCCCCCAATTCCCCACTGCCGATCCTTCTCTAGAGCACCTTTCCGTTTCTCCTGCTGCCTCCCATGCTACACTCATTCTGCCTCTTATCCCCATCTAGTTTTGAGTTAACCCAATAATGATAAGAGAACTTGTCTCTCGGTCTCTATTGACACACCCATTCCTTCTTTTCCTCCCTGTGCTCTTGTCTCTCACCATCCCCCTTATTGCACGCCTCGCCAAAAGGTACTACGACGTGTTTCTCTCGCAGTACTTGGCGCATGCCCAAACAAAGCAGTGGAAGCAACCGCTCATAGGTACGCCCCTGCTTCCTCTTAGTTTCTGAGGCAGTGCAAACATAGTTACGCCTCCTTAGCGTTACAAAGACGTTGTGAAATTTTTAGTCGACTCAAAGCAGTGGAAGCAACGGCTCATATGCACGCCCCTGCTTCCTCTAAGCGTTGTTCTGAGAGGCCCAAATCAACAATAGGTGCGCTCCTGCTTCCTTAGTGTTGTTTTGAGGGGCCTCACATAAAGCATAGTTATGCTCGTTCGCAGTACTCAACACATGCCCAGGCCAGGCAGTGGAAACAGCCGCTCATAGGTACCCTCCTGTCTCTGCTCAAATCTCACACTACAATTTGTCATGTCACCTTTTGAGGCGCCTCAAAAGTTATCCTCCCGTTTCCTCTTGAATGTCACAGTACAATATGCCGTGTCACCTTTGAGTGTCACTCATATGTATGGCTCGCTTGCCAGCAACTAACCGCATTGGACTCCCATTCACCCATTGCCACCACTTCATGGCACTGGCATACAAGGCTCAAATTATCTCCCTTGTCTCTCCCTTTTACCCACCCAAACACCCTCCTTTATCCTCCCCTTCTTTCGTCCCCTCTCTTCCCCCCGAGCCGCCACCACAGTGGCATTGACCAAAAAGGTTCAGATTCTCTCCCTCCCCATGTCCCCATGTCCCCAGGTCCCCATGTCCTTCAATTCTTCCCTTGAATTCACCACGTTAAATTGTACCGCAGCTAACCATCTTCAACTCTCCATTCCCCTGTTGTCACCACCGCAGTGGCTCTGGCCTACAAGGCTCAGATTCTCTCCTCGCCCCTCCCTATGGAGACACCTGATGTCCCAATTTGTGGCATTGTGTGTGCTTGCACCACATTGAACTGCAGCTAACCGAATCGGACTCCCTTCTTCTCTTCTCCCTTTGCCAACACCCCACCGCAGTCGCTCTGGCCTACAAGGCACAGATCCTCTCCTCGCCCCTCCCCATGGAAACATCTGACGTCCCCGTTAGTGGCATCGTGTGTGCTGACGGCTTCCTTGCACCGCATTGAACCACAGCTGACCACATTAAGCCGCTTTTATGTATGCTAGTCGTACCGCAAGCACTCAGGAGACTGTCCTGCTTGTATCGTATCCCTGTTATCGACGCTGTGGATGCTAACAAGCTGTGCAATGCGCTAACCAACATCAAGATACATACCATGCCGCGCATTCAGGGGTTTCTTTGGTCGTAGGGTTTAGGGTGCCCGCACCTGTCCAACCGAAACAGTGCGTGCTGGGAGCGCACACCTCAATAGACCCCATTAAACTACGGTACGGTATATTGAGCAGTTGCAGTTAATACCAATAAACCATACCACACCTAGCAATCAGCATTCTACAGCCGTAGCTATGACTGTAGCTACTTGTAGCAGAACTGAACCACTTGGGTAGCCCCAATCCGTGCTTTCCAGACCCCTCAGCCACATCCCACTCTCTATCAAGTAAAGCAGCCTTTACACCTGCTGCCTAACAGTTGTTGCGTTGACTAGCAAGGCAGCTCACTTCAGCAAGACCCCCCATTCCACCTCCCTCAGCCGCATCCCACTCCCTCCACACGCCCAGCACAGTCCAGACGGCCTTCTTCCTCCTTAATTCTGCCGCCTCAGATTCACTCAGGCAGTTGCTGTGTTGACTAGCAAGCCAGGCAGCTAGGTCATTTGGGCAGCAACCCCCCTTCCAGCTCCCTAAGCCGCATCTTACCCTACCCTCCACGCCCAGCACAGTCCAGAAGAGCTCCCTTGTACCTGTTTTTCCATATTCACCAAGGGAGTTGTTTCTTGCATGGACTAGCTAGGCTGCTAGGTTACTTGGGCAAGCACCCCTCCTTCCAGCTCCGTTGTACCTAGTTTTCCATGTTCACCAAGGGAGTTGTTTCTTGCATGGACTAGCAAGGCAGGTCACTTAGGCAGCACCCCCCCTTCCAGCTCCCTCAGCCGCAATTCACTCTCCACATCCAACACAGTCGAGAGGGCCCCCCTTAAACCTGCTACTTCAGATTCACCCAGGCATGCAGTTGTTGCATTGACTGAAAACGCAGGTCACTTGGGCAGCACCCCCCCTTCCAGCTCCCTCAGCCGCAGCTCACTCTCCACGTCCAGCACGGTCAGGCAGTCCAGAAGCTTCCTCGTCTCTTCCTGCAAACCCCAATAGATTGAGATAACGGAGGGCAGCACGAAGGGAGGAGGAGAGGCAGGCAGTGAGGGATGCAATGCAATGCTGCTGATGTTCACAGATGACTTTTGAGGAGCCTCAAAACTTGCTGCTGATGTTCACAAATGTTTCTAGCATTCTGTACACGTGCAAACCTGGGAAGGCTTTTGTAACAATAGTAGGTTGTGTGCGAACGGCTCGTGTCTCACCTTCCTCCCACCTCTCCCTCTCCTCGCTCCCACCTCTCCCTCACTCTCCCTCATCTCTCCCTCACCTCACTCTCTAACCCCTCTCCCCTCTCACCCCTCTCACCACTCTCCCCTCTCACCCCTCACCTTTTTCACCCCTCTCAACCCTCTCATCCCTCACCCTTCTCACCCCACTCACACCTCCCATCCCTCTCTCTCATCTCTCTCACCCCTCTCACCTCTCACCCGTCTCACCTCCCTCACAGGCCTCAACCCCTCCCTTCACCTGTCGCGCTCGCTTCATCTGGTCAATCGGGGCCAGCTGCCTGGGCAAGCGAAACGCACTCCCACCACTCCCACTGCCACTCGCAGCCACAGTTGCACGGGGGAAGGACTGCGGAACCCACTCTCTCACATATCTCCCACCTCTCACCACCTCTCACCTCTCCACCTCTCACATTCTCCACTCTACCTTCTCCTCTCATTTCTCTCGAGCAAGTCACCTGTCTCCCCCCCCCCCCGCCCTTTCTCACCTGGCGTGCGCGCTTCATCTGGTCGTTCGGCGTCAGCTGCCTGGGCAAGCGAAACGCACTCCCACTTCCACTCGCAGCCACAGCTGCATGGGGCGAGCCCAAGGGCGAGCCCCCCGCGCTAGCAGAGCTGGCTCGAGAGGAGCTCTTCAGCCGCTGCAGCTCCTTGGTTGGCGTCACAAACACTGAGAGAGGCGGCAGCGGCGACGGCACACCCATGAAAGAGGCCTCCCCTTCAGCTGCTTCTGCTGCTGCTTCTGCGTTTCCATGCTGTGATGCAGCAGCAGACGGGTCTATCTGCGCTTCAAACTCGCGCCACACTTGGTCCAGGTCGCCCGATTCACCTCCGCTAGACCCCATCCTTTGCACAGCCTCTTCTCCCAACTCCTTCGGCTCCTCTTCATGCCCATGCATCGCTGGATTCTCATGCAACCCTTCCGCTTCCGCGTTCCCTCCCGCATCCCCATTGACCATCTCATCCAGAAGCCCTGCATTCTCCTCACCTTCCTCCTTCCCTTCCTCCTCCCCCTTCTCCTCTCCCTTCTCCTCCCCCTTCTCCTCTCCTCTCTCCTCCCATTCCCTCCCTCCCTTCTCCCCACCCTCCTCGTTTTTCCCCCCCTCCACCTGCCCCTCCACCTCACCCCCCTTCTTCTCCTCATCATCACACACTTCCGCTGTTTCCTCCTCTTCCCTTGTCTGCGCCTCCATCCTCCCCTCCCGCTCCTCCTTTGCCTCCTCCTTTTCGCCCTCCCCTGTCTCCCCATTCTCCTCCCTCATCTCCTCGCCCTCTCCCTCATCCACCTCCTCCCTCTCGCCTCCCCCTTTTTCCCTTTTCTCCTTACTCTCCTCGCCCTCCTCATCCGTCCGCTCCTTCACCTCATGCCTCTCCTCCCCTTCCGTCTTAACCAGCAACCTCTCTTCCTCCTTCCTTCCCCTCTCCTCTTCCTCTCCTTCCTTCTCCGTACTTCCATTCCCAAGCTCTGCAGCACTGCATCCCTCTCCCGCATCCTGTCTGCGAGCCTCATCCCCATTCTCAAAACAAGCTTGCCCATCCCCATTCTCAAAACAAGCTTGCCCATCCCCATGACACTCCAACGCCTCTTCTTCCACCAACTCACCCACCTCATCCCGCTCACCCCTCTTGTCGTCCTGCTTGGAATCGTCAGCCCCTTCAACACTCCCTGGAACACTCATGTCCAAGCTCCCCACATCCATAACACTCAGGTCCTTCTCATTATCTAATATTGTCTCTGTCAAAGGTTCTCTGATGTTTCCGTCTTCACGCACACCTTCGGCTTGCGAAGAGCCATCCTCCCCGTTGGTTTTTTTAAACCTCTCGTCCTCCCCACCATATTCGACCTTCTCACCCCCTTCTCCTCCCTCCTCCTGCCCTCCTCTCTCCTTCTCCCCCACGCCCTCCTCCTCCATCTCCCTATCCTCGTCTCCCCAACCACCTCTCTGCCCCTCCCCGTCCCCATCCCATCGTCCCACTGCCGTCTGTCCCTCTCCCATCTCCCCTCCCCCCAGCTCCCCACCCGCCATCTCCCCTCCCCCCATCTCCCCTTCCCCCAACTCCCCTCCCCCCATCCCCCCTCCCCCCATCCCCCCTCCCCCCAACATATCATCCGCCACCCCTTCTTCCCCCAACAGCTGCGCCCAATCCACATCAACCCCACCCACTCCTCCCCCCACTCCCATCCCCTCAAACCCTCCCAACCCTCCACCCTCTCCCCATCCCACTCCCCCTCCCTCTCCTCCTTCCTCCTCCCCCATCACAGCCATCCCAGCCTCCCACAACACCCCCAACTGCCTTCTGCACCGCTCTAACTCCCCTTCCAACCACTCTACCTCCTCCTGCTGCCGCTGCATGATCTGCCTCAGCACCTCCACCCTCTCCTCATCATAAACCGCCTTCTCCTCCAGAATCCTCTCCCGCTGCCGGGCGGCAAGGTGAGCGGCGGCTTTGTCCTCTTGCAGCCGGCGGATCAGCTCCATGCTGGCCTGGGCGGCACTGTCAGCCGCCGCCCGTTCCTGGTCCAGCTCCCTTCTAAGAGAATCTACCAACTCCATTTCATACTCCAACGCCCGGCGCAACACAGCCAAATCATCCTCATCCTCAAATTCGTCCCTTTCCTCCCCTTCCTCATCCTCTTCCGCTTCCCTCTCTCCTCCAGCCTCTCCCTCCTCCGAGTCCCCGTTCCTTCCCCTCCCTCGGTGGCCTCTACGATTCTCCTCTGCCTGCTGCTGCAGCTGTCGCTTCAGCTGCCGCTGATGCTGCTTGAGAATCTTGAGGAACTTTGCCCGATCGATCACCTCCTCTTCCTTCTCCTCCCCCTCGTCGCTCTTGCCCTTCTCTCTCTCATCCTTCACCGTATGACGCAACCCCTGCTCCTCCTGCCCCTCCTGACGCATCTGCTCCTCCTCTTCGTCCTGCTCCTGCTCCTCCTGCTCCTGCTGCTCCTCCTGCTCCTCCTGCTCCTCCTGCTCCTCCTGCATCCCATTTTCAGTCGATGCGAGAAACTGCAGTTTCCGCCATTGTCCCCCTTCCTCCTCTTCCTCCATTTCCTCCTCCTCCCGTTTCTCCTCCGCCTTGCTGCCTCTCCTTTCCACGCCCCCTTCCCCATCACCTGTCACACTCTCAGCAGCACCACCACCACAAGCTGCTGCGGCCTCCAAAGTCGACAGGGCCGTCATTTCTGTTTCCCCATCCTCTGCCGCTCCGTCTTCTCCCTCTCGCCCTTTAGCATTCTCAGGAGAACCTACACACGACGTCTCACCTTCACCTTCCCTACTCTCAGCGGTCGTTTCCCTTTCCACACTCGACCTGGCTCCCCTCTGGTCCCCCTTCTCCTCCTCCCCCTCCTCCTTTACTGAGCTCATCTGTCTCACCATTCTCCTCATCCTCTCCTCCTCTCCACTGCCCCTCCTCTCCCCCTCCCCAGTCACCATTCCCCCCTTCTCTTTCCCCTCTCCCACCTCCTCCTCCTCCTCCTCTTCCTCCCCCTCCACCCGCTCCCCCTGCCCTCCTCTGCTCCCTCCGTGTCTCGCCATGAACCCAGCCAGCAGATTGAAGAGAGACGCTTCAGTCATGTGCCTGTACGACCGCCGTCCAGCCACCCTCAATCGCACGCCCCTATCGCCCTTCGAACCGCCACCACAGCCAGCAGCACCGCCAGCAGCACCGGCAGCAGCACCAGCACCAGCAGCAGCGCCAGGTGAAACAGGCTCCGGTCCTCCCATCCATTGACCTCGCCTCCCTGACCCCTTCCCAGGTGTTCTCCCGGGTGTTCTGCCAGGTGTTCTGCCAGGTAACCTGCGTCGTTCTAGTGGCAGGTGGAGGGTTGGAAGGGCAAGACCACGCCGAGCACTCATGCCTTCTGTAGCACCATCCGTTACCGCCACGGATTCCGCAGCTTCTGGAACACATCCTTCCGCTGTAGTCACACTTTCTGCAGTGCCACCCACCTCTCCTGAACCATCTCCTTCCTCTATAATCACGCTCTCCTGTGTACCAGCTCCGTCCCCTTCTGTACTCGTGCATTCCCCTGCAATACCTCCCTCCGTTACAGTCACACCTCCCTTTTCTCTCTCTATGATCACATTCGCCTCAGCACCTTCAGAGGCGGTCTGCTGTTCAGCCCACTGGGCTTCTTTGTCCGCGTCTGCCTGAACATCACTCCATAGGTCTTCAGAAACACTCTCCTGCGTTTCGGCAAGCAGCGTTGCATTAGAATCCGTCACAACAGAGGCAACACCACCACCACCGGCAGCAGCAGCAGCAGCAGCAGCAGCATTACCAGCGCAAGCATCACCAGAACCACAAGCACTATCACCACCACTGTCAGCGACACCAACACCAGTATCACCAGCACTAGCAACCTTCCCATTCCCACCCAGACCTGCTAACATTCCTGCTGAACCTTCTCCCGGGCCTGATTTCCTCCCTGCCGCTCTTTCCCCTTGCCTAACCTCCTCTGCCCTCTCCCCCCTGCCTCTCCTCCACTCCACTTCCATCTTCCCCATCTCCTTACCCCACGCACTCAGAAGCGCACTTACCAGCTCTTCCCTCCTCTCCCCTCTCCTCTCCTCCTCGTCTCTCCTCAAATGCTCCACCACTGCTTGTGCCAACCCCTCATACCCCTCCTCCCTCTCCTCTCTCTCCCTCCCTCTCTCCCTCTCTCTCTCCCTCTCGCCCTCCCCCTCTCTCTCCTTCTCCCTCTCTCTCTCCTCCAGAACCTGCTGCGCCAACTCCCGCCCGAGTTCTCTCATTTCAGTCACCTTCGTTACAGTCACCAGCTGCTCCACTCGTTGCAGCCACGCCTCTCTCTCCCTCCCCCACTCCTGCATTACCCTCTGGATCAAATCCTCTTGCTCCTGCTGCTGCTTCTCCTCCTTTACCTCCTCTTCCTGATGTAGCTCTTGTTGATGCTGCTGCTCCTCCTCCTTCGCCTCCTCTTCTTTCTGTTGCTCCTGCTGCTCCTGATGTTGCTCCTGCTCTTCTTCCTGCTGCTTCTCCCCCTCCTCCTCTCTTACCTTTTCTTCCGTTTGCTGCTGTTGCTGCTGCTGTGCTCCTGTGCGTTGCTGATGCTCCTGCTCCTGCCCCTGCTCCTGCTCCGGCTGCTTCTGATGCTCCCGCTGCTGCAGCGTCAGATATTCCTGTTTGCTCTGCGTCAGCAACGCCGACAGCCTCTCAACCAGCTCACCCACCAACGCCGCCCTCTCTTCCGGCCTCTCTTGCTCCCTCTCCTGTCTCATCCTCTCTTCCTCCAACTTTCGCTCCTCTTCCTCCTCCTCCCTTGTCAATTCCGCTCTCCTATTAATCTCCTCCATTCCGTCGCCTCTTCCCCCCTCGTCCTCCTCCCCTTTTCCACTCGCCTCCACCTGTTTGCTGACTCCCTCTACCATCATCTTATTCTCCATACTCTCCCTTCTCCCTTTCCTCTCCCCATGTTCACTCCTCCCCTCAACCACGCCGGATACGACCTCCACCAGTTCCTCACGCATCTTCACCACTTCTGCTGAAACCACCTGAACCACCTCCGCTGAAAGCACCTGGAGAAACTCCTGCCCGTCATAGGTCTTCCCACGTTCGCTGCTGCAGCACGGCCTGACGTCACCTGCCGTGTTGTTGATTGGGATTTCCAGACTGAATGTGACGTCATCGTCGTTTTTAGCAAGCACGGTGACGTCATCAGCGGTAGTTGTTCTTATCGCGTCCACGGGCTTATCTTGAGGCGGTTCAGCGGGCAGAGAAGACACCTTCGCGGAATCTTCGGTTCTCAGGTAGTCGCTTTGTCCGTCAGCCGCGCGAGGCTCGGAAGGTTCGCGGTCGAATGACACGTGGCGGAAAGAAAGCCTTGCCACGTGTAACAGCCAGACCGCAACGGCGCCGCAAGCAGCGCGAGCGAGGAGGAGAGCCGCGAAGAGGAACTGGATAAACTCGTCGACGACTGACGGGGCAGATGGTGAATCCCATGGCGACGAGTAAAACACGATTCGCACGGCTGGCAGACTGACGACATTGGCGACGTTGACGACATTGACGACATTGACGGCGGCGACAGAGCTGAGTTGATGCATTGAATGGATTCACGGTCTACGACAATCGGTCTGTTACAATCTGTCTTCGTTAGCCCTACTGGGAGAAAACAGGGATAAGGCCAACGGCAAGTTGCGACTTGCGCTTGACGAGCGTTCGACGCCAAAGTCGGTCACGCGCTACGCCGTGAATTGCAGCCGTCGCGCGCTTCCATTGTTCGACCGACAAGCACGGATGACGATGCAGCAGGAGAAGCCAAGCAACAGGAAACTATTCAGGAAGAAAATAAGGAGTGGGACGAAGGTGAGGGTAGGAATGAGTTCACGCGAGCGAGAAGAGTGAGTGAGAGGACTGAGGTTGCTGTGGTACATAGCACTGAGGTAAAGACTGACTGAGGTCAAGAAAACTTGCAGAAGCAGAACAACAGAGGAGAAGAGACGAACAGAAGCACCGCACAATAACGTACCACACCGTAGCATTTGCTTCTACCACCATTCCCGCCAGTTCTGATTTCCCGTTGGGGTGTACCAGCCTGAGGCGTTTGAGGAAGCTGTAGCGGAGTTTTGCGATTTCTCGTTAACGGAGTTACAGGGCCCACGCAAGGCGACGAACGTGGGCGATTTTGGAGTCTGGTCTGGGTCCCTGCGTGGCTACGTAGGGCTAATACAATTGGCTGACGCTAGTGCTACCATATCCGTGCGAACATCGTGGAGGGAATACGAGCGACGTGCGACGATGTGGACAATGTGTACACTAGTCGTGATGCCTCTGATTGGAGAGCGCCGCAAGAAGCATGCGACTTTTATGACGTGGCTGCACGACAAATGAAACAAGCGTCCTGAAGATACGAGAATTGATACTCGTGGGGTGTGACTCGATAAGACTGCAATGACCGATGTGTCTAAGCATGTTGCATACAAAACCTTTTATTCTCATCATCTTAACAGTACAAGATCTCAAAGAAGGGACTCTTCAAACCCCTTCCATATTATCTTGAGCTACCATCAGAAGACGTAGGTTTTACTGAAGATTCCTCCACGACTTCAACAATGACAACCTGTAACAGCAAAACAATCAGGTGTAAAATGCGTTGAAACAAAGCACCTATGTTATGCCCCAAAACAACATCCCCAAGCGCAATAAAAAACTCACCTCTTCCGTCCGTGCTTCCTTTTCTTCCCTCTTCTCATTTGGCGGCAAGACAACAGCCTCCACAACTGGTACTTGCACCTCAGCCTGCACAGGTGCAGCTGGTTTCACCCCTTGCTCAGCTGCCGCCTTGGCTGCACGTCTTGCCTTCTCCTCCTCCTTCCGCTTCCGGAACCTGTCGATAGATCCATCAAGATGGCGAAAGGGTGAGGCACGGGCAGGAAAACAGGAAGAGGGGAAGGAGTGGGGGAGACAGTGGGGAAGGCGTGGGGGAGACAAGAGGGGAAGGAGTGGGGGAGACAAGAGGGGAAGGAGTGGGGGAGACAAGAGGGGAAGGAGTGGGGGAGACAAGAGGGGAAGAAGTGGGGAAGACAAGAGGGGAAGGAGTGGGGGAGAAAACAGGGGAAGGAGTGGGGGAGACAAGAGGGGAAGGAGTGGGGGAGACAAGAGGGGAAGGAGTGGGGGAGACAAGAGGGGAAGGAGTGGGGGAGACAAGGGGGGAAAGGGAGGACGGGAATGGAGGAGGGGATGAGGAGCAGGGGAACTGATTAGAATAGACACCCTGAATTATCATTTTCTGCATACCAGCTAAATCGCAACCTGCTTCTTGTCCTTGACATCTCATCCCCACTGTTGGTGCAGCCATTCCCCTTCCACCCTTCTCGCTTCCACCTCTATCCCACCCCCTTTTTTCCACGCCAGGGCGCTAATGAATCCCAATCGCAAACAGTAACCCAGTAACCCAATACAGATAACTACCTGAGAAAAAAAATTTCCTCACCTCTCTGCCCGTTCCCTGTCCTTGTCATCCACATTGACTGCTGCAGCTGCTCCCCCATCATCCCCCACCGTCCTCCCCGCCCGCTTTGCTGCCTCTGCCTCCTTGCGTTTCCGGAACCTGCAGCAGGTAGCAGAAGAAACGAGTTGTCACTGGTTTCACTCCCAGCACCGCCTCCAACAATGCCACCTCTTCCCCCCACTTTTCCCCCTCTGCCTTCTCATCCTGCAGGTTGACCATAAAACTTCTCAAAATCGATCCGGCTCTCTCCCTCTCACCTCGCAGGCTCTCTCTTCTCCTCCTCCTCCTTGCTCAGCCCAATGGGAGCAACCCCAGCAGATGGCGCCATCACTGCTGGTGCAGCCACAGCAGCAGACGCAGCAGACGCAGGGGCAGCAGAGGCAGCATCACTTGACATTCCCTTGTGATCTCTTCTCACCTTTCAGCGCGGGCCCTCTCCTTCTCCTCCTCCTCCTTGCTCAGCCCCATGGGAGCAGTCCCAGCAGACGGGGCCGTCACTGTTGGTGCCGCCACAGCAGCAGACACAGCAGACGCAGTGGTGCTGGGCGGTGCAGAGGGCTCCACAAGCCCCACGTCAATGACCCCATCTGCCCCCACCACCCCTGCTGCTGCTGCTGGCATCGTAGCTCCCCCCATCTTGCGCAGGTAGACCGTCTGTCCTGTGCTCAGCACGTTGTTCACAAACCTGAGGTTAGGGAGAGGAGGGGGAGGGGGGGGATGGGAGGCGAGTGAGAGATTACAGATAGGGAGCGGCACCAAGGGCGTGGCACCCCCCATCTTGCGCAGGTAGACCGTCTGTCTGGTGCTCAGCACATTGTTCACAAACCTGAGGTAAGGGAGAGGAGGGGGAGGGGGGGGATGGGAGGCGAGTGAGAGATTACAGATAGGGAGCGGCACCAAGGGCGTGGCACCCCCCATCTTGCGCAGGTAGACCGCCTGTCTGGTGCTCAGCACATTGTTCACAAACCTGAGGTTAGGGAGAGGAGGGGGAGGGGGGAAGGCAGGCGAGTGAGAGGCAAGATACCAGGGGCCGCACCAGGGGCGTGGCTCCTCCCATCTTGGTCACATACACAGTCCCGGATTGTGAACAACGTGCTGAGCTCAGCATGTTGTTCACAATCCTGAGGGCGCCGACAGGTGGTGTGAGCAATCCTGTGGGGCGAATAGGGGAAGAGGAAGAGAGGGTATGTACACAGAGGGTTTGGAATAGGATGCACATTGTCGAGTTCAATTCCTATTAAATGAGATTAACCAGCACCCACCAAGAGTATCCCCAATATGACGTGGGTGAGTCAACCCACCAGTAGAGCGAGAGGCCGGAGGGCACCGTGAGGGAAAACCAGCCGATCATGAGCGGCAAGAACTTGAGAATCGCCTGGCTCTGCTGCGTTGCCGGGTCCTGGTGGGTACGAGTGGGGCAGTAGGAAGCAGCGGGTTTTGGGAGAGGGGAGGAAGGGGAGAGGGGAGAACAGGGTGGATTTTTGAGTCGCCAAGAGACAGGATGTGAGCGTGTGGGGGGAGGAAAGAGGAGGTGAGGAGGAGAGAGGAGGCGGAGTGGGGAAGGGAAGGGTAGAGATGTCCGAGCAACAATGTGAGGGCGGAAAAAGAGACAACAATTTGGTGTCGCAGCGGTAGATGCTTTGGTGAAGAGTTCAAACGCAAGTTTGAGAACTACTGGCAGCTTTGAGCAGAACCTGAAGCATTGTTGGTGCTGGCAGCAATGGCGGCAGCACTCACATCTGTCTGTGGCGGCTGCATGATCTGCATGGAGAGCGCCTGTGACACCACCAGCAGCACTGGCAGCACGAGGTACGCTGCTGTGGCCTCCCAGCCGAGAGGGGGGGCGCCATCCTGCAGTGTGGTTTTGGTTGGGATGGACGGTGACGGGAGATGAAGGGGGAAAGAGAAGGAGGGGTGATTGAGTTGTGAAGGGAAGGGGCAATGGGGAGAGAGGGATGAGGGAAAGCCATGGCCATCACTGGCAGCACGAGAACAGCGCCAGAAAGACGTTGTGTCCTCCCAACCCAGAAGAGGACGCCGATTTAATACAGTAACACACTCGTAACACATGCGACCGCACATGCTGACAAGAAAGACCAAAAAAAAAAAAAAAAAAAACGTAGCTGTGACTATAGAGACGAGATGCTCTGAAGCAGCAGCGTGTGCTTACAATGAAGGGGAAGAGCCAGGAGATGCCAGAGCCTTCGACGGTGGGATCGATGGACGTGGGGCCAGCGAGAGATGGGATCCAGAAAAAGCCCTCCGTCAACACGCCCTGGTTATGGGACGGGATAGGATGGATGGAGCACGTGTTAACGCAGGATGAGGTGGTGGGGAGCGAGAGATGTGGGGACGTGGGGGGGTGGGGGAGGGAGGCGGGGGGGGAAGGAGAGAGAGGATATCCAAAGATCCGTGAACACGCCCTTTTGATGGGCCAGAGAGGTGGTGGTGGTGGTGCAGAGATAAAACGAGTCCGGTAAAGGTTCTTGCAGGGCAGATGATAGTGTGACGGAAGCAGGAGGCACAAGGAAGCGCTCCTTTGGAGATGGAAAAAAAGGGAGGGGAGTGGGGGGGTTGGGGAGAGGGGATAGCGGAAAACGAGCAAAGCGCTTTGCTTACCTCCTTAGCGACATTACTAAGCGCCTGGTAGAGGCCGATGAAGATGGGGAGAGTGGCGAGCGTGGGCAGGCAGCCTGTGATGGGGGTGCGGATGGGGATGGAGTTTGGGAAGGAATAGGGATGGGGATGGGATGGGATGCTGATAGGAGCTTCTGTGGTTGATGGTGCATTTCCTCATTTTCATACTGTGTCGTACAATCCATGTTGTGTCCTGGCTATGTTAGTTCATACTTGACAAGAAAGACAGGAGCATCCGCGCTGTGAGCTAGATTAGTTCCTCTGGTCGTCTGACACAGTGCCTATATTAGGTTTCTTAGGCGTCAATTTCCACCCTTGGTATGTAAAAGCGTCGCCTCACCTGCAAGAGGGGGTTGACACCCGCACCGTTGGTACACCTTGGCGGTCTCCTTTTGAGGCGCCTCAAAAGTCGTAGCCTCACCTGCAAGAGGGTTGACGCCCGCGCGTTGGTACACCTTGGCGGTCTCCATCTGAACGTGCTCCTGCTCGCACCAGCCTGTGGAACCTTTACTGTGCCCATATAACCTCCTGGCCTCGTCAGGTCAAGCAGCAAATCGTCTCACCTGCGAGGGGGTTGACACCCGCGCGTTGGTGCACTTTCGCCGTCTCCATCTGGATGCGCTCCTGATACCCGCGTACTGCGCCTGGATGGCCTTCAGCTGCGGCGCCAGGCTCTGCACTCGCTACTCTTCGCAGAATTGCGAGTCGCTGCTGGCAGGATCATTGGACGAATTTCCAGGGTGCTACATCCTTTTCCCCATCCTGCCCGTGTGCTCCCTACCTGCCCGATTCCAATCTCCTTGCTTCAATTTTGGTAGCCCGTGACAAAAACTATCCTCACCTGCGAGGGGGTTGACACCCGCGCGTTGGTACACTTTCGCCGTCTCCATCTGGATGCGCTCCTGGTCGCCCGCGTACTGCGCCTGGATCGCCTTCAGCTGCGGCGCCAGGCTCTGCATCGCGAGCGTCGACTCCACCTGCTTCTTCGTCAGCGGAAACGTCGCCACCTTGACGATGATGGTGAGCAGAATGATGGAGAAGCCGTACGCGTAGGGCACCTTCAGAGAGACCAAACCCTCCTCTAAGACCTGCCCGGGGTGTGAGATGGGAGGGGGAAAGGGGGGGAATGGGAACGGCGGAGCATGATGGCAATTATCGTCAGCGGAAACGTCACCATCTTCACCATGATGGTGAGAAGAATGATTGAGAAGCCGTACGCGTAGGGCACCTTCAGAGAGACTAGGCCCTCCTCTAAGATCTGCCTGGGGTGCGAGATGGGAGGAGGGGAAGGAGAGGGGGGTGGAGGGGGGTTGTGAGCATGATGAAAATTATCGTCAGCGGGAACGTCGCCAACAGGACGATGATTGAGAAGCCGTACGCGTGCGGCACTTTAAGAGAGACCAGGCCCTCCTCTAAGACCTGCCAGGGGTGCGTGTGATGAGAGAACGAACCAGGGTCGGGGGGTGGAGAGAAGGAAGGTCGAGCAGCGCGACATCTCCATCAGACACACCAGCCACTCCTCTAAGACCTTGATAACAATGTCGAAGCCATAATTTAAGAATGCTTCACAAGTTTACGCTTGTAAGACAACTTGACATTGTTGTTAAGCGGATGATGGAGCTATATGGACGGCATTTTGAGAGAGACTAAACCTCCTCAACGACCGCAAGGTACTGAAGCCCGGAGAGCCGGAAGATTGAAGACTGAGGACGAACCGCCTGCCTTGCAGTTCAAAATCCTCATGAATAATACCCCATTTAGTTTATTTACGTTGTGAAAACTGTGAAATGACAGTGTCTACTCTGTGGATATGCCACTGTCGTACCTTGAGAAAAGCTTCCAGGAGATCAGCAAGGCCTGAGAACCAGCCACGATCCTGCACCACCTCAGCAGCAGCTGGTGCCACGTCAGCAGCAGCGTCCGCAACCGCGAATAGAAGATTATGTGCGGCTATAGATCCTGCGGAAACCACGGCATCAATACTGGAAGGGTCCAGGACCGCTCTAGTGACAATGCTTCTGGATCGCTTCTGTGACTGTAACGGGCGTAATTGCCGTAAGGGAAGCCCAAGACCATGGCAGCCGGTTTGCAGTCTAAGCCCAGACGCTGACGTGGCTAACGTGGCCCTAGGTACTGTCGAAATTGCCATCTGTGCAGGATGCAGCAGGACCCGATCCATGGCGCCGAAAACCGACGAGGGACGAAAACTGCTGCCGACGTCAAGTCGATCGGACAAAGGGATCGAGAATAAGTGACCTAATGCTGTGCTGCAGATGTATCACCAGGAGCACTTGAGCTACCGTGCTCAAATATTTTCACCCTGTAAGTGAAGGCCAGTGAATCAGGTCCCAAACAGGTCATAGGACAGGACTCCCCTTCCCCACCACCATCCCACCACAGCCCAGCAGGAATCTGAGGCATCTGGTAACTTCTAGGGGACGGGAGCTGGCTGGAGGTGGCATGGCATTCACCCCTGGCTTTTGACGTAAGCGTCTACTGGCTGCGTGACACATAGGTATGCCAGATAAGGGTTTTGAAAGCGTGTGACACGTGGCCGTACGGCTTATACGCCGCTCCTTTATTATCACATTCAGAGATACATCCTCGACATGTGTGTGACAATGTACTTCGCTTCCTCGGCCTTGTTCTGTGGCGCTAACTCAGAGTAGCTAACTCTGAGTTACCGAGCCGTGTAGGCTTGGGCGAGTACACCGGCAATTAATCATTACGCTCGTGTGAATGTTTGAGTTGTAACTCACCTTGGTGATCTGTGGCCCCTCCTAACTCTGTGTTGAGGAAGTTTCGTAGGGGTTCACCAAGCTGTTCTGGTTAAAATTTTCTGACTCAACCCTAAGTGCCGCCCCTTCCGAAAAGAAATGTGCGAAAGGGTAGCCATGGGGCAAAAAATTGCAACTTCACGCAACACAGCGTGGGGACTAGTTGGAAAGAACCAAATGTGGGCAATGTCGGGGTAGCCCCTCTCGAGCCGTACACAGAGTAGTGTAGCCAACTTTCACAAAAAAGCCCGAGTAAGGGAAAGCACTAACTCTGAGTTAGTTGCCCGTGAAAGAAGGTTCGATGCATGCTTCCTACGGAGCGTACTCTGAATTGTTACTTTGCGTATTTGGAACCCTTATTTGCTAACTCTGAGTTAGCTGGCACGGTGTGATTGTAACGTACACACGTGTGAGGGTTGAGTTAATGAAGCCACTACGAGCCCAGTCAACTCTAAGTTAAGGGGCCACAGAACAAGGCCCTTGTCTTTCGCAGGCAAGCAGCACATCCGTGGCTGCAGTTTCTCCATCACAAATTGTGGCAATTTACGATGAAGCCACGTGCACGTCCAGCTCCAGCGCTGGTTGGAAGGCTTGATGCCCTATTTGTGGGAGAGAGATCTCTTATTGGCTAAAATAAATCAGTGAACCTCGCCACGAGCTTCGGAGCTTTTTGTGTGCTGCCAGCTGAAGCACTTATGAGTGACTTGTGTCTGAAGAAAGCGAAGCCGTTGACCAATCAATGATATCCACGACTTCTTCGCTCAGAAGTTCGTTAGCCGCTAGCCGGCGGTTTCGCATTCTAGGTGTTCTGTCGTCTAGGATGCCCGTTCTCGGTGTACGACGTTTCTGGGGTCGTCCAGATTCATCCAAACGGCGCATCTGAAAAGAAGCATTTCCCGTCGCAAGAAACGTCGTCGCAGCCGCGACAACTCACCAAGGTTGCCCTAAAAATTTATGATTCCCAATGAGTTCACGAGAAGTTACCAGCTCTTGAAAGCACATCAAAATATCGTCTTCCTTCGCTGCACTTGTACACAAGCCAGTTGCTGCTCAGCAGAACAAAAACCGGTGAGCGTCTGTCATAATCAATTTCCTTCGTTGTCGTTCTACTTCCTCCTTCTCGACGTTAGCACGGTTCCCTTCCGCCAAGGGACGCTTCGTGTTACGACTCCCAAGTCACCTCTCTTGAGGGAGCTATTCGTGCTTACCGCAGACAAGGTACTTGCATTTAGTTCTGAAATTCGGGTTTGGATTGTGAGATTGTCTGCAACTATTCTCCATTTTTACCCCCTTCGGCTGTTTTCTGCTCTCAGATTTCAGACACTTCTTGCGTGCTTACCCAGCACAAAGTCGGAATGGCTGGAGCTATCGCTCAGTCGTCGCTCATCTCCGCGAGCGTGTTCCTCCATAGCGGTAACAAGTCTTCGCGACGGTCACGGCGCTCGTCGTCAACCGTCGCCAGCGTCGCAGCTCCTCGCTCGCTTCAATCCTTTTCGGGACTGAGGCGTCCCGGCCAAGCTGACGTGGCACTCAGGGGCTCTTCGTCGTTGGCAGCGATAGTCGCGAAGCAGACTAAGGCCGGCTCGTCCAGCGCCGCCAAACGCGGTGTCGCTGTCGCCATGTTCGAGCGCTTCACGGAGAAGGTACTTGGCCGTTCACCTTGGTCCTCAATCATGAGTCACTCGCGAGTTCGTCACGGCACGTGAGGATTAAGTTGATTGAGTTGTTTCTTAGAGGGCTTCAGAAAGTAGGTGGCATGGGCGCACCTTGCTACACGCGGCGTGGCTTGACTACTCCGTCTTTTTTGTTTTCGTAGATCATTGGAACTTCGACCTGTGCTCCCGGCTGCTGCTGACTATTCAATTTGCCGTCCATCAGCCACTAAGCTACGCGCGTCGAAACGCTCTGACTTCCCCATTCCACTACTCCTCGCCCATCGCAGGCGATCAAGGTGATTATGCTCGCGCAGGAGGAGGCGCGGCGCCTGGGACACAATTTCGTGGGCACGGAGCAGATTCTCCTGGGGCTCATCGGCGAGGGCACGGGCATCGCCGCCAAGGTGCTCAAGTCGCTGGGCGTCAATCTCAAGGAGGCGCGCGTCGAGGTCGAGAAGATTATTGGTCGCGGCTCGGGCTTCGTGGCCGTTGAGATCCCGTTCACGCCGCGCGCGAAGCGCGTGCTGGAGCTGTCGCTGGAGGAGGCGCGCCAACTCGGGCATAACTACATCGGCACGGAGCATCTGCTGCTGGGCCTGCTCCGCGAGGGCGAGGGCGTGTCTGCGCGCGTGCTCGAGAATCTCGGCGCCGACCCCGGGAACATCCGCTCGCAGGTAAACAGGAGAATGTCTTTTTTTAGTCGATTCAAAACACGTCTGTTTTGAGTCGACTCAAAACGCGCGTGCTAGAAAATCTGCCGGGAACATCCGTGGCGCAGACCTTGGGAACATCCGCTCGCAGGTACATAGGGGAGTGTCCGTTTCTTGTGTGCGTTTGATTGAATATTGCTGGAAAATCTGCAGTCGCGCTTCACGGGTGATCCGCATGGTACTTTATTTGAAAGATTTGCTGCACTGAAATCGATTTTTGTGATATTAACGAGGTGTAATATCTCTTGTGGCGGGTGATCCGCATGGTCACCACTTCCTGCACTGAAATTGGTGGTTGTGATATTAACGAAGGCTGGTTCTTCTGGTGGCAGGTGATCCGCATGGTGGGTGAGAGCGCAGAGGCGGTGGGCGCGGGCGTGGGCGGCGGCAGCAGCGGCAATTCCAAGATGCCCACTCTCGAGGAGTATGGCACCAACCTCACCAAGCTCGCTGAGGAGGTGAGTGAATCCGGCTGGGCTTAGCGCTTAGGCTCTCCTCCCCTTCTCCACCCTCCACCACCGCCCGTCCCTCCTCGCGGGGCAAGCTAGACCCAGTGGTGGGGCGTATAGCGCAGATCGAGCGGGTGATGCAGATCCTGGGTTGCCGCACAAAGAACAACCCTACCTCATCGGCGAGCCCACAGCCCAATGCGTCTTCTCTTCTCTCTCCCTTCCCGTTCTGCTCTTCCCTCTCTCCGTCTCTCCCCTTCCTCCCTGCAGGGAAAGCTAGACCCAGTGGTGGGGCGTATAGCGCAGATCGAGCGGGTGACCCAGATCCTGGGTCGGCGCACCAAGAACAACCCCTGCCTCATTGGCGAGCCTGGTGTGGGCAAGACTGCCATTGCTGAGGGCCTTGCACAGAGGATTGCTTCTGGAGACGTGCCTGAGACGCTGGAGGGGAAGAAGGTGAGAGTGTGGTGGGTAGCAGGATGTGTGTTCCGTAACCAGGGTGAAATGTCTCGGGGGAATGGCAATGTTGATACGACATGTTCTGACTGTAGGGGCGTGGTGTGGTGGTTTCTGAAGAGGAAATTTGTTTTTACTATCGTATTCCCCTTTCCCCCCGTTTTCCCACAGGTCGTTACCCTAGACTTGGGGCTGCTTGTAGCGGGTACCAAATACAGAGGAGAGTTTGAGGAGAGGCTGAAGAAGCTGATGGACGAGATCAAGCAGGCGGGCGACATCATCCTCTTCATCGACGAGGTGCACACGCTCATCGGCGCCCACGCTCATCCTTCCCTCTCCCGCTCCCCTCCTCTCCGCCCGCCCTGCCATCCGCCCCCCTCCCCTGGTCCCACAGGTTGTCACCTTAGACATGGGTCTCCTGGTGGCAGGGACCAAGTATCGGGGTGAATTCGAGGAGCGACTCAAGAAGCTGATGGACGAGATCAAGAAGGCGGACGACATCATCCTCTTCATCGACGAGGTGCACACGCTCATCGGCGCGGGCGCGGCCGAGGGTGCGATCGACGCGGCCAACATCTTAAAGCCCGCCATGGCGCGTGGGGAGCTGCAGTGCATCGGTGCGACCACGATCGACGAGTACAGGAAGCACATAGAGAAGGACCCGGCGCTCGAGAGGCGGTTCCAGCCGGTGCAGGTGCCGGAGCCATCGGTTGATGAGACGATTCTCATTCTCAAGGGGCTGAGGGAGCGATATGAGATTCACCACAAGCTCAAGTACACGGATGAGGCGCTTGCTGCTGCCGCCCAGCTGTCCTACCAGTACATCAGGTGTGCTGGGTTCGTCTTGAATAGGCCAACGAGCTGCACTAGCAATAGCTTTGTATTCATCTCCCATCTTCTCCACCAACCCTCCACTTCCCTCCTCCCCCGTCCCCTCCCCTTTCTCTCTCCCCCCAAAACAGTGACCGCTTCCTGCCAGACAAGGCAATCGACCTGATCGACGAGGCAGGGTCCCGCGTGCGGCTGCAGCACGCGCAGCTGCCAGAGGAGGCCAAGGAGCTGGACAAGCAGCTGCGGCAGATCACCAAGGAGAAGAACGAGGCAGTGCGCAACCAGGACTTTGAAAAGGCTGGCGATTTGCGCGACCAGGAGATGGACCTGAAGACGCAGATCAACGCCATCATGGAGAAGAGCAAGGAGACGAACAAGGCGGAGATCGAAGCTTCCGGCGGCGCGATCGGCCCAACAGTCACCGAAGCGGATATTCATAACATTGTATCCGCGTGGACGGGGATTCCGGTGGAGAAGGTGTCGAGCGATGAGAGCAATAGGTTGCTGCAGATGGAGGGGACGCTGCACAAGCGCGTGATTGGCCAGGACGAGGCGGTGAAGGCGATTTCCCGCGCGATCCGGCGCGCCCGCGTCGGGCTGAAGAATCCCAACCGTCCGATTGCGAGCTTCATCTTTTCCGGGCCGACGGGAGTGGGGAAATCGGAGCTGGCAAAGTCCCTCGCGGCGTATTATTTCGGGTCAGAGGAGGCGATGGTTCGGCTAGATATGTCTGAGTTCATGGAGAGGCACACTGTGTCGAAGCTGATTGGGTCGCCTCCCGGTTATGTGGGGTACAGTGAGGGCGGGCAGCTGACTGAGGCGGTGCGAAGGCGGCCGTACACTGTGGTGCTGTTTGACGAAATTGAGAAGGCTCATCCTGATGTGTTTAACATGATGCTGCAGGTATGGTTGGGGCTTGAGGGGTGGACGGAGAAGGATAGTGGTGAACAGGTAGGTGGCGGCCGTACATGGTTGTGCTGTTCGATAAGATTGAGAAGGCTCATCTGGACGTGTTCAACATGATGCTCCAGGTACTCTCAAGGACGTGTTTCAAGGACTCATGCTCCGAGTATCTCCTCCCTTTCACTCCCAATCCAATCCCTGGAGGCCAGATTCTGGAGGACGTTTGAGAATTCTCAAAAGTCACTCCAATGTATCTCCTCCCTTTCACTTTCAATCCTTGGATGCCAGATTCTGGAGGACGGGCGTCTGACGGACAGCAAGGGCCGCACCGTCGATTTCAAGAACACCCTCCTCATCATGACGTCGAATGTTGGTTCATCCGTGATCGAGAAGGGTGGCGGAGGCATCGGCTTCCAGCTGGACTACGGCGAGAAGGATACGAGCTACAACAGAATCAAGTCGCTCGTGAATGAGGAGCTGAAGCAGTACTTCAGGCCGGAGTTCCTGAACCGGCTGGACGAGATCATTGTGTTCCGACAGCTGACGAAGCAGGAGGTGAAGGAGATCAGAGACATCATGCTCAAAGAGGTGTTTGACCGCCTCAAGAAGAAGGACATTGATCTTCAGGTGAGCGATTGGGGTGTAGTGTGCAGAGCGTGTGTATGGGTGCAGGGAGAGGAGTTGTGTAAGTGGGTGTAATGGTATCATGCTTAAAGAGGTGTTTGACCGGCTCAAGTAGAGAGGACTAAGATCTTCAGGTGTGTGCAAGGGGAAGCGTATGCGGGCTGGCTGGGTGGATGGGTGGGTTGGTGGATGAATGTGGGGAAGGAATGGGACAGGGTCGTGTGGTACATGGGAGGTGAAGGAGATCAGCAATATCATCATGCTCAAAGAGGTGTTTGACCGCCTCAAGAAGAAAGGACATTGATCTGCAGGTGCGTGCAAGGGAAGCAGGGGTGAGAATGCTCGTGTGCATGGGAAGTTGTTTGACCGCTGCGGCAAGCCATAATGCGGCTCTTATCTGACAGCATGGCAGAGTGAATGCTGTCAGGGGCAGTGCTATGTTGCGTGCCTTACCCACTTAATGCTCTACTTCCCCTCATTTCCCCCTCCTAGCTAATCCGTCTCTTTTTTCTCCCCCTTGACCCTGCTCCCAACCACCTCAGGTGACCGAGCGGTTCAGAGACAGGGTGGTGGACGAGGGCTACAGCCCTTCATACGGCGCCCGGCCGCTGCGCCGAGCTATCATGAGGCTTCTTGAAGACAGCATGGCAGAGCGAATGCTCTCAGGGGAGATCAAGGAGGGCGACAGTGCTATCATTGATGTGGATGCGGACGGGAATGTGACTGTTCTGAACGGCAACACTGGCACAGCCACGTCCACCGCCATTGAGGCTCCTGCTGGGATCTCCTAGAGGGGAAAGCAGGGTGGATGGGTGTGCGGCTGGCATTGCTTGAGGTTGGTTGGTGTATAGAGCGACTGCTGTGGTTTCCGCTGTGCACGCATCCAGTAATAGGGCGAGCATGGCTTGCGGGTGTCACTGTGGACGGGAGCCTCCCTCTAATGTCTGAGCGCTTAGATACCGTAAGTTGGCTGTTTCCTTTTTTCTGCTGTATGACAGTATGTCAATGTTAAAACGTTGTACACTAATGCTGTATCTGCAGGGTAATTTTCATCACAATGTTGGTGATTTGATCAGATAACTAAATCTAGAACCATTGCGATATAGTACATGCAATTGTTAGGCCTGACAGACTACGTTATCTACGAACAGCGTCGCGGCTTCCTCTGCTGTGACCTTGCCGTGCGTGGGGATGAAGTGCGCTGCTTGAGAAAACTTATCCATTACCACGAAGATGGCGTCGTCACCCCTAACTGTGCGCGGTAAAGCCACGATGAAGTCCATCGTAACTACCTGCCAAGGGCGGTCGGGTGGTGGCATCGGCTGCAAAAGTCCTGCCTTGCGCTGGCGAGAGGACTTCGTACGCTGACACGTGTCGCACGAGCGAATGTAATCCTCTACGTCTGCTGCAACTCCTGGCCAGTAGTACGTGCGACCAAGCTTCTTAGGGTGCATTCCGCTGTGGACACATGTCCCAATCGATGTGTCCCAATCGTTTCTACCGCACTGCATCGTATTACACCAAATTGCACCCTAGTTTCGAAATTTTCGCGTCTCTTGTTTAGTTCGGTTCGGAGCGTTACACTCGATTGGGACACGTCGATTGGGACATGTGCCCACAGCGGAATGTACCCTTAGCCGTCTTATCTGCTCCGAAGTGCCCTGCACTAACTACGTCGTGCGCCTCTGAGAGAAAGAGCTGTCGAAGAGGGCGGTAGGCAGGAACCCAAATCCGTGTGGTACCCTTCCGTATGTAGACACTACCCTGCACCTCTGCTCCTGCGGGCGGCTGCTGAGTGAAGTCAGGATCTACTGTGTAACCGTGCTCGAAGAGTGCTGTGAGAAGTGGATGGCCGGCAGTGACTGTGAGGCTGGCGAGCTGGCAACTAGGGCGAGTGAGCGGATCTGCTGGGTTGCGAACGCCTGGCTTGTACTCTATCCTATAGTGGAAACTCCCCTCCATGAACTCCATGCATCTAGCCTGGCGACGACTCAGCTGCGGCTGTGACTTGAGGAAACGAAACGAGCAATGGTCCGTGCGTATAACACTATCTGCCCCCTCTAGGTAGCACCTCCACACCTTATACGCATGGATGATCGCGAGCGCCTCCTTGTCGTGTATGGGATAGTTCAACTCCGCTCCCCTAAGCTTACGCGACTCGTACGCGACCGGCTGCAACCCGCGTCCCTGGTCCTGAAGAAGCACTGCTCCTATGGCCCGATCTGATGCGTCGGTCACTACAACGTATGGGCGAGTGGGATCAGGGTTCGACAGTGTCGGTGAAGACGTGAGCGACTGCTTCATCTGCTCGAACGCGTGCTGTTGCGCTGGACCCCAAAGAAACTCTACGCCCTTCCGAAGTAGGTCGGTGAGTGGACTAGCAATGGAAGCGTAACCCTGAACGAAACGACGGTAGTAATTCGCGAAACCGAGGAAGCTCTGTAACTCGTTGACTGAGGTCGGTGCTACCCAATCCTATACTGCTGCGATCTTCTTCGGGTCGGTCCTAATGCCATTAGCGGAAACGACGTGACCTAGAAACTTGACCTCCGGAAGGAAGAACTCGCACTTTGACTGCTTCGCGTACAACTGCTCCCTCCTCAAGACCTCAAAGACCTTCTGCAAGTGTTGCACGTGCTCCTCTTTTGTCTTGGAAAAGACTAAGATGTCGTCTAGGTAGACTACAACAAACAAACCTAAGAACTCCGAGAGGACTGTGTTCATGAGCGTTTGAAACGTCGCTGGGGCGTTGGTCAAACCGAACGGTAGAACCCTTAACTCGTACAACCCCTACTTCGTACGAAACGCCGTCTTGTGTTGGTCCTCTGGAACTATTCGAATCTGATGATACCCTGAGCGAAGATCGATCTTGGAGAAGATTCTAGCACCCTGCACTGCATCGAGAAGATCCTCTACCCTCGGCACCGGGAATCTATTCTTGACGGTGGCGGCGTTCAGTGCTCGGTAATCTATGCACATCCGTAACCCTCCGTCTTTCTTAGGCGCGAACAGGATCGGTGCTGCCCAAGGCGATCTAGATGGCTGTATGAACCCCTGCGCGAGAAAGTGCCTAACCTGCTGCGTCATATCCTCTGTCTCTGCTGGACTCAACCTCCACTGCGGCTTCGCTACTGGCTTGCTCCCCGGCTCCAACTCTATTCGATGGTCTACTGCTCGGCTGGGAGGTAACCCTGGGGGCAACTCGTGAGGGGAGACGTCTGCAAACTCTGCTAACAGTGCACTCACCTCAGGAGGAAGATTCGCCTTCTCACTAACTGCTGCACTCCCTCCTTTCCTTTCCTCAGCTTCCACCTCCTCAAGGAAAACAGCGAAGATCCGTGCCGCACGCTTCACCAACTGTCGCACATGAACAGCATTAATGATAGCTGTGGATAATGTGGCCCCATCGCTCCACTGTGCCAGCTCCCAAAACACCCCGTCTATCTTGACGCTGCAGCTTCCCTGAGCCCAATCGAACTGAGTACTAACCGTCCGTAGCCAATCCCTACCAAAGATGAAGTCGTAACCGTCCACTGTGGCAGATTCGAAGTCACGCCTAACCGTGATTGGTCCTAGCACTACGCGCAACTTGCGAATGACTGGTCCTATGTGAAGTGGCGTCACATCTACCATACGCGCGTCCTTGAAGTTGACTGCCGAATCTGCTTCAAGATGGAGACGACTGACTAATGAAGAAGAGACGAACGAGTGGCTAGTGAGAGAATTGAAACGAGAATGAATGAACTATGAATGAATTGGGTACAAGTACTAACCCTAATTGGATTGTACCCCTTATGGGCTACCCCACTATAGCCTATACAATATGCATAATGTTCTGACACACCCCCATAGGCAAAGTGGGGGAGAACAAGAGGTCACAAGACCAGTCAAGCAAAGCAAAGCAAAACAACCTCAGGGTGGATCACAAAGTCACCACACATTCCGAGCACAAGTTCAAGGCCACAAGGCCAGTTCGCATGCAGGAGTACATATATATAAAAAGGGCTAGACAAGCAAGAGCAAGTATATGTATATATATATATATATGTAACAGTACAAGCAAGGTCAAGAGGTGAGCAAGTGAGGCAAGGTAGGCACAAGGCCCAGCTGAGTACAGAAGCGCTGATGGTCACAAGGCGCAAGCGCCTTGGTGAAGATATCAGCAGTGTTGGCCTCAGAGGCCACGTACGCAAGACGCAGCTGACCACGCTGCTGCAGCTCACGAGCAAGAAAGTAGCGAAGAGCAATGTGCTTCGTTCTGTGCTCCAGTCGCTGCTCCCGACACAAGGCCAGCATGGCCTTGTTGTCTACGTACAGCACCGGAGGAGAACGAGGCGGCTCTCCGAGGTCAGTCAACAGGTAGGTGAGCCAGCGAAGCTCCTGTGCAGCCACGGCTCCTACGTAGATCTCAGCCTCACAACTGGAGCCGAGAACAGAAGACGAGCGAGTAGCCCGCCACGAAACAAAGCCAGAACCAAGGCTGAAGATGTAACCCTGTGACGACCGCTGCGTAGCCTGGTCATCAGCCAAAGAAGCGTCTGCGTGCCCAGTAAGGACCACTGGACTCTGCCCTCCAAGCACAAGCCCCATGTCCGACGTACTGCACAAGTAGCGCAACACCCTCTTCGCTGCAGCCATGTGCTCCAGTCTGTGTCTCCCAGGAGCAACATAGCGTGCCAAGATGCTAAGAGGGTATCCAAGGTCAGGTCGTGTGCAGGTCATCAGGTACATGAGGCAGCCAACAAGCTCTGGGTACGGGCCACTCGACTCTACGGACTCATCCGAAGGCAGAGCTGAGAGCGAGTGGCGAGTAGGCAGAGGAGTGGCCTGAGGCGAGGAGTACGTGAAGCCGAAGCGCTGAAGGACCTGCTGCACCATGTGTGACTGAGTCAGGGTAATGGTGCGGCGTGCTCTGTCCCGGGTGATCTGCAACCTAAGGTAGCTGCGCAGTTCACACAGGTCTGTGCACGTGTGTCTCTTCTGCAGCTCGGACTTCACGTGGGCGAGTCCAGGAGTGTCAGCTGTGGCAAAGACCAAGTCGTCAACGTACACGAGGATGTAGAACGGCGGCAAAGAAGCGTCGGTGCGCAGAAACAGCGACGGGTCGGCAGTAGAGGGAGCAAACCCAAAAGCCGTAAGTGTACTCCTCAGTGTGTCGTGCCATTCACGGGGTGCCTAGCGGAGACCGTAGACTGGCCGCCGGAGGCTCGATTGCGTGCCAGGAGGAAAAGACCCAGTGAAACCAGGTGGGCGACGCAGTCAGATCTCCTCGTGCAGGCTGCCCTGCAAGAAAGCTGTGCTGAAGTCAAGAGAGTGTAGCTCGTAGTCACGGTGAGCAGCTATGTGCAGCAGTACCCGAAGAGTGGTCATCTTCGGGGTGGGAGAGAAGGTCTGAAAGTAGTCAACTCCCTGCCGCTGACTGAAGCCACGAGCCACGTAACGCGCCTTGAAGATAGGTGGAGAACCCGGCGGTCGCTTCACCCTGAAAATCCACATGCCACTGACGATGTTCGCCCGAGGAGGGGGAACAGCGTCAACGTAGGTGCCTGTGGACTTCCAGGAAGCCATCTCTGCGTCCATAGCTGCCTGCCACTGAGAGGAGTAGGGACCCTCTATCGCCTGCGCGTAAGAACGCAGAGTCGGGATATCAAGTGCATCCGGGTCTCCCTCAGGGGTAAGCAGTACGGACACGAGATGAGGTGAAGCCGCGGCCAAGCACTGAAACTCCTCCTGCCTGTCCTCGAGGACGTCCGTGCCAAGGGCACACTCACCCCCGACGGACGGAGGACAGAGAGAGTCAGACTCAGCAACAAGACTGGCAGCGTAGTTTAGGCGACAGCGAGCAGCAAAGTCGACGAGCTCAGCAACTAGGGCAGACGCAACAGTGGACTCGAAGGAAGGGTCAGTGACGACAGTAGCAAGAAGACGCGTGACAGTAGAACTGGCAGCACGAAGAGAGTCCGACTCCGGGTCGGCAAGAGCAGGAAGAGAAGACTCAGGAGGAGAAGGCAAAGGGGCACGCAGAGGAGCACTGGACAGACCCAGAGACATCCGGTGCGTGCCAGGGAGAAGAGGAGGACGCTGACGCGAACCGCGACCACTAGTGCGAGCAGCACGGACAGGAGACGCAGGTTCACGACGCTCAGCAAGACCTCTAGTAGGACCAGAGTAGGGAGACGGAGCAGGCAGTGGGGAGGCCGGCTGTAACTGTAACTTCGACGGGACAGGCTGTGGACACTCTAAGGGAGGAGGAGGACCAGTAGAAGATGGGAGACCAAGAACCTGCTGAAGGAGCAGAACGAAGTACGGCCGAGGCCGCGCGGCGACTCTAGACACAGCAGGGACAGCACCAGCACCACCAGTGGCAGCACCAGCACCAGTAGCAGCTCCAGCTCCAGTACCTCCAGCAGCACCAGTAGTACCCCCAGCAGGACCGCCTCCAAGATCGACAGCAGTAGCCTCCACGCCAACACCCGCAGCAGCTCCAGCTCCAGAAGTACCCGCAGGTCCAGCAGCTCCAGAACTCCCAGTACGAGCACCTCCGGGACCCGTGGCACCAGCTCCCTCAGCAGCAACAAAACCTCCAGTACCCACAGCACCTCCAACTCCAGCAGCTCGCCTCCAGCGCCGGGCAAACCACTCACGCAGCTCCTGTGGAGAGAGTGGCTCCCGGCGAGAAGAAGCACTCGGAAAACCGCCAGGCACAGCACCAGCAGGCCCAGCTCCCTCAAGCTCCGCACCCTCAGGCTCAGCACCTCCAGGCGTAGCAACCCCAGGCTCAGCACCTCCAGGCTCAGCACCCCCAGGCGTAGCACCCCCAGGCTCAGCACCCCCAGTCGTAGTACCCTCAGGCTCAGCACCCTCAGGCATAGTACCCACACGCTCAGCACCCCCAGAGTCAGAACCCTCAGGCTCAACACCCTCAGCAGCACCAGAGTCACCAGCGACCTGGACAGGCTCAACAGCGTCTACCTGGGACACACCTGAACGGGCAGGACCCCGAGGGGGGAGGGGGTCTACCGGGGGGGGACCTCGCACTAGGAAGAGCGGTGGCGGGGGGAGGGACTGAGTGCGGTAGGGGAAGAGACGGTAGTAGGGGACCGACTTGTCGAACGAGACGTCCAGGGAGGACAGAACACGGCGAGAAGTGGGGTGGTAGAACTGCCACCCTGGCGCGTTAGGGGGGAAGCCAAGGAAGACGTAAGGAGCAGCATGAGGGGAGAGCTTGTCCGCAGACAAGTCGCGGACAAACCCCCGAGATCCCTAGACACGGAACGCAGATGCATCGCCAACCTTCTCGGTCCACACCAAAGCTGGGGAGGTCTCCGGCATGGAGACCCTGGGGTGAAGGTTGATCTGATGCGCCGCGTACCGAACCGCAAACGGCCACAGAAAATGGGGGGCAGCCGCATGCATCATGGACGTACGGGCGACGTCCATGACCATGCCAATGCGGCGCTCAACAATCCCATTTTGCTGTGGAGAGTTCGGAAGCGTGAAGGTCTGGCGGATGCCTCGTGCACAACAGTAGGCTCGCAGAAAACAAGAGGAGAATTCTCCACCTCTGTCAGAGTGCAGGCGCAGAATAAGAAAGTCCGAGTCGAAGCTCCGCCTGAGCTGGAGACGAGCTGCGCGGATCCAGTCGATCAACACCTCAGTGACATCACCCTTGCTGCGCAAGGGGAAGACTGCGGTGTAACGTGAGTAGTCGTCAACCACCAGCAGGAAGTAGCGCTCGTGACCCTGTCCACGGACGCGGGCTGGGTCCAGACGCCCATGTGAAGAGTCAGCACCGAGGTTTCTATCGGAGGAAACTGGGAGGAGTGAGGGGTAGCCCGCTGCCGCCCCTCGACATAGGGGACGCAGGTAGGGCCAGGCCCCGGAGGAAGGGGAGGGAGGGACCGGGGAAGACCAGTGACAAGGACACGGGAGGCCATGCTTCGGAGACAAAGCAGGGAGGGGTGACCAAGGCGGTGGTGCCAGAGGAGAGTCTCGTGAGACAGGAGGCGACACGAACAGGGGGCAGACTCAGGACCAGACCTGGACGCTGCAGCTAACACCTGACCCGACGCAGCTACCTGACCAAACGCAGGGACTGGAGGAGACGCAGTGGTCAGTGTGTACAGGCTCGACCCCGGCCAACGTGTAAACATGGCCAGGTGTCGGCCTGTCCGAGCGTCCGTGCAGTGGGTCACCCGCTGACTCGCAGGAGTGAACTGGTGAACCCCCGCATCCTGTAGGTCAGCACCACTCACCAAGTTCGTAGAGAACGAGGAGTGGTAAAGACCGGACAGGGTGCTTGAGGGGGTCGCCGGACACGGGAGGACAATGGAGAAGTGAACAAGGACAGGACTCCCAGAGGGGTCTTCCAGGGAGAATGCAACTGGCCGACCAAGCGGCGTGAGTGTGGTGCGGTCTCGAAAGAAAGAGCGAGAAGCCCCCGAGTCAAGTGTAAAGGTGTGGGAGGCCAAAGCCGACGTAGTACCTGAGAGAGCAGACTGACCAGTACCGGAGGAAGCAGACGCACTAGCACCTAGAGCAGCAGCCTCGCTAGCACCAAGAGTAGCAGCCTCACCAGCACTTAGAGTAGCAGTCTCTATGCCCGGGTCGGGCGGGAAACACCGGTAACAGTCACCCTCCTCACTAATAGACACAGTATACATAGCAGCAAGAATAGCATCAAAGTCAAGGTCAAAAATAGCTACCCCTGCCCTAGACAGCTCGCCCCAGCGAGAGATCTCAGTGGCCTCAGGGAACTGGTGACGCCAACCGTCCGTCTGGCGGCCAAAGCAGCGCTGGGTGGGGTGCGCACCCTCACACTGCTCACCCGCGCGGTCGCCGGTGCACAGGACGTACGTGCACGGACCAGTACCTCCACCCCGCTGGCGTGCAGCGTACCACTCACGGAGCTGCTGAGGGGACAGGGTCTCCCGACTGCGCTGCTGCTGCTGGCGCTGACCACCTCCGGAGCCACTCCTCTGCGAAGAGCCACGTCCTCCTCCTCCTCCGCCTCCGCCACCGCCTCCTCCACCTCCGCCACATCCACCCCCCCCGCTCCCATTGCCACCGCCGCCGCCGCCTCCGCCTCCACTGGCGCCGCCGACACCTCCACTCCCGCCACCACTCCCACCACTACCCCCACCCCCTCCAGTGCCTCCACTGCCGCCTCCACCGCCACCTCCACCACCCCCGCTAGCTCCTCCAGCGCCCCTGCCCCCCTTCCCCTTGCCAGAGCGACGCTTCCCACTAGGGGTAGACGCCGCACCGACCGAGTTAAGACCAACGAGGTCGGCTGCAGCAGCAGAGCCAACAGAGGGCAAAAGAGGGGAGAGGGAACACCCCTCAAAGATGGGGGTGCGAGGGTCACCACGAGAGGCTCCTACAGCTACTATGTTTTTTTCTTCTGCTAGGAGGGCCTTCTCGAGGAGGTCAACGGTGAGAGTGGTGGGGAAAACTGAGAGGAAGTGGTCCCTGACTACGCGAAGGGAGTCAGGGAGACGGGTGACTATGTAGTAGAGTGTGATGTACATGGGGGGGGGTTTCTTGGCGCAGACCTCAGCAGGAAGCGCAGCGCGGTAGGAAGTGTCACTAGTGCGGAGGTGCGTAATGAGGTCAGCGACTGTGGGAAATGCAGCAAGGTCAGGAAAGAGGTACGGTAGCATGAGGCGGCTCAGTGCAGCAGTGGCAGGGGAAGAGTAGCGTGCAACTACAGCGTTGTACAAGGTCTGAGCACTCTTGTACTGGCTAAAGTGCGCACGCTTAGAGGTAGGCAGGTGGCGACGCACAGCAAGACGTGCAGCAGCATCGCGCGTGGCCCACTGTGAGCGAACAGTGGCGTCAGGATCAGCAGCGGAGGCAGGAGAGGCACCAGAAGTGAGGTCAAAGAGGGAGAGGCCGTCTGCTCTATCGCACTGTAAGAAAAGCTTCAGGTCTTCTATCCAAACATCAAAGTCAATGGCCCGACTCTCAGCGTCAAAAGCGAGGACACTAGAGGTAGCCATGACAGCAGTAGACTAGCAGCGCAAACAGTAGGGTGAACGCAGTGCTGTGAAAGAGGCGCTGCTCTTACCGGACAGGGCGGCTCGGGCGGCTCGGCTGCAGGGCGACTCGGCGGCTCGGCAGCTGGGCGGCTCGACGGCTCGGCTGCTGGGCGGCTCGGCGGCTCGGCTGCTGGGCGGCTCGGCGGCTCTGCTGCTGGGCGGCTCGACGGCTCGGCTGCTGGGCGGCTTGGCTGCTGGGCGGCTCGGCGGCTCGGCGGCTCGGCTGCTGGGCGGCTCGGCTGCTGGGCGGCTCGGCTGCTGGGCGGCTCGGGTGCTGGGCGGCTTGGCTGCTGGGCGGCTCAGCTGCTTTGCGGCTCGGCGGGGCCGCTGAGAGGGCGGCGTCTGGGGCCGCTGGGAGGAGGCAGCGGGGCGGCTGATAGGTGGCGGGGCCGCAGGTAGGTGGCGGGACCGCAGGTAGGTGGCGGGGCCGCAGGTAGGTGGCGGGGCCGCTGATAGGTGGCGGGGCCGCAGGTAGGTGGCGGGGCCGTAGGTAGGTGGCGGGGCCGCAGGTAGGTGGCGGGGCCGCAGGTAGGTGGTGGGGCCGCTGATAGGTGGCGGGGCCGCAGGTAGGTGGCGGGGCCGCAGGTAGGTGGCGGGGCCGCAGGTAGGCGCCGGTGCCGCACATGTAAGTGGCGGGGCCGCGGGTAGGTGGCGGGGCCGCAGGCAAGTGGCGGGGCCGCAGGTAGGTGGCGGGGCCAGCAGGGTAGGCGCCGGTAAGGGCGGCGTCAGGGCCGCAGGGCGGCGCGAGGGCCGCTGGGTGGGCGACGAGGTCGCAGGGTGGCGGATCGGGGCCGGGAAAGGGCGCGCGATGGCCGCGGGGTAGGCGACGAGGCCGCCGGGCGGCGGGTCGGGGCCAGGAAGGGCGGCGCGAGGGCCGCAAGGCAGGCGACAGGGCCGCTAGGGCGGCGCGACGGGGCGAGAAAAAAAAAAGGGGGAGCGCGACTCGGGTTAGGGCTGAGCGCGCTGCGGGCAGAAAAAAAAAGGTTGAATTGGTGGGATCTAGGAACAGTTCCCACGAGGGAGCCTGCTCGATACCATGAGAGAATTGAAACGAGAATGAATAAACTATGAATGAATTGGGTACAAGTACTAACTCTAATTGAGTTGTACCCCTTATGGGCTACCCCACTATAGCCTACACAATATGCATGAGCTATTATGTTCTGGCAGCTAGCTCCGCTATCTACGAGAATCTTAACAAGAACTCCACGAAGCTTCCCTAGAAGCACAACTGGTCGGTCAACAGTGTCTACCTCGTTCTCCGTAGATGACTGCTGTAAAGCCGTCTCCTCTACGTTGGTAGACGTGGCGGGTACGGGAACCTCCACACCAGCTAGCGACCCGATATCTACTGGCGGTTTCCATTTTCCTGCTGCCGCTCTTTAAGCTGTGGGCAGTCCCGCTTCATGTGTCCCGGCTTTTTGCAGTAGTGACAGTTCCCCCTAAATCCCGTTTTCTGTGAGTCATCACTGTTAACTGCACCAATCTGCATGGGCGATGGTCCGTCCCTCGATCGAGCGTCGTTGATCGGTCTGTTGTATCCCCTATCCCGCTCGTCACGGCCCCGTCGGCTTCTTACTGCATCGACGCGTACTGCTGCTGCGACAACTGACTCGAAGGTGGACAACCCATGAATCGCTATAACTTCTGCTATGTCCGGCTTCAACCCCTCGAGGTAGCGATCGCGCATCTCTGCTTCCGTGATGTCATCTATTTCGTTGCAGATGCTCAAGAACCGTCGTGTGTACTCCTGGACGTTTCCTATCTGTCGGAAATGACGCAGACGCTTCCTAGCAGCTTCGGAGGCGTTCACCAAGTCGAACCTACTTTTTAGCGCCGCTTCAAATCCTTCCCATGTGGTCGGAACAGTGGTAACACCCAAAGCTAAACTCCCTAAGCTCGAAGTTGCAGCTGCATGCCCCACGCCCTGTTAATGCCCGTCTGTCTGAGCCCTTCTTACAG